>VXBT01002957.1:1534529-1689306 GCA_013400235.1 Oriolus oriolus
TGGGGGGGGGGGAGGGGGGAAGTATCTCAATTTAAATCAGAAAATAATATTTTTGTATTGGTCCCCATGCCCATCAGAAAAGGTAGGACACTTCCTCTGGGCAAGAACTTCCACCCTCCAAGACATGCAACAAAATACTAACTGTAGTGGGAAAAATAAAGACACAATTCCCTCCCAAAACCAAAACAAACAAACAAACAAACAAAAAATCAAGAAGGTCAACTATTTGAATCAGTCTGGAGTATCCACAAAGCATAGGATCTGAATTCTGTGTTTCTCTTCAAGCATCTCTCAATAAAACTTTTCTAGATAGTCCTTGGAGAGAACAGAAGAGGGCAGGGAATTTCCTTTCTGTGGGAAAAGTATTGGGGAATAAAAACAGGGAAATACCTGTTTCAATTATTCCCCCTGCACAGGCTGAAAAAGGCTTCTGCACACACTGTAAGGGAAGAAACATTTAAAATACTTAGGTTCTTGACGAGAGCAGCACAATTCACTAAATATATCTCTGTAGTACCTTGATGCTACCGTTAAAATTAATTTAAAAAGCAGAACATTGCTACCACCATATTTACTGGTACCTTCAGATGTTTTCTTCCACCAGTTTTAAAGCCAACTTCAGAAAACAAAACGAGAATTAAAGGGGCAGTGGTGCATCAGGCAATAAGAGTATTCCCCAACCAATCACAAACATTTGAACTTTTTACTCTTCAGGCTTTGCAAGTACCCAGAGAGCCTTTTGAATGCCTGCCCTGCTTACCACAGAGTTTTCCTTGCTGTGTCTGAGGTAGGAGAAAACTGACCCCACTGGAGGCTCTGGACACCAAGACAAAGAACAGCTTTGCTCAAGGAGAGCTCCTTCTCAGTAGTGAGGGTATGCATGAATGCTTTGCCTGCAATGTCCTGTTGCAGGGATCAGGGCCTGCCTGAGCTCCAAGTTATGTTTCCACATTCTCCAGCACAGAAGGAAGGCACTGAGGAGTCTGTTGCTTAAAAAGCTTCTTTGTGATTAATTACTTCACGGGAAGAGAGTAGCCTTAGGTAAATTTCTGAACCTCAAACTACGTGCTAGAAAGACAGTCCCAACATCGAAGAAACACAGAAGACAAAGAATCCTGTTGCTTCTAGCATAAAATGAAGTCTGTTTAAAGTCTAGGGAACCCAGTAAACAGCTCTGTGGGGAGGTGTTTCTGCAGCAGGTCCCTGAAATCATCTGGGATATCAGTTACTGCCATTGTCCTGGCTCCTTCTTCAGCTCAACCTTGGTTACACTGACCTCAGCCATCAAACACCTTCTGCAGAAATCTCAGAAAAACCTGAAGGGAACCCAGCCCTGCCTGGAAAGTCGTACTGTCTCCTACTGAAATAAGTTGTATTTTCATGCTCCAGTAAATACAAACTGTGGGTGTACCTCCCTCAAGGAAGGATTAGAGCTGTACAATGTTCCTAATCTCTAAATTGTTTAGGTAATTTCATTTGACTTTGCTGATGGATCAGGAATGTATTTTGCAGAATCATTTGCTGATTGCCCATTTCATTCCTTTTGAAGTGTTTCCAGAAAGGCAGGGAAAGGACAGGGACATTTTCCATATTGTCCTTCCCCCACTTGCACCATTAAGATATTTGTTCTTAGGTGTTCGAATATCCTCTCCAAGCAAAAGAGGGTAATGTTCAGTCTCTCTCTGCCTCTTGCTGCCCACCACTGCCTTTACTGCTCCCTGGCAGCTGCTTTAGGGGGATGTGCAAGAGCGGCTGCTGTAGGAGTGCACAGGGGAGTGATGACCTCTGACAGAGGTAACCCACACCAGTGCTTCTAGAAAGGGCCACAAGCCACTTCTCACACCATCACCCTTTCAAAACTCCTGCCACAAAAGCACTCCAAGTTCCCCCAGATGCCTGCACAACATGGACTCCAGTGCTTGACCAGTTCCAGAAAGGGTTTCACTAGGTCAACCTACATTTATTTAAGAGCATTTTGACGAGGTTGTGCAGGTACTTTACTGCCCAGTCAGCAACTGTTCAGGTGAGGAGCTTCTGCTCTAACCTCAGCCACTGGATCCCAGCAGTCTGCCCTATCCAGCAGATGCTGCTACCCTTCCCCAGGGCTCAGGTTTATTTGATCCAGATTTTACGCAAAAGCACATAAAAACAATATAAACACATTTATGTAAGAGACAAATGTGTGTGTTTAAATTAGCTCATTCCACAAACATAGGCTATTGAACAGCCCCATCTGCACATGGGGAAGGCAGCAATGGCCAGGTACATGCGTAGGAGAAAGGAAGGATGAAGGAAGGAGGAAAAAACCAGGAACGAGAGCTGAATGCAACATGAGGATGTACAGAGAAGGAAAGAAGACAGACCCTCTCGTGTCAGGGCCACAGATGGGGCTGACCTGTGTCACCACTGCTAAAGGTGGTGTGAAGTGGAAAGGCAGTTCCAGGGCTGTGGGTGGGGATCCTGCAATCCCACCACCACCAAGCTTCCCTCCTCAAGGGCTTTCTGCAACATGCTGGGCCTTGGCAAGCCTGGCATTCACCTGAGTGTGTCTGGCAGCCCTGTGGGCTGCCGATGCTGCGATGGCCATAGTATTTTACTGGGAATGAACAGGGGCCTGAAAGAGTGGAAATAGAAGAAAAAGATCAAGAAAACCAATCCAAACATCCTGGTCCACCTCCCTGCCTTCTGCTGACATGCAAGTGGCCTGTCCATAGAAAGATTTACAGCAGCCCTGAGAGTGGCCAGACCCCAAACTTCTCTGGGAACACCAGCTGGGACAGAGTCCCCAGCATTACTTAATGAGTTTGACTTAGATAGGTCATTCCAGTTCGAAAGAGGTTTTTTGAAGCATACTAAAGCTGAAGTAGAAAGTCAGAACTCCAAGGTGACATCCTCAGCTCTAACCAGCAAGCCAAGATGACAAATGCTCAAAGGCAGCAGGGCTACACCAGAGCAGAAACCCCCTCCTCTTGAAAAGGAAAGTTGCACTGGGACAGAATCCATAAATACTCAATGCCTGGAGCCTGATCTGGATAAAAACCACAGAGAACGCCCTCAGGACTGAGTGTAATGCTCAATAGTTTAATGATACATATCCTTGCGTGGTTAAATCTGCTGTTTGCTTAGGTACAGACGCTAAGGTGCAGACTAGCTGAGCACTCCCTCAGAAAACCTGTGGCATTACATACCCAAATATTTGAAATTTAATGGACATTGAGCTCTTGAGATGAGGCCTGTGGGACTTAAGTGACCATTCTCCGTCCCTATGCATCTCCACCTTTATGTGTGTACTTAAAATGAGTGAATACCACTGGATTGTATTACTATATCACTGAAATTAACATGTTAAACACACTTCTCCTGAACTGGCTCTAGACAATCCTAGCTTTTTGCCAGAGAAAATTTTAGTAAACCATTTTTTTAAAAAAAACTACAAAACCTTTAAAACATACATAGTTAAATTATTCTGTTAAACCTTTTGATATTTATTAAAACCTCCATATTAAAAAAAAAAAAAAATCACAATGCTGCTAATTTAATTTAAACCAGCCGTGAAAACAAAGGATTTAACTACAGTGCAGTTAATGATTCCAATTAAAAAAAAAAAAAACCCTAGCTGTTTACATGTTCTACACAAAGACTTTTCCTGGCCCCTTTTAGCTGTCCATACAATACATTGTTAAGTTAACACTTAATAACACCAGTTTAATATATAACAGAGGGAAAGTGCACTACAGCCTCATTTGCTCTATTTAGCAAGTCCTATTAAATTCTGGTTTTCTCCCTCAGAAGATCGTAAATATACCAATGTTCACCTTTGAGAGCGAAAGTCCAAAGTGCAACATAATATGGGCAAATCACTCAACAAGTAATTTGTGACCCTCAATTTGAAACCACATTAAAAGTACCTATTCTGCTAAAAGGGAGATCCAAGGCCAACTGGAGCATGAAGCAGAAGAGGACATAAGCTGCCATTTCCATTCTCTCTTGAAGCCTGAGAGCCCAGCTGAGAGCCAGGCTGACTGTGACATCCTGCAAGCCTTGGCTTCCAGAGGGATATCGCTGTGCCGGCTGGCACTCTGGAGGACTTGTTGCTGACCAGCTAGGGGCGATACCTGGTGGATGCTACAAAATTCCTGTACCAAGAAGCACTCTGACATGCTGGAAGTGCTGTGAGTTGCTAAGGGCTACAGCTCACACGTGTCAGACAATGGGCAACAGACGAACAGAGTAACAACCTCCCCCTTTTGGCATGGGAAGTGGACAACAGAAAACTCCAAAACAGAGTTTGAAGCATGAATTTTGGAAAAGATCAGTAAAGGAGATTGCAGCTCAGGCTTCTGGGGATAACAGGGACTCTCAACACAGAAGGGAGGGACTTGCCTTTGTAATAGAACAATCTTAGCTCAACAAGAGCCCAAAGGTCTGCACAGGGAACCAGGCACCCAGTGGGAGGACTTCCAGAGTGACCTAGGAGTGTGTGTGCCTAGGAGACTGTGTGTGCTGGAGACAGTGCAGGGGCACATCCATCGCCCACACACACTGCCACACCGTTTCAGCCAGTCAGATACAGGGCTGTAGGTGCGACCTCACTGAGCACTCTGTCGTTTGTTATTCTCCTTCTAGCCATCTTCTCAGGCTGTGTTGACTTCCCACATCCTCAGCCCAAACCAGGAAGGCTGTAGGAGCTGAACACTGGCACACTTGCACTAAGGGCCACTACACACTGTCCCCCAGCCACCGCTGGCCCAGAAGCCACACTGCAGTCAATAGGACCCCCCTGCAAGCGGAGCTGGCTGTCTCCCTGGTGCAGTGCAAGATGTCGGTAGAGTAACTTAGGAGCAGCTATGAATTCAGGTTCCCAGCTCTACACAGGTCTGCAGGTGGAAGAGTAGTTCATGCTTTAGTACAGCCTAAACATCGGTTCTCCTGGCGATCTGCTGATGTACTCAGTTGTTAGGATTTAAAGCTTGTGTCAAAGGAAGAGGAAAGCCAAATCCCCAAAGAAACAAGTGTAGGAGGAGAAAATACATTCTGGCTAGGACTTCGGCAGAGACACGATTCTCTTGTCAATAGCTGGTGAAATACCTTCAAATATATGAAAGAACTATAAACAAAGCTACAAAAAAAGCAACAAAAATACAGTGCGCCTGCTAGTGCATTCCTGACAGCACTGACTGACACTCAGTGTGGGTTTTGGGTGTTTTTGAGGGTGGTGATGGTGTGTATTAGCTCCTTTGCTGGAGTCCAAATTCTTTCAAAGGATATTTTACTGCAAAGCACTTAGTGCCTCAAAGCCTTGCATGAATTCCCAGACAACACAAGCACCCTCAGACATGAAGTTCCAGGTCCAGCTCTAACATGTATACATTTTTACCAGTTGTTCAAGGTATAATGTAATTAATTATAACAATTCAGCAGCAATTGAGCATGCATTTTACACAATATTATAATAAACACAAATGAAGAGATAATTTCTAGACACATCTTTTTTTTCTAAACCCCAAACTTTTTTGTGATATGTTCTAAATGAGGCAAATTGATACAGCTGCAACATTACCAGGGCTCGCCTGCCTCATACCGAAGTTTGGCTGGGAGAACCTGAAACTTCCCTTTGCTGGGAAGGGAAGAGAAAGCCTCTATGCCCTTTACTTCCAGGTGCCTATATTGTTAATGCAAAGCAGAATCTACAGCTACCCCAAACAGAGAAATAGAGAACATTTCTAGCTTTGATTCTCCATCACCAAGTTGCACTTGGCAAAGGTGGTGAATGTTTGAATTGTGCAATTCAGTTTAGGGCAGGTGCCCAAGACCACTGGGGACCCGAAATCCAGCAGGGTGCTCTGCCCAGGCTAATTATTTGGTCTGCAAAAAACTGAGGCAGCTCAGCTGCTCTCTCACTCCCATCTTTCTCCAGTGAGCTGCTCTGTGCATCTGCTCAAACCCCAGCCAGCCCCCAGCCTGCCTGCAGGTCAGCTGGGCTGTAACCACAGCACGCACAGAGCAAAAACACAGAGGCAACAGCTGCAAGTTCTCCCTTCAGAAAGCAATACTGGGTTTGGTTGGGATAGGGTTAATTTTCTCCATCATAGCTTTATCATGCTGTGTTTTGGATTTGTGTTGAAATGGTGTTTCGACTGCACCCCTGACATCCTTGGTTACTCACTCCTTCTAAATACAGGCCTGCTGCTGCAGAAGAGCTGTTCCAGCTAGAGCATCTCAAAAGATTTGTTTGCCTGAGAAATTCCCTAGTGTCCCCTTGTGAGGCTTAATCCCCTTTATAGGTGTTACCAGTAAAAGTCAGCTCCACTCCCCCATAGATGCAGCACTTACACTGTGATCCAGCTCTCTAGAAACTATTACACCCAGCATATAGGGGTGCTGTGGATTTGATAAGATGCCGATTATACGCAACTGCAGAAGACATCCCATAATCAATTGGCATCCGACATGACAACTTGGTGGCTTTCAGAATCTCTGTCAAATGCATAACTGGGAGCTTTAATTAAAAGACTACCACAGCTTTGTAAATAGCTAAAGACCAAGAGCCTGCAACAACTGAAGAGAGATGAGGTTTGTCATGTTCTTTTTACCCTCAGATACACTACAAGTGGTGGTCACACGCTAATTACAGGTCTCTTGCAACAGCACACTGGGCAGCTTTCCAGACTGGTATCTCCACTGCAAACAGAGCCAAACTGCAGCTTATCAGACTCTGTTAACTTTGTCCCAGCTGGAGATGTTTCGATACCTCAGCTTCAGTTCTTGGGAATCACAGTGTTTTATACTTCAGGCATTTAAGTTCTATAACAGATAAATTGATGAAGCTATTTCTCCTTTTGGATGCTCATGTGGAGGCACCACATCCAGAGCAAAACTTACCTCGTAGAGGCTAAATGAGCAACAGAAGCCACATCAGTAGTGCCAACACACCAGAGGTGATCACATTGTTCAGAGTGCCTGCATTTGAGGCAAGGGGGGCTGAAACCCAGGTGGGCCATCTCCCAGCTGCAGGGGCATTCAGAAAACTTTTGGCATGGAAAAGGTTTGTGGAGAAGCATTCAAAAGGCAGCAGAAGCTGGAACAGCTGCAGAGACTGGTGACTGGATCGTTCCCTGATGCAGGTGGAAAACATAAGAGTTGCTTCTTTAGGCCTGAGCTCTGTCCCCTTCCTGCTTGGTAGTCCCATGAAAGAGCTCACTGCCAACTGCAGCATTAGCTGCTTGAAACACACACCTTGCATGCATTTCATTTCTCCCAACTTATTTGTTCTTTGGCAACTCTTTCCAGCTCCACTGCCTAGGCACCAAGTAGAAAAGGAAGGCAGAGATTTACCTGTAAGACTTAAGTGGATTTTTCCCTCTCTCTCTCTCTCCTGATTCTTCTCTCTACGTTTTCCCACGGCTGGAAACACAGTGTTATGCCTAGGCTCTGTCCTGAGCTGTTCACTCAGCTTTCCTGTACAACCCCTGCCAGTTAATTACCAGTCAGTCACATTACAGGATGGATGACAAGGAGGGATTTCTCCTGGCTGGGCTGGAGGAAGCATGGGCTGCAGCACAGCGCTCACTGCTAAGCAGCACACAAAATACCTGAGAGCAGCACATGGACTTTGGGCAAGGCACACTGTTTGAGCTGAGCTTGGTTTGGTGAAAACCAAAATATGCTTCATGCCATGGCATCTTTAGGTTGGTGGACAGCTGCAACAGCCTTGGATTGTGTTTCCCTTTCCTTAATTCTATGGTGGCAGCACCAGAGGAAAAACTCTTTCTGTGAGAGCAGAAATATTGCTGCCTTTTGAAAGTCACACAAGGGAATGCACAGGAGTCTCTTCTAATGGCTGTTGAGCCTCCAGAACTTACACAAAGTATGGTTTTCTCTCTACACCCTAAAACATGTCTACCTTTTGCTAACAGTGATGTTTAGAGAGGTGTTGGCAGCTTACTGTATCATTTCATATAAGCTTCGGGTGGTATTTGTGAGGGACTCCAAAGGTAACTCTGAGAACATTTTTGTTCAGTTGCCTTTCCAGATAGCAGAAATCCTAAATTCTCTGCATTAGGCACTGCATAATGTGTAAAAGAGACTGAATCCTAATGCACAAAACAATGACTATACATTCATTTACCAGTGCAAATTACATATTAACAGCTGCTAATACACAAATATAGCTAAATTGCTAATTCTGAAGCTTATCTCTGTTTTCTTGATTCACTTTGGTCCACTAAAACTTATGCATTTGTGAGCTGATCAGTAAGGATCCACAAAAGTTCTCTCAGAATAGCAAAGTGTCAAATTTCAGTAAGGATCCACAGCTCTCCAGAGAAAGGAAAAAAGCCACTGCTCTACATTAATAAAGAAGATAATTCAGTCTGTGTAATCAGGGCTCATATCACATATTACTGTGTATGCTAAACCTCCTGTCTATCACATAGATGTATCAAGAGCCTGAAGTTCTGGCCACTGCATGTTTGGAGATATATGGGTTTAGATTTTAAGCATTTATAGAACTTAGCTAATCCCACTCCGGAGCTAAAAAATTATTATAGGCAGGAGTCTTTCATATCAGAAATCCTTCACATGTTTGTTATTACACGAATCCTCCAGAATATATTCTAGCAGAAATACTTGGCACTGTTAGAAAGCTCCAATGTACTTGTTCACTTTAAAAAAAAAAAAAAAAACAGTTAAGATTGCAAGGCTAGAGATGCAGTCATATCCCTGAATATAACCTGAGACGCAGACAAACCAGCAGTGGGAGGACCATTTATACTTAGTGACTAGGTTGTCAGCGTGAAAACCACAAGTGGGTTGTAAGCGTAGGGTTGGCTGTATTTAGCTTTTTTATATTTGCTGATTCAGCTCTGACAATCAAGGGATGCTGTTGCTCAATTTGACTAAGCAGACAGTTTTGTTTGCCTTATCTCAGTCCATTGGCTGATAACTAGGCCTGACAAGAAGCACCAGCATTTTCTTTAAGGATCATCTTCTCCAAATATGATCTTGCTTGTCTTCACCACCCTTGAAACCAGACACATGCAAGAAAAGACTCCAACTATGTCCTCTTTACACCACACAAAGCCAGAACTAAAGACACTTGGTCCACAGGAAGGACTTGTATGCTACTGTCAGTTGTGCCACACACTGCCAAACAGATCAATAATTTTGGGGGGAGGGGGCATTTTTGTTTCAGAAGTGTTTTTTAAAGTGTTCATTAAATGCCAAAACACTTCACACCATGTTTTTCTTCAAGCCTGGCTGTATGACACGTGTTGACCTTGCCCATAGTTATTGGTCACTATTAATCAGAAAAAGCTCCTCTTCCTTTTCCCCTTCCTTCAGGAAACCTTGCTCTTAAGTAGTTTGCAGTTTTGGTGCCATTTTCAAGAGATAGTTCAAAAAGCTAAGGACTAGAATTTTTTTATTTTAAAAGGTCTAATGCTATTTTGAAATTTTATAAGCAGTCAGAAGTGACATCACTTTTCTAACATATGTTCTTAAGCATAAGTTGTGGGAATTTCAAAGCACATTCAGCATTGGTCTTTTTTCTTTTCCAGCTGAATCAATAGTCAAACTTCTATTGATCCTAATGGCAACTAAATTTGGCAAATACTGTAAAAGCCTCACTCAAAGTAAAGCAATTAAGGAGTTTATCAAACCTGCAGTCCTGGGTTTCAGGATTAAGAGCAGCACAGGACTCTTCATGTTGTTCCTCTTCCCCATTTGTGGCCAGCACCATCTGGGCTCCTCAGACAGCATGTGCCTCTGCGCAGCACACAGACATGGTCAGGGGCTACAGAAGTCAAATTGCCTGCCTGAGCCCTCCTGCCTTCGTAAGGCGCTCTCACCTTCCTACACAGTATGAAAAAATAATAAGGCACTGTTTTGATAGAGACAAAATGGTTGTTCAAATACTTCTGCTAATTTCACAAAGATGCACGATAATGTTTCACATATGGCTCTGTGCCTTTTAATAACAGAAATTGAACACACATTTCAAGACACGAGTTTTGTTGATATGCTGCTGATAGTCCAGAGTAACTGTTCGCCTTGTGGTTTTAATTATTCTAAAGACAGCCCAGGGATCATTTACCCAGAGCTAATGGGTTTACGGGCTCTTTAAGAAGCACGATAAGCTCACAGATGTGGCAGGGATTGGCACGGGGGTCAGAGCTACCATGGGGGCCTACACTCTGGAGGATGAGGAGGTCGTAGGGAAGGGTTTATCCTGCAGCCTCCAGCCTCTTAATTATCACACGGCCGTTAGGATAGCTGTGTTCTGTGTAAACATCCCTGTTTTCTCTGCAGGGGACTCTGATCAGGAGAGCACAGTCCACAGCCTCGAGAGCCGCTTCCGGGCTTTGCCGCAGCACGCCCAAGGACAGGGCCGGAGCATCGGGGCGAAGAGCACGCCCTGAGGGCCGGTCTCCCTGCTCCCTCCCAAACCCGGGCACTGACTCTGCCCTGAGGGCCCATCTCCCTGCTCCCTCCCAAACCCGGGCACTGACTCCACCCTGAGGGCCCATCTCCCTGCTCCCTCCCAAAGCCCGGGCACTGACTCCGCCCTGCACCCCCACCTGTGCTGGCCAGTCCCCCTCACTGCCCGAGTGCCTCAGGGGAGCACCGCCGTTCTGCTCTCCTCATGCAGGCGCCTGCCTCGCCAGCACCTCCTGGCAGGCCTGGGCCCGCCGGAGCCAGGGTGGAAGCTGGGCAGCTGGAGCAGGGCCCGCTGCAGCTGCTTATATCAGCTAAAATGGCAACACTTTGGCTACATAAGAGCTTTCGGTCGCCATCAAGTCCTGCACCAAGAACTAGGCACAGTGTTGTCCTGTCTTGGTCATCAGCTGCACAGCTCACAGGGAACATACCTGGGCCAGAGCCATACTTCAGAGCCAGGAAGACGACCTCTCCCATGGCTGCAACTTCCTAGCTGCAGCGCTTGTACCTGGAGAGCAAGTGTAGAGGGTTTGAAACCACATCAGGATGTTTTAGGCCCAGCTCCCACTTACCACTGATCTACCACAAAGCCACAGCTGCTATTCCTGGATCACACCAGAAAAAGATGGGTAGGAATCTGGTCTCTTCTATAAAGACTGTGTTACACAATGTTAAGCGTAATTTCTTTTAGAACACTACTTGTTAATCATTCTAGATAATGACTTGTGTTTTAGGGATTAAACATCATGAACTTACTGTATAAACCCTGGGAACATTTTGCAGGCAGAAGATGATTTTATCTAGGATATGAAAAATACAGGTACAGAATGGATGAAACCCTAGCAGGTAGACACCAACATTATTTTAGGATTCAAAATTAAAAACAGATTTAAAGTGCCTGAAAATGCAACAGGTCAATTTCCCCTGCTCTGGAAGAAAATAAGAGGTCAGCAGCTTCGCGGACACCAACACACTCACCCTCTGTCAGGAGCAGAAGAGCAGTCAGACTTGCCAGCTGCAAAGAAATTTTTGCAGTTCGTGTAGACCTTAAGAAAGGGATCAGGCCTGCCACATTATAAGTTTCTCCTTCTTTGCGAGAGAGCCTATCAATTTTGCAGAGGTTTTCAGCCCATTATCACATTACAGGTAGACAGTTGTCATAAAGCATTAGATCTAAGCAAGGCTGACAGCATAACTGCAGGCTAGCTCCAGGCTTGGCAGTCTGTGCAGCACCTGCAGGTGCAGGACCAGAGCGTGCTCCATCAAGAGAGAGGCTGGTGTAATCTGCTGTGAATCACTTTGAATTGCTGCCCTTAATTGACAGCGCACTCAAGGCCTGGCCCACTATGTAGACAAAACTCTAAGCACTAGTACACACACAGTCTTGCCAGGAACCTGCTCGCCCTCAGATGAGCAATGGCTACACACCCACCTTTTCCACTAGAGCAACAGCTCTGTATTTTGCTCTGCTCCTTCATTATTGCAGGCTCATCATCACCACAAGAATAAGCAAGTTTCTCCTAAAAATTGTTGGGGATTTATGGAGGAAGAGGAGGGTAGGGATTGAGCAGTCAGTGTGCTGCTATCCTGGGGAAAAGGAGATGACACACACAGTTCAGACAGGATCAGGAAGCCCAGACCTTGGAGAAAATGCACAACCAGTATCAAAGTGCTATGGGACAAGACCATCGGGGTGAGATGGCAACTCCAGTATCCTCTCTCTGGGGATACCAACATCCCAATTCATGTTTCTCAGCATGTTTTCTTATAGGGTACGCAGGCAAAAACATATCCAGACGATACAGACACCAGAGGACAGAAGTCATAATTGTCATTCTTGCACTCCACCATGAGACTAATCCTGCTCCCTCCAAGTCAGCAAGCATTTGCTAGAGATTTAAATAGTCAGGTGCTGAAACTTCCTTGGCCAGGTGAGGAGGATTCCTCTTGTATTACTGACCTCTCAAGTCACCTCGTGAACAAACTCTGACTTCCTTATGTCCCAGCCTAGGTTGTAAGCTGGACACTTCCTTTGGCTTCAAAGTTTGTCATCATCATTGTCAGAATTTTAGTGGAGTTTTAGATCCAAATTCTTACTTGTACTCTCCTGGAAGCATCAAAAAATTGAAACTGAAAGTGCTTAAACGCCTGCCTCCCTGCTGCCAATAGAGGATGTAGAAAGGCCAGAAAACAAAGGGGATTCAGGCCTTAGAGGCCCCTTAAGGGTCTCAGTTTTTTAATTAAAGTTCCAAAAACATTTGCTGAAAAGATTAGGGGGAAACACAGAGCATGCTGGGTGGGACATTCTGGTTGTTGAGCCAAGTCCCTTCTCTGCCACAGATGCAGTTGCTGGCTTCCTGGGGAGAAGCCAGCTGAAAGAAGAGCCATAAAAAGATTGCATGGCTGAAGGAGCAGTTTCCATGACCAGACAAACCCTTCTCCTTATTCTTTCAAAGTCTGCAGGGCCCGGACTACAGTACCTGACCAGACTGGCAGCAGCTTTCTCAGAGCCCTGTGATCTACCCAGGGCTGCCTGCTGCATCCTGCACAGGCTCTGCCTCCCTCAGCACCCACAAGGATCCCTCAGCATCCAGTCCCATCTCCTTGGCATTTGTTTAACCCCACATGTTCATTTCAAGGGCCAATTTGTATGAGGGACCACCAGCAACAAATGTCAGATCTGGTTAAGGCTTGGTTTGAAGGCATTTAGATAGAAGAATAATCACACAGGGATGTGGTTTACTCTGGAGAAATAAAGGCTGTGTTTAGATGTCTGAAATTCCTGGTGACTCTAATAATTGTAACCTCTGCCTCAATAAAATGCACAAATAATGTTATTGAAACATTTCCAATCAAAAGGTATTATTTTTGGTTTAAAACACATGCAGTAGTCAGTATTTAAAAGCAAGACGTCTGGGCGAGCTTACCTCTTTCAGGGGAAGAGAAAACTACTGGAACGCTGGTTTAGCCTCTCTTTCTCTGTTTTTACAGCCTCCCTATTACAGCATTATAACCTTCGTACAGTTCTTCTGTTGCTTTTTCTTACCAACCAGAAAGTCGCTCCACAGTCATTCACCAAAGAAGTTTTTCACGTTAAGGTGTGTTTCAGAGCTTGACGTGGTGAGACATCACATCCCCAGAGCAGCACTGTCCCTGCAGCAGCTGAGCATCCTCAGCACCACACAGCCCCCCGGGCACCAGCAGTGCTCATGCCAGCCTAGCAGGCACCAAACAAATTCAGGAACCTGAGAGCCCCTTGCCAGTTTTGACTTGGCAGATCACAGGGCTATGTAACAGTGGCTTGTAAGATTAGGATTTTATTTTTTCAGTGGCATCTTGACACTTTAAGACACCTACAAGGAAGTCTCAGAAGGTATAAGCTGGGAAAGTGCCCATCTGCAGCTTCAAGTGCTTAAATATCAGCGCCTGTATTTCTTCTGAAAAGAGACCTCAGGTTCCCCAGCACTCTCGGAATTTTGCCTTGAGCTCTGTGCTGACCTGCATTGCTCCCGTGAACAAAGTCAGATGCATCTCACAGAAGCTGGCAGAAATTGGGCCAGTGTTTCCTGATTCACATGCCTATAGGATTAGTTATAATTAGTGTCTTCAAGTAAGACAATAACCATATCATGCTATTGCACTCCATGGATGCAGTATCAGCACATATGGAAGGCATTTATTACTATAAATATTCGGGCACTTGATAGTTATCCAAAAATATAAAATCAGGTTAATCATTCTATCCTACAATCCCTGGAAAGAGATTTGAACTCAGGTTTTTCTGGCTCAGCTTAAAGTTTCACATATATGATCACTTCTGCCAGCTGGCAGCACTAAAATCTTAGGCTAAAGTCGATCTCCAGGAGCCAAATCTATCTGCACAGTAACGTTACAGAGCTTAGCTTTTTGCATGCCATACACCAACTAAAGATATCTTGCTGTTGCACAGAACTATGAAAGTTTATGTAGGCCAGATAGAAGAATTACTTTTCTTTTCAGAGTTAATCATTAACATCACTCAGGGAAATTAACAACTGAAGTTATTGTCTTATTTCCAAAGGTTGCCCTGGGGCAAATGAAATACTTAATTAATTTGCCACGTGATACAAGAGTAGCCATACTGTCCCCACATTCATACCTGTAATATTTTTTCCGAAAATAGAAGAAAAATAGATAAAATGGAAGACAAAATTTCTGAAGAATCTATAGCTACCCATCAGATCAAAGGCATGGGAGAATAAACAAACTTCCCTTTTAAAAAGTCACTCAGCAACTGGAGCATCAGTGGTTATTTGACTTCCAGTAACACAGCACGCCATCCTTGGACTCGTCAAGTGTCCCACAAATGCAATAAAATTCAATGGCCATTTTACAATCTATTAGGTGTCATAAAAGCTACAAGACCCATGTATTCCTCTCCGGTCCTGCTCTTCAAGGGAAACCGCTGGGGTTCCAGTGCAATCAGCTCGTGATTTGAGAGGTTACAGCAAATACAGGCCCACCCTCGGCTCCTGGACCTGCCTCAGCCCGCCTGTGTAATAGAAAGTCACTTCTCAGGTACCAAATATTCAGAGGCCTGAATACGACTGTAGCTCGTGAGCCCAGTCCCAGCGCCATAGAACACACAGGTCTGGGGCCAGGACAGCTTCTTTCACAGGACACAGAGTCAGAGCCAAAAAAAAAAGAAAGCACTGAAGGATCAGTGCCAGCCCAGCATGGAGGCACCCCTGCAGGGAGCTTCTTGAAGTGGGAGGCAGGCGCAGAACCAGCAGGACCCACACACAGCTAAAGCCTCCAGCAGGAGCCAAGCTGGCTCTTTGCAGAGGCTCTGTGACACATCTGTGCCCCATCCTTCAGTGCGTCCCAGAGTGGATGTGCTACCTAGGTTATTGCATCAGCCATCAGCTTATGGACAGCTGACAGGAGCCAGAAAAGGTGGTGGGACCTTGTTGCAGATGACCACAAAAACAGAACAGCAACTGATGGCTGGACACAGTCCAGCCTGGTGAGAGACTGGTGTCTCTCTGGGATGGGGATTCCTCCCACCCACAGATAGCTGCTCAAGTGTTTGCCTTTAAAACTTTTTTTTTTTTTTTTTTAATGAGTGGTGTCAACCTGACATTCCTGAGGAACAAAACTTTCCTGTATCATCACAATAACAAGGTGCCAAGAAGATAAACACCCTCCCTTTGAGCCACGTGCAGAAAGGCTAAAGCACATGAACGCATACAGTGTTTTTGCACTACATAACATAGGACGTCACAGTCTCTCCCTTCACTGGGAAACTTCAAGTAACTCAAATAACCTGTCCAGGGAGGTTCAAGTTTCCCTCTTCTAGCCTTCACCTATTTTACAGCTTGGAGAGTCACCCCCACCATCTCACATCTGTGCTCAGAAGGCATCCAGGCTCCTCCTCTTAACCCTGTTTGCTTCCAGGATGAACCCACCAGCATTCTCACCTTCTGTAGCCATTCCTGCTCTTCCATCAGAATGCTGTAGGTAGCCCAGTCTCCCCCGCTTGCCATGGCAGGTCAGCACATACCCACAGGCTGCAGAGCTCCTGGGAGACCACCCCTCTCTCTTGCCTTGCCTGACACTCTCCTCTGAGCCCTTCACCACCTGCCAGGTAAAAGAGAGCTGCCTCAAGCCCTGGCAGCAAGGCAGTGGGCTGATCTAGCCAAGCCTCCTCACAAACACACCTTGAGGCATTTAAGTGAGTGGCCCCATCCCACACACCCACCTGGGTCAGGTCCTAGAGCTGAGTGAACCCCTCCCTGGGCTGAGCTGCTGCTCTAAAACACCTCCCCCTCACAGTCTGACCGATGTGCCTCTCCCTACACACCGCTGTTCTTTGGGCAGGGGAGCAAATAGCCAGGGCACTACACTGCAAGTTCTGTAGCTCAGCTGGGAAGGCTGGATCACCAGCGGGGTGTTGCAGTGGATAACGTGCTCCTTTACACGGCCATACGGTGCAGTGGATACTGCATTTTACCACATACGTGCATTTGCAAGACAATGCGTCCTTTTTATCCGTAGAGCCTTAACTAACACTGATCGTGCATCATAAAAAAAAGAAACAATTTGCAGAGGGTAAATGCCTGTTAATCATAAGCTAAAGGGGAAAGGAAAAATTTTAAGTGATATATAAAGGGAGGAAGTGACTCAGTGGGTGGGAGGGAGGGGACAAGCATTCCAGACAGATGGGACATGAATAACTTTTCCATCTCCCTCTCTCTCTTCTCTCCCAAGTCTTGCAGGAACTGCTGTGTTGAAATAGTCAGTCATTAACTATTTGATGAGGTTTTAAAATCTGAACTGAATTCTCTGGATGTAACCAGCTATTATTACAGGGTCTGCCTCATAGCAATGCAAGTGTTGGAGCCCTTTGGCAAGCCATAGCGGTGAGGGCAGGACGGAGCACTCTGGAGGAAAAGCCACTAAATGGCGTCAGCTGTGTGGCTCTGCACAGCCCTGGAAATGCTGCAGGAATCAGAGCAGTAGTGATTAGTGAGTTTGCAGACCTCCTGTGGCCGAGCAACAGGGCATCCATCCGCACAGCCGGCGGAAGCGCTGATGCGCTGACGCTACTCATCCTGCGGGAGAGCCGGGCCCTGGGTGAAGGTCACCCTGGAGGAAACTGCGGTGCTCCTCCCAAAACCCTCTGGCTTTTGCTGTCCTCCTGCAGGGCAGTCCCTGGGGCAGAGTCTCACACTTAGCAGCATCCACCTTTTCGGAGGGCTGGGGTACAGCAAAAATGCCCTTTTGGTGCCAGTTCAAGAGCAGGATTCAGACCATGGGGAGCCTCTCCTGCTCAGTCCACCTTATGCTACACAAACAGGCTCTGAGAAAACCTGAATGAAGCATTTCCCTTCATGGATGCCAAAGGCTAATTGACCAGCTCGAGACCTGCTGAACTTGGTGGAACCAGGGTGAATATAATCACTCAAGAGAGCCAATAACCAATTAACTGAATGGCTCCAGCAGTTTTGAGGTCTGCCTTTTTATTCAAGAGCAAATCAAAGATCAATTTCCTAATAAGCTTTGTAATATCTGCTATTCCTTCTCATTATTATTATTAGCATTGCAGCGGTGTTTTGTGCATATAATGAAAGAGTAAGATGAGTTGGAATGGTCCCAGCGGTAGGAAAGGAGTGGGCAAAGTCTTAAGCCAAAAAAGCATATATGCATCCACGCACATATATATAAACCAGGAATGCTGTACAAGCCCTCCACAGCACAGGCCAGGTCATGAGGGGATTCTGACCACAAAATAAGAGTCTACCACTGCTGATAGCTTTTACCAGGTTTTACACAAGGAAAAGCAAAAAACTTGATTACAGTCATCAAGTGTCGCAGTGCCATGGTTTAGCCTGGCCGTCCCAGCAGTGCCACGTTGTCCCGTGAGCTCGGTCAGTTGCTGCCAGCAGGCAGAAAGCAGTGGGAGCCAGTTGGGAGCTGCATGGCAGCCCAGAGTCCAGCTGCTCCTGGCCTGTGGTGGTGACAAAGCACAGGCTCCCTTCTGCCACAGGCCTCTGACAGGGGGCTGGGGCAGGTAATACCTTCCTCTGCCTCCATCACATCCACCAGAGCCCCAAGAGATGTGCTCCTCAAATCCCATCATTGCATTGCCCTGCAGTTCCCCTATGTGTTTTGCTTTTGAAATTGCAGGTTCCAGCTCTCTCTGCAGCTACACCACCAGCTGAAATCATGTTCCCTTTGTCAGAAAGTCTCCAGCACTCCTTGCAGTCTTCTCTCTTGCAGTAAGGCAAGAAACAGCAGCCCAATGTACAGATTCATCCCTGCCTCCTACTCCCTCCTTTTCTCCTCCAGTGAAATCAGGGACTCTGGAGATAATGATCTCACCTATGAAGATACAAACAGCATCATCTACATTTTTCAGCATCTCCAACATATTCCATCGTGTGTTATCAGGCAGCCTTCTGGTGAGAGTGCAGGTTTCCCTTTTGGATGCACGGCTTTGCATGGCCCTGGGAAAGTCCCCTTCAAAAGAGCAGAGTAAGACTGCTTTCATTTCAGTCAAGTGCATTTTAGCTGAGAGGGTTTTACTTGACTGCACAAGAAGAAAAACATTGCAAAATAAGTCTCTGAAGGAGAAACTGAGAACTCAGGAGGAAGGGGATGATGCTGAAGCCTGTTTTTAGAGGAGCTGTGGCTGGATAATTGTCCAAGACAGACTGGCTTGTTGACTTTCTCATAGCAAAAGGCACAGGGCTGTTTAATTGATTTTAGCCTGTAACTAAACATATACTTCTTTCAATATAATGAACAACAATGCTACAATACTGCTCTCCTAATGTAAATTGATCCATTACAGATGAGTGTTTAGATCAATGTGTGATGTCCTGATTGGAAATAAAACTGTTTGCTCAAGATCATTATAAAGACAATGGACACTGATAGATGATATTTATGTGACAAGGAATGGCTCTGAAAAAGGAGATTGCCAAGACCATGTCCATCAATTATGAAACCAGCATTCACCCGGCTGCCATGCAAGTATTTTTAAAGACAAGAAGAAAGAGGAAAAGATCCCAATTACTTCTCTCAGTCCCACAGTCCCGCTCACTCTCCAGCATGGAAACTCCTTAGCTCCAGACTCACTGGTGTGGGAGCCACAACCGCCTGGGCAGGGCACCCAGCACCCGTGGTCATGTAGGGCTGAGTGATGCTGTTCATCTGCCTGCATTATGCTGGGGCTCATCTCCTCCCAGAGCAGCTGGCTTCCACTGGGGAATTGCACTGTACGCTCAGAGCCCGTGTTCTGTCATCTCCCTGCATTTGGAGATAAGCTAATGGCTCCGGCTACCTTCCCAGTCCATTGTGATCAATCCGTGTGCCTCTCTTGCCGGTAGCTGCTCGCTGTGGTCTTTCATTACCTCTCTTGCATGGGGCACTTCTGGTTTTTCCCTTGTGTACTGAGGGGCTTGCTGGAATACGGGCTTGCCTGGACTGTGTCCCAGCCATTCACTACCGGGGCAGCTGCAAGCGCTTCTCTTTCTCCTGTGGCAGAGCATCTCCTTCGAAGGGCTCCGTCAGTGCTCGTCAGGGCTCTTGGTGGGATGGGGCAGCGCCTGCGCCACCCCCGGGGCCCGGCAGCCTCCTGCCCGCAGGCAGCACCGCAGCAGCTCGGTGGTGGCTCGCCCAGCCGGGAGCAGCAGCCGTGCAGCCGTGCCTGTCCCTGCGGATCCGGGCAGCCACAGATGTCCGTGCTGGGACAGGGCTGGGCTGGCTCGGCGCAGGGACACCCAGCTTGCAGGGGGTGCAGTTGCTGTCTATGAATATATTGGGAGGTGGGTGGCCAGAGGTCAGGAAGGGACGCTGGGTGGGGGAAATTAAATGAAAGGACAATGTTGACACAGAACAAATGATGCTAAATGGCTTGTGAAAATAGATCCATTAAGGGAATGATATTCTGCAACAGCCTTTAAATACAAATAGGAGAGACAAATGGCCATTAAATACAAACAGAGGAGACTTGGTCGGTTTAAGAAACCAAAGGCTGAACCCTGTGGTGAAGCACTGCATTTGCTGGTCATGTCCTACTCCACTTCCCTTGCAAGAGTCTCCTTCATGTCAATGAGACCAATCTGCTGCATTTTTTCCTCTCGAGGGCTAACACATTCCAAACACTTCTCTGGTCATCTCTGATCATAAATAGCTGAGATTTAGTAGTAAGGTACTACTACTAAATGAGAAGTAGCATGTACTTCATCATATGGTAAAGATGGACCAAGGCTGTACACACAGGGAACAGTCTGTTAAGGCATGAAGGAGTGCTCTCTCCTCTCAAAGGAAATATGGTCCCACTGACCTGGTCAAACTTGGGCCATGGAGAGGTCACCTCTTAAGTGCATTTGTAAGGAAGGTGTTAGGGGACATGGTGGTGGTTGCTGCTACTTGGGCACCACGGCTGATGCTCAGGCTACTCAATGATTTCATCCCAGGAGCAGATGATCCGAGGCTGTGACAGAGGAGCTCTGTTGCTCTCAGCATCATTCCAGCTCATGCAAGCTTCCATGGGGCCCTTCCACTTTTTCCCACTCCCACCCTTGTAAAATAAAGCACAGCGTCAAAGTAGGACCGAGGGGCTGCCATCTCCCCGCGACTGTGGACAAAATGGCTCAGCTGACTTTGAGGTGCCTGAGGAAGGTGCAGCATCACCTCCAGCACTGTGTCCTGCTACCTCAACACCTCTGCAGTGCACAGAGAAGTGTGACAGGAAACAGATGAGCACTGCAATAGAAAACAGCTTTTCTGTGAGTGGTCGTCCTTTGGGGCAATGTCAGCATTTAACCGTGTACTTTGCAGTCCTGTTGCGGCATGAGGCACACGCATTTAAACATGAGTTATACAGACCTGCAGCACGTGGGTTAAGAAACAGGCAGGCACAGGCCTGCTGACAGCTGCTCAAATAAGGCTCAGACTGGTGTCGGGGCTCTGGAGGGGTGCACAGAGGGGACACTATCTTTGTGTCTCAGAAGGGTTGTGGTCCATGCACATGCACTTAGTTTGTGTTTGGCTGGCCCTTCCCACCCTGAAGGAAGTCAGTTCCCCAGAAAACCCCTGGTTGAAAGTTGTGCCCAGAGTCACTCAGCAAGGAAACACTGGCTGGTGGCACATTCAGTCTGGTGCTGTAACAGGAGTAGTGAACACCACCTGCATTTTTGCTCTTGCAAATTAAAATGTTAAGATTGGTCATAAAAATAAAGTCTCTTTTCTGAGAACATTTCATTGGAGATCTTCACCCCATGCCAAGGAATGTCATTCCTCGTGGCTATGAGATGAAAATTTACAATTATGTAGCATTTATGCAGAATAGAACTATGGATACCTTAGCAGTGACAGATACTCTCTGTGAGCATTCCAGGCTCTAGCAGCAAATACCCTTTCCTTTATAAAGCTTCTCTTTCTGTCATTACCTCAACGCACTCTCAAAAGGAGTACAAGGGGGAATTCTGTCACCAGCCAAAGCAAATTTTTCCTTGAAACATCCTCAGCTGAACAATAAGGCCTCAATTCAGGAAAATTCATTTGATCAGGACAGCTACTTCTGAGGGAAAAAATATCCTCCCTTACCTGGAATTTTCACCCAGAACAGAAAAGCCTACCAAAAGACAAAACCAGGAAGGGAAAGCCAAATTCCCCTTAGAATATGGTACAGATTTAGTTGGGAGAGAAACCACCATTCAAACAAACTACTGAGGGCAACAGTGATTTTGCAGCTCCTGAGGTCTCCAAATCAAGACCAGATCCCTTCTGAAGGGTAAATTACACCACTCCTCCTAGGAGGAACCAGCTGTAGCTCCTGAAGCTGTACCACGGGACAGAGGGGATGACTCTGGCCTTGAGCAAGTGTGCCTTGCAGACAGAGCCAGTGCAGGGCTGGAGCGTGGTGTGCCTGGTGTGTGTCCCTGACCCTGGCAGAGGGGAGCAGCTCAGGAGAGCCTTCCAAAGACAGACCTGCCAGGGAGCAGCAGCCACGACTCACAGCTCAGCAGGTGAGACTCACTTTGCCTCCCACCACCTTCATTCCCCCTGGCTCTAGCGAGCCACACCTGCCAGTCAAGCAGGACCAGCGTTCACCCATTAACAACCAAAAATTTTGGAAGGAGGGGAAAGCCTGCAGAAATCTGCACTTGAACTGCTGCTGTCTCTCCCTCACCCGAATCCTCTCTTCGCCTGAGGTAGGACTGACTCACCCAGAGCACGCTCTGCAGTTGGCAAGCTCCCCACTGCCCGCACCACCGCCGAGGAGTGAGCACACAGAGAGATGGGGCTTTCACACTCCTGCACTGTCTGTGTGCGAGCAAAAAAGAAGGGGGTCTTGGCAGGGATGCCAGAGCCACCTCTTTCCATCCTTGCTTCTGTGAACTTTTCCAAAGGTTTCAAGGGTGGCCTGCATTTGCTGCTCCCTGTTGGCTTTGTCAGACTGCCTGCTCCCCAAGTCTCAGGCTGCCAGTGTCTCTCCCCTGGATGACTTGGCTTGTGTTACTTTGTGTTAAAACCAGTATGTTTTTTTAATGGCTATAAATAAGTTAAAACTGCATCTTTAATTAATCACTGCACTTTATATTGTAAGTGGAGATTTTTTGTAATGATTCGTTTATGATTTTAAGATGCCATTTGCTCACTGTCAAACGTATCCAGCTTTTATCCCTCCACGTTTAACAGGTTCGGGATAGAAACAAAATTTCATCAATGACGGATTTTAATCCATTTAGTCTAGAGTAAATAATTGGTTATTAAGGAAGTGGAGAGAGATTGAGTGGATACTTTTATCTAAGCAACAATGAACTTGAGACACTAGTCAGTATGTTCATCATCTTAAAACATTTTAAACTAATCGTAACATGTTTATTTTTCACTGACACAGGTTTGAAATTGGAAATACATATGTCTGGATGACTAAAACATGAACAACAAATAGGAGCAGCAGCATGTAAAGTATAGAGAAGTAGAAGCACTAATAGAAATATTTCTGCTATAGCAGCTATTAAATGATTTTTTTTTTTACGGTTTGGAAGAAGAACCCATATGTTTATAGGATTTTTTTCCCCCCAATTAAAATATGTGTGTATGAGTGTGTCTTTCTCTAAATACTATTTAGCTACACACACACAGGGCTCATGTATAAAATTCTCTACCAGTGAAGTGAGAGCTGCTTCTCCTTTTTCTTGTCCTACTGGCAGGCAGAAAGGACATCCAATCCAACACTGTCAGCACCTCCACAGCACCTGCAGGTGCAGTTCTGGAGGCCGGTTCACACCCTCCATCACCTCCCCCGCCCATGAAGGCCAGCGGAGCCCCAGCCCTGGGCCATCTACCAGCAAAAGACTGCCCAGAGTTCAGAGCAGAGGCAGCACAGAGCCACGCACCAGATCTGCCTGAGCCAGCCAGTTGTTCCCGTGGGAAGGGCGCACAGGTAGCCCGGGACCCCCTCAAGGTGAGTGCAGGGAGAGCAGTTGTGCACCCCAGCGAACAGCACTCCACGAAATGCTGCTGTGCACAGCTTCCAGGTGCCCAGACATTCCCTGAGCACACAGAAAGATGCTTGGTTTTAGTTGGGGTCAGATTAGATACAAGTGGCCCACAGGTGGCTGGGTACCCAAAGACGTGGTTATTCCTTCACCCCCCTTATTTTTTTTCTCAAGAGAGCACATAGATGTTTTATATAAGATATAAATAAGCCACAAAAAAGGGAAGAACTATTGTATTGAACTATAGAAAAAATAATAAATGCTTTTAAAAATTGCTCTACCTCAATTCCTAGACAACTTAAGTCTGATGTGCAGTATATGATTTGTCTGCTAGGATTGAATCCAGGCACTTACCACTTTGTTAGCTTAAGAATTTTGAGCAATTTTTTCCATTTATCTGTATTCTCCCCAAAAACATTTCACACATTTCTCAGATACATCAATCCTTCCGGCATTCCTCTACACACTCAGTAGGATGCCCTGCTATAAATATAATAAAGCCTTTTATTATGTCCATTAACCATGGACATGTGTGCTCCAAAAGTTTCCTGACACGCAGTCATTTGTGGCTTTTTAATTATAAACAGAAAAAATCTACCAGCAAAAGAAGACAGCAGACTGGAAGTGGATCTTTATGTGTGTGTTTTGAGTGTATTCTCCCGCAGGCTGAAGGCACTCCCACCCTCCTCCTGATCCCGCCAGAAACACCCTGTGCATGCACCTACGTGTGCACAGCCAGCCACTAACACAACAGGTTAGTCCTGGTGATACAGATTTGTCACCTGTGCCAGCTCCAGGGGACTTGTGCAGGTTTTCAAGACCCAACACCACCAATCAAACCTTTCTTCAACAGGCAAATACGCCCCCTCCATCTTGCAGACCTTGTTCCACTTGAACTCAGGAGAAAAGAAAAAAGGCCCAGTAAATTACCTGACAAATTAAGTCATATTTATTGAATGCGTTTTATTTCAACAACCAAAAAATTCTAACAGCCTAACAATGCACATAAGTTAAAAATTAATTATCACTTAGTGATAACGAAGATAAAGTTGATTTACATGGAAAAATGAACATTTACAATATGTTAATCCTTATTCACATTGTTGATACCGCAATAAAACACAATTTGTTTTTTTTATTTTTTATTTCACAAAAAAGGCGGAAAATTGTGCTTTGTTAAGAGGCACTACAAGAAAAGTTTCTTTCTCCAAATAGATATTATATGATGGATATTGAATAAATAGACATATATGCATTGTAATTCGCAAAGTTCTGGCAAGACCACAGGCTAAAATGCCCACAGATTCACTTAGAACCACTGCAAAATTGGCAGTGAAATTAAAAATAAAAAGGCAAGACTCAGCATTGAAAAAATACCTAATAAAATTTTTGGTTGAAGTGTAAAAGATACCAAATGTTGATGCCATCATCAGATGAACAACTTACATAGCTTGGCAAAATTCAGTTTCCTTTCAAATGTATGGAGTGATTTCAGCTACAGGATACGAAGACAGTTTTGAAAGCGTAGCTCTGAGAGAAACATAAAGCAGCAACCATCGAAATTCTGAGTAAAGCTGCAGCATACTACAGAACTAAAGGATGAAGAGCAAAAGGGGCATAAAGTAAGCAACCCACCATAATTTTGCAAAGGTATATGAAATTTATGCAGAGATACTCATGTTTCAAACATTAGCTCTGAAAAAATCTCATAAAAACTCCAGAGGTTACTGAGCAGCTAGAATTAGCTTGTATTGCAACGTCTTCTCCCTGTATATTGTCTGTTCTGAGTAAATATCTACACGTAGAGGTTTGTTTTTCGTTTTTAACTCCTACCTTTTATACCTTTCAAATATATAAATAGTATTAACAGTTATATTACATTGCCTGGTGTAGTAAACAGAAAGTAACTTTCAAAGTGATATTGCATGAGGTCTTTGTCAAGATAACATGAAAAGCCCATGTGAAAAAAGGAAGAAAAAAGCCAGAAGCCTTGTTGGTACCGTTACGGCTGCAGTTTACAGGCGTCTGAAATCAATCCAGCTGCAAGGTGAGGTCTTTGTCTCGGAAATCATTGCACGGAAGTGAAAAGTAAATGCTACTTGGCGTCTCTCTCGACAGGGTGCCTCAGAGCGGGCAGATGCTATGGCAGATTGCAGCTTTAGCGCTCAGGCCATCGAAGAGTCACTCGGGATTGGCTCTGCTTTATGTACCGTAGCTGCTACCTGGGTGCTGCGGAGCCTTCGCCCACGAGGGGTGGGAGTGCAGGGCCTGGCTGGGAGTGCAGCGCCGGGGCCCCGCAGGGACCGGGGAGCTGCGGCTGAAAACACGGCATTGCACTGGCACAGAACGCGGGACACGAGGAAGCCCAGCACAACAGAAACACGGGGGAGGCTGCGAGGAGGGCGAGCGGGAAGTCAGCAACGCAAACCCTCGGTCTGTCAGCAATTTACCTGCACAGGATTCTTGGGATTGTGGCATTTTGTGTCGCAATGTAACTTTACACGTGTCTGTGTGTGTGTGTGTGTGTGTGTGTGTGTGTGTGTGTGTTTCACTTCAGTATAAACAAAAAGCAACAACAAGAAGGAAGCTTATAAATTTTAAGATCTGAAACAGAGAACAGGTAAATAAAATCCATGGTAAAATGTGGTTGATAGTATGAATTCCATACATCAAATCTCAACATATTTATCTTTTTTCTCTTTCTATAAAGACCTCGTTAATGGACAAGTCTTCTATGCACTGAATTTCAGTTTTAGTCATTCTGAATCCCATGAAAACTCATCTGTTCACTACGGAAAGGACTATCTGGAGAGTGGAACATGCTGTATCCTTTTAAGTGTGCATTGTGTTCAAAGTACTTTTAACTTACTAGTTTTCTTTTTAAGGTGCCCTGATTTGTTTTTCCATTTTCTCTCTTTTTTTCCTCTTTTCTTTTTTTGGCAGTGTTGATTTACGTCTTTAAATACCTCAAAAATTACCCATCAAGTTGCCAGATAGGAAGCCATATAATAATGAAAAAAAAAAATCAGGGATAAACATAGAAAATAAATAGGAATTCAAAAATAGTCACCACACCCTGAGAGCAGGCGGCAGTTTATCAAAAAAGCCAAAGCAACTCATTGTGAAGTGGTTTTAATACATAAACAAGTCTCATCTTTCAAGAACTCATTTCACAGTCTATACTTTCAGGTTGTAAAGTTCCGTCCCATGCAATTTAATATATATATATTTTATGTAAATATATATATATACACACACAAAGTTGTCAATTTCCCTTCACTGATTTCATAGGACTTTTTCTTCCCATTTACTTGCTAGCTGTCCCTTTCGTAAGTGCAAGATTGATGAAGGCGTAATCCTATGTGACTACAACGATTGCTTCAGTCAAATGTAGGAAGTGTAACACTGGAGTGTCTGTGTCAAGGCGATGTCTGATCGGGCAATGCTGAATTCATTCGGTTTGCACATGGATCATGCGCAACGGAAACAAACAAACAAAAGTTAAAACGAGGGGAAAAAATCAAAAATAAAACCAGAAAATCCTTGGATCAATGTATTGCTTTCTGCACTCCTATCTCACATTATCTCTGGTCGATGTCTGCTGGAGCCGCCTTGCTTTTGTCAGGATTCTCCTCCTCAGCCTCTACTTTGTACATTTCCTCAGAGCCTTCCTCACTGTCGTTCTCCTCCGACTCCGTCAGGAGCTCCTCATCCTTGTACTCTGCCACATCAACCACCGTTCCCAAGTGCTCTTTTAGCTTCCCGTGGTGCTTTACGTGGTAACGTTGGTTCTGGAAGAATTTGATGATGGTGTGTTTGGGGAGATCCAGCTGAGCAGAGAGGGTGTGGATGGCTTCCTGATCAGGGTAGAGGCCCACATCGTGAATAAAGCTTTGAAGGATACCTAGAGCTTCCAAGGAGATCTTGGTACGGGATCTTGGCTTTTTGGCACAACTGTCCTCAGCAGGTGGAGGAGGAGCCTCTTCTCTAGGTGGGGAATTCTCCTTGGCAGGCTGGGACTGCTGTCTGTGCAGCACCTATAAGATCAAACAGACACACACTTCACATGCTGACCCCTCAGTGCTTGACATAAGGGCACTTGTGCAGGTCTGTACACAGGACCTACTTTGGGCTGGTCAAGAAAAGTACAATTAATATGCATTGTCCACCACCTTTCTCACCTGTAAGACAGCTACACCAGTAACTACAGACTGAAGGGAGAAAGTGATATAAAAGGCAAATGTTATAAAATAAACGTAAACCCACAAAATAAATGAGAAATACGAAATGCAAGTAATAAAAAGAAATACAAAATAGTCAGAATAAAAATTAAGTCAAAAGGTATTACAGTCTCATGGTCACGGTGACTGGCCAGTTGTCCCATCTCAGCAAAGTAATTCTCCTGCTTTTGCCCCTCTTCTCCCCATCCTCGTTTCCTCTCATCTTTTCAGGCTAGACACTTTGACCATTTCTTCAAGATGTCAAGTACCACAAAGGCCTAGGCACATGTGGGATTGTCAGGTGCTACTTTATGAATAATGATTTTGCATTAAAATCCATCACAGCTACTTTATTGAAGAAAAAAAATAATAGAAGTGCAGAGATTTGTTATGATTTCCCTTCCCTTTCCCTTAAGAGAGACAGCATAGTCAATTCGGTTGCTTCACATAGGTGGCTTTAATGTGTCTCCTGAACAGATTTCTCTCTATTACCTCTGTAGTAATTTCACTAGTTGAGGAGTTCTGAGTTCAAAAAATTATAGCCCTCCATTCTGAGAAACCCTCTGGGCAAACACACTTTGCAGTCTTGTAACAGATTTTCACCCACAGTATCTCCTTTTCGGCAAGTTTAAAGAAAGCATATGTAGCTCTTAATCTTCCTAACAGCCACTTAAAATGACTAAGAAAGGGCCTCGTGCAGCCCTTATTCCAGGGGAAAAAATACCTGCTCTGAATTGTTCAAAACACAGAGGAGCTCCATATGCTTTCTTTAAAACCGAATCTATACAAGAGAGATTAACGGAAAAAATCCCCTACAGGATTGAGGGCTGGATTTGCCCAGAGGTTTCTTCAGATGCAGGGAAATAATTATTAGAGCTTGACACTCAAAGCTAACAAAATCAATATGGATAACTATTTTCTTCCACAAGTAACAGGGAATTCTGGCTCTTTAACCAAGAAGAAAATGTCTTTGTTGCAGACTGTAATATCCAGAGAATCAACCCTACATTAAAGCTCTCTAAAGGAAAAAAAACCCCTAAGGATAAATAATGGAAATGTGCTGAGAACTTGCACTGAATTTTACACACATACCGAGCCCCCAGTAAAATGCTACACTAGTCAAGTTATTACCGCAAGAGGGAAGTCCGCTATGGAATATCAGCCTGTTACGCAAATAAATAAAAAGGCTCTGTGCCGAAGAGCCCTTTACTCATTTCCTTCATCAAACGTTCCTGCCATAACAATTTGTAACATCAGCGATCTCCAGTCACAGCTTTTGGGAAGCAGATCGCAGTCCCCAGGCGCTGCCCACCACAGCGCGGCCGAGGCGCTGAGCCCGCCGGGGATGCTGTGACGGCGGCCCGGCTGCACCCGGCCGGGGCTCTGCTCCCCGCGGGGCACAAGGGCAGGAGCCGGCACCACGTCCCGCTGCCTCCGCGAGCAGCAGGCTGCGAGTGAGGGCTGGCAGTGCAGGGACACGGCTGCACATCCTGCCGCTGCAGCGCTGCCCGCTGTCCCCATGGGCACAGCCGTGCCAGGACAGTGGCAGGAACACCCCAGCAAGGAGCAGCTCCACACGGACAGCCAAGAGCAGGTGCCAGCACAGGGCTTGCCACACCGCGGGCAAGAGCCGCTGCTGGGCAGAAACACTGCAAACTTGTTTCGGTGCCAATATGTACATTTTCCTCCCAAGCACGTAAATACTGAGGGTGCCATAGAAATGGCTAACCAAGGAGCGGGGGAAAAGGGGGAGCTCAGATGGAAATGACAGATACTCTGGTTTATGTTTTATTACATCTCTTGTAATAAAAGAGCATAATGTTCCAACGAATGGAATCGCTCAGCTGCTCTTTGAGGATTTCTTTTTTGTCCGTGGATTGCTTTCAAAGAGAAGGGCTGACGTTTCCAAATAGAGGGTTACAGATGAGGGTGGGATCCGTACCTACGTCAGCACGGAGCACTGAAAGCAGCAGAGCCAGGACTGCTGATTCTAGCCAGGGACCAAACTCCATAAATTTGTCACACAGACCCTACCTAATCTCCCCTGTTGTGGCTTCTGGTCCTGTCCCCTGACAAAGCAAGGCCCAGAGCAGCCAAAATCAAAAGGATTTAACACCACAAATAAACTGCCAGGGAACTTACAGACAGCGTCACACAAAAAGCCGCAAGTAGCATTGCTAATCAGGAGCTGGATTCAAGTAGCAGCTAACAGAGATAGAAACACATCCAGAAAGGGTGCGAATTACTCAGTTCATTCTTGTTGGAGTTGGAAGGGGGCTTTTTTTTTCCCTTTTCAGTTGACAAATAGCATGAGAAATGATCCAGCTTGAAAAATGTTACAAGACTTCCAATCAAATATAATGATGAAAAAAATCCAACAATACGGGATCAGCAGCAGTAAAATGTTTAATTTGAAGGAGATGAAGAGATGCCTACAGCATCTATAAAGCAATCAACCAAAGAGAGGGCTGAGAGCGGGAGGGAAAGAATAATTTCAATTAACCCTTCCTTTTCCAGAGTGACCTCTCCACCTTCTCCAGAAGAGAAAACGCAAAACCTGGGGGTTATCAGTGTAAAATACTAGAAAAAGGTTGCATTTTATTTCATCTCTTGTCATCCTAGGTAATGAAAAAACTAAAGCTGCTATTCTAACAGATAAATCTCATTATTTTACTAACTTCTGGGGGTTTCCTCTGGTTTGCCAGTGGGATTAACAAAGGATTTCAGCCACAATATATTTTTCAGCAACAGAGCTTTAGCCATATACAGAGAGATGGATAAATGCACAGCATGTCCTTCAGATCTGGGCAGTGGTCAGTTTTGCAATTCCTTCTGACAGCACAGGTTATTTAGCATGAAAGAGCACGCTTTTCTATGCAAACCAGATAAACTGCTGAGCACACGGTACAATATGAAATCTAAACTACCTGTATGTTTAATATTTGCTTTAAACTACACTTGATTGATGAGAATGCTGGTCAGTCTGAGTGATTGGCTTACTCCATGTCTGGCTCTGCATGCCACAGCTTCACAGAGGAAATGGCCCATTTTTGGAGTTCCAGATTTTCAGATCTTGGGTCATTATTAGGCTCCTACATCTGCAGGTAAAATTTCCAGCAGCTTCACACACTGCCGGGCACACCCTGCCATATCACTTTGGGGTTTGGGTCAGTGCTGCTCTGCCTCTGCACTGCCAAGAAGGAAACATCACTGATCTTCCGCGTACAGGGTGCAGCGCATTTCCCAGTGCAGGTGAACCCTCAGTGGTGGCCGGACCTATGACAAAGCATCTTGTATATGATGGGCTTCTGAGACAAGGGATAACAACAACGGCCACACTCAGCTTTCCTCTTCCCAGGAAAGCTGGTGCTGGGCTCGGAAGGGTGTATTTTGTGGCTCAGGTGCCCTATGCCCTGCTTCCCTACTTCCTTCTCTGTCCCCCATGCCCTTCCCCACTGCTCCCCAGCCACAGGTGGGGCAGCCTCCTCCTCCTCCACAGCCAGCACCATCTGGAGCTAACTTTCCTTCCCCTTCCTGACTTCTCATCTACTTTCAAATCAAATGTGAAGATACAGATTTCCTTCCATTCCCAGAGGACTTATTCTTTCCATTCCTTCAAGAGATTCAATTTTTAAACTCTATAGGCATGGCTGCCTTTCAACATTTGAGAGCAGAGCATCTCTGGAAGATGCTGCTTCATGCAGGTTCATTCAGGTAGACTTTCTCCTCACAGAAAAACTTATCTTTTTGAAATAAATTCATGAGCCCTAGTAGAAAACTTGCAAGAAAATGACTGTGATGGAAGTTGACTTTAAATGATAAAGTGACTGGTCTTAGATCGCACTGTACTGAAATATGATTTGAAGGCCACAATGAAAAGCAGCTGTAAGCCATGTGTAAAATATAATAGTACATGCCTACAGGGAAGGAAGTGAGATATTGAATGATTAAATTTAGGAGAGTATATAATGTAGTGTATCATTATGGGAGTGATCAGGATTATTTGTAATAAGCTAAGGGTTTGTGGTCTATCTAAAATCCGAAGCCAAGAATTATCAGGGGAAAGGGATTGCTGCACTGTTTTACACATATCCACTCCCCGCATCTCCAGGTGCTCCCACAGGAGAAACCTGACTTTGGCATTGCCACAGAAAAGAGAGGTGAGCAAACCCAAAGTGAAAGATGAACGTCATGTAATTGCAGTCTGTGCCTGTACTGTATTTAATTTTGGCTGGATTCACTATGCCACTGATGTTTGTTTCCATTTCCACCCACTTTCTAGCTAGAACTACACACGTGACATTGGTGAGTGGCTAAGGGAGCCAGGCAGGATGCTCAAGCGGGGAACACACACACACCTGGGCACCACCAGCAATGAGGCACCAGCTGACAACACCGGCTCTGTGACACCTCACCCTCCATTGCCTGGACAGCCTTTGCAGCACACTGGAATCAGGAACTGCATTTCTATGTGAAAGCCTCAAGCTCTTTTGTTTCCTAATGTGGTCCTGCCTTTCCCTTTTCAGAGAGGATCAGTCATGTGAGCTCCCTTCTGCTGGGATTTGCTGAGATGAGAGGTGCCCCTTGCTAAGAGAAGCACTGAAAATGTTACATTCTTGAAGGACTGGATTTTCAACAGAGACTGCCCTTGTTGAACAGACACCACCTTCCCCTGTGCACAGACAGCTTGAGCACTGACAGGTACCTTGATGGCATGTGGTGGTCAATATCAATTTTTATAACCCAAACCCACAGGGAGCATAGTTGAATGGATTGGCCTTCTCTTTGCCAGAGGAGGTTTAAATTGGGTATTAGAAAAGACTTCTTCACTGAAAGGGTCATAAAGCATTGGAACGGACTACCCAGGGAAGTGGCAGAGTCCCGGTCCCTAGAGGTACTTAAAATATGTGTAGATGTGGCACTTAGAGCCATGGTTTAGCGGTGGACTTGGCATTGGTGGGTTAATGGTTGGACTCAGTGAGCTTACAGGTCTTTTCCAAACCAAATAATTCTGTGAATCTATTCTCAGTGGTAGGAAGGGGTCTCATCTTTCAGCTTTTCTTCACGTTTACATTGTTCTCATAGCCAGCCATAACACTCTATCACATCAAGGACTTCTATGCCAAAGACAGCAAGATTTTAGCCTGCTTAAGGACCCCAAAAGAAAAGCCAGAGAGAACAGACACATACTATAAAACACAGGTCCAGAGCCTTCGTTTGGTACACCTAACACCAGTCATCTGTTACTGCCCTAACAAGCGTTCAAGGCTCATCAGCAGGAGTTGCCACCAGTTTGACCCCATGCAAAAACAATTCACTACACACCTCCTGTCAGCAAGCCACTGGAAAAGCTCCTTCCCCATGGCCAGCTGAAGTCAAAGGCAGGGCAGAGGACAGGCCTGAACAAGGTGTTCAGCTCCATTTTACTGAGCAACACCTCACCTCTGTAAGCTGAGAGCTCCCTGGCAGTACCTAGTATCTACCCTAGGTAGATACCTACCAGTATCCTGGTAAGAGTTTACTGAAGAGACAAACTCCCTTTCGTTGCAGCAAAATCTTATACCGAGAAGCAGGCACTGTCCCTCTTAGCAGAGTTTACAGGAATAATCTGCAGGAGATTATCTACTCAAATAAAGAGCCTTACACTCCCTAGCCCTGGTCTCTCTTCACATATAGAAATGTGCAAGAAGGGAAGAGAGGCAGCAGCTGCCATAACCACACTTGCACCCTGACAGCCTCCCAGGCCAGGGCTCGCAGGGATAAGAACATTAATTACACGCAGCCACTGTGCCAAGACTCTTTACATGTTACTAGGAATGTCTGTACAAGAAACTGTAGCAGAAGTTACAATTTGCACCTGTGTTCATTTCTTTCCTATTAAAAATATGGTTCTTAGACTACTCTTTTTTCTTCCCTTGCAAAAATACATTCTTTTGGGTAAACACTGCAGCACCAGTCGCAGCACCAAAGGAAGTATTTTCTTTGGGCTCATTCTCAGAGTGATTTCACACCTTGACACCATAAAGCTGTGTTAAAGACTGTGGTTTAGTTTCCTTGCTTTTCTTGGATTATACAGTATCCTAAGGTCAAAACTCAGGGAAATCCAAAACTGTTATTAAAAAAGAAAAAGTATCTATGAAGTGATGACAAATTGCAGACTACAGGTGTTAGATTACATTTTGACTCCAGGCAGGTTTAATATACTTTAGTTTCCTTTTACAATTGCCCTTAGCAGGTAGTGTTATCGGTAAGGGATTTAAAAAAATATATGGTACTCAATAAAAGAAGACCGTGTCAAAAGAAATCAATATGAGCGTGCAAAATGGTAGGAAGTCTGACATGGATAAATATGTTCACTTTCATCTAACTTCAGTCTGAGCTTCTTTTAATTTTGTAGCTCAAATGCTGGCCGCACATCCTGTGCATTTTCCAGTGCAGCTTAGTAATTGCTTCACAAGAGTTAACACCCTTATTAGAGATAATTATAATACTTGTCTGTGATATGATGTACCCTATCTCATGAAAGCCAGACCAAACCAGCCAGCCAGAACTGGTGGCTTACACCTCGTAAGCCGGCAGCCCTGGGTCCTATTCATTTTGTCTGCAAAGACAAAGCAGTCACACAATAAAAAAATCCCCCAAATATTCAGGCCTTTCCTATCACTCTTCATCTGCTTCTGACCACCACTGGAGCCAGAATATCGGATCAGACAAACCCCGTCCTAAATCTATCAGCTCTGAGGTACAAGTCACACTCTGAGATACACAAAAAGGGACTTAGAGAGAACTCTTGAGGAGAGAAAGGAGTTCCACAGGGAACCCAAAGTCAAAGGCAAGTTTGGTTTCCAGGCTGGAATGTAAGCTGGTTGAAGTGATTCATTTCAACATCTTTGGAGCACACCCACCACATGCTTCCCTTTGCTTTACGGCGGTTGCCTTGCTCAAGGGCAGGAAATAGGCAGGGATTCGAAAGCACGGCAAGACACTGAACACCCGGCCTCTGAAACAGCAGCCCCATCCTGCAATTCTCCAGGACCAAACTATCAAAAATGGTCAAAAAGGTGACAAAAAAGACAACAGGAATTTAAAAAAGACAAAAACCACAACGAAATTTTCAGTTGTACATTGCTTTTGGCATCCCACACAAAGTGCTAAGCATAAGCAAAACACAATTAATCTTGACTTGAAGGCGGGGGGAAGGTGTCTCTCCCCCTCCCCAGCACACACTGCTCCCATTAATGCTAACAGGAGCTTACCATGCATCAAAGAGCAAATCCACCACAAACATTTTTAAGTGCTATCATCACTGGAGATAAAATATAAATTACAGCCTGATTACGCTGCGCTGCTAAGAGGCCACATGTGCAGCATAGCTCACAATGACAGCTTCAGATGACCAGATAACTGTGGGACAGGTCTAAGAGGTTACTGTAAAACATCTGTGCAGAGGAATCTTTCCTTGTCCTTGCTTTTCTTTCAAGAAGTTGTGGCACTGCTGTCTGCACAGTTGTTTGAAGAATGTTTACAAATCAGCTTGACAAAGAGAAAAAAAACTTCTGCCACCACTTGACCACAATCATGATCTTATTCTTCAGTAATGCGTGGTTTATTTCCCTTTCCTGATCTCTGTTAATAGACAGCACGTGCCTACACAATAGCCACTATTTTGTCTGTATAATGTTAAAAAAATAAATCAGAAAACTCTGACAATGCAGAACAGTGTCCCGGTGTTTCCTGGGGTAACTGCTCTCCCTCGAATGCTAACTCAACTCTTCCCACAAAAGCACAGGCACAACTTTCATTGCTGTGCAAGTGCCTGAGAACTGGCTGATTTTATGGGGCAGCACAAATGAGCTCATGCTGATGAACATTCATGTGTTAGCTCTGAATTTCCCATCTTGGGCTGGTTTAAGCCAGACCCTTAGGCTCACTGCAGAGTAGCTGTGACCAGCACTGGGTATCTCTTTCTCTAATACCTGGCTGCAGCCTGGGAGAGTTGTCAGCAGCTCCTGCCCAGCCCACAGGTGGAGCTGGCACGTACCTCCTGTGCCCGTACGCAGCCGGCCGGATTCATTCCGGCTGCTGCTGGCACAAACCAGGGCGCTGGTGACAGAGCGGCCGATGCGGTCAGGAAGTGTTGCACAACCTCGCTGCAGACTCTCTCCTGAAGGCATCGGTGATGGATGGCTCCATTGTCTGGGGATGGGGCACAGCCAGCACAGCTGGCACGGGGGCCAGTTTGCTGCACCCCTGGCAGGCAGGCAGGACTCTGCCAGCCTTGGAGAAGCCACACGAGTCTCTCTTGCCTGTAACCTGGGGTAGCAAGGCAGCCTCCTCCACAAGGCAAAAAGCAACAGCAACAGCCTCATCAACACTGCCCCTTCTGCATAGTGATGCTAAGTGGAGTCCCCTCAAGTGGGACTTTCAACATCTGTGTGCACCTTGAGGGCCACAAACCTTCCAGTTAACACTCACTTCTCCAAGACAAGACCATGAGCCTCTGTCTTGCCTCTCCTGTGCTTTCTCTCACAGTCCTAGCAAGGCCCTCTGGGATGCTATGGTGTGCAGAGCTCTACTTAGCTGTTTCCAAATAGAGCCTGAGCTTGCTTGTGGCTGAAGGGAAGGTCTGCCAAAGATTTTGGGTCAGTTCTGCGTTTCCCCATCCCAACCCTGATAATCCTAATGAGGAGCTGGCAGAATGCCACAGGAACTAAGGAGGCAACAAAAGGGGTTTTGGTTTGGTTTTCTGCAGACAAAACACTTTGGTGTCCTCTATGCTTTCTTGTTTAATTAACACTACACATGTTCTCCTTTTCTTTTGAAAATCAGAAGAGTATTTGTGGGCAGTGTGAGCAAGATCTTCCCTGACAAGCCTCAACCTAGAGCCATGCTTAAGGTCAAGCTCTAAACCCCTAACTGTGGTGGCATGAATGGCGCCACTATAATCATGCTGTTTTCCAGTTACTCAGACCAGGAGTAGGCACTGCATTATTTCAGGAAGGATATGTTTGGATTAGACACTGGATTCTGGTGGGGGGGTAATTATTTGTCCCATCAAACTGTTTTAGGTCCTTACAGATGGCTATTTGGGGTTTCAAGAATACCCAGCTGTACTGCTAATTTTTACAATGGGAGCAGTTAGAAGTCAGGAGAACCTGACTGTTATGGTTAGTGAAAATAGCAGATTTGTGCTGATAAAACACTACTCAGCATGTTTTTTGGCTTTTGACATGTAACCACCAATGCACTTAATAACAGGACTTGTGCAAACTATACTGTGTGAATCAAACACATAAAAGTATAAATATTCCTTTTTTTAGAAAGCCAGTCTTAAAAGTGCATTATAATCAACTACCATGGTAAAAGCAAAATATCCAGTATTACCACACATGCAACTGGCATAATGTGTTTTATTATACCCTTAGCTTGAAACTGGGTAAATAAAAATCAAATGACCAAAGTACAGTCTCCTGCACAGATTAGGTCACTGAAGACAGGATGCCTCAGAGAATTAGACCTGAAATCCTTTGTCTTCCTGATTAAACTCTAGAAAAGGTAGGCATGTGCAGAAGACAGAGGAAACTACACTGGCATCTATCTCACTCCCATGCTGTTGAGCTCCATGTCTCACTACTCTGACCTGTACCTATTTTACAGACATTGGATGCTGGTAGAAAATGACTTTATGGAAAGTCAACAGCACGTGCAGTTTATGCTTGTAGTATTTCCATTCATTTTTAATGAAACAGTTTAATGTAAGGCCAGAGAGGCAGTATTAGGACAAAGCAGAAGATGACATTGTTATGGCCCTGGAACCCATCCAGCTTTGCAGCTGGCTGCTGTGGGGAACTCCATGGACTGCTCTGTCCACAGCTGGCCACACACACATAATCATAGGGGTAAAGCTCACACTTAACACAAGCCTGATCTTGTAGGTCTGTGTGCAAGGAGTCCCAGGCTTTTGCTAGAAATGCAAAACACCATTCTCTGCTTCAGTGAGGTTAGGATTGTGTGGCATTTTTGAGTCAGAAATCTTTCGGTCAGAGATGTTGACTGAGTGACATCAAAGTATTGACTAAGTGAAATCTACTTTGCCAAGCTGTTTGCCTGGGGCAGCAGAGGGGTGAATATTCCGACAAAGTTCAAGCAGTTGTTTAGGCATTATTCATGAAACAGCATATTCTGGCTTCTTTTATTCAGAACAACTTTTGCTCTTCAAATTCTCCCTATTTTCCTTCAAAGCATTATGTTGCTTGTTGCTCTAAACTGCCGCAAACCTTTTTTTTTTTAATTTGAACTGAAAATAATAATTTAGAAAGGACCAACATATTTTTTTCTTTCGGTATTTCAGAAATGTCAGCAACCCCTTTAACTCAGCTCAAGCAGTTCTATAGCTCTAGGCTGTACCACCCAAGGAACAGCAACTCATAGTCATCTATCTACCCATCTACCTTCTTCACCATCACATTTAGCAAGGGTTGTACTGATGGGAGCTCTGAAAGTACAAAATGTAATGCAGTTTATAAAAGGAGATGGATGTGAATCCTTCCTATCTCAAAATCCAATAAAGGTTATGATTTTTATTGCATGTGGGAGTCCTTTGGTCAATGTAACACTGATTAGCAGCTTGGCCAGTAAGTCTGATAAAACCAGAAAGTACTTTCAAATATATTCTGGCCAGAGACACCTGGGAGAAAAGCATGAGTGTTGCAGTTGATGGCCCCAGGGTCACACACGTACCTTGGGATTTCTTCACTGGTTCTGTTCTGTCTGGCCATAGTTTTGTTCTATGTTTTGTTCTATTCTCTCCAGAAATTACTATTCCAAACCTCCCTTATCCTTGAATCTTTCCGAAAAAGGGGGCATCATCTCAAAACCATTCCCCCTGACCTTTCCAACATGCATTAATGAAGCCAAAAGATTTACAACGTGCTTCAGGCAGGGGTCCAGACTGGACTTTAATGGATCCCAAACATAGCAATGCAGCATTCTTACTCCTCATCTCATTTAAACAAGGGAACACCACAAATATCATTACCCCAAGTCAGCGGTGCTTCCCTGGTGCTAATCAGGCCATTAAAAAGGCATAAGCTGTTTGACGCAGAGGGACAAAGAGAACCACAGAAATGAATCAAAACCACGGAAAAATTAGAGATTAAAAGTAATAATACTCCTTCCAGCAAACCACAGTCTGAATGCATGATAAGTGGCTGAAAGACACAATCACTGCAAGATCTAGAGACAAAAAAATGTGTCCTGACTGCATGAAATGTAAATTAAACTTGCTCTGGTACAGAAGCATTTCCCTCACATGGCAGTTACTCGCTGCCATCGGGAAACCCAGACCCATTTGCTGCAAACGAGAGCTGCCGCAGCTGACCCTCCCTGATCTCGCCTGTGGAAAACACACACACTCAGAGTCAACAGTTGGAGGGCAAGGAAGAAAAACCCAAATGCGGCAGACTTGCTAGGAGAGATAGATTTCCACGGAGGTTTCCTCCCCAAATAAGCAGATGGTTTCCAGTTAGTCAGGGTCAGGGACTGCCCGTGTGGTTTCCTGCCTGCTTGCCTTTGTAGCTTATCTAGGCCTCATCAAGATACACAGTCCGAAAAAATTAGAACGGCTAAGTACAGGAATTAGGGAAACTAAATACAAACGAGCCCTGGTCTGCACTTGTGCAGAGGAGCAGGGAAATCTGTGCCCGTGGGTGGGATGGAGGCAGCGGTACCAACCCCTCTGCCGGGGCAGCCACGCTGGGCTGCGGCACTGCACATCTGCAGGGGCCGGGGCAGGTCTCGTTAATGCCGCGGTGCCTCTCCAGGCACCAAATCCGAGCCTAACCCCATCCGAAACACCCTTGGCAACAGCCCAGCTGCTTTGAAAATCCCCCTGATGTCAGTTTACAACCCTGCCTGCTTTAACCGTGGTGCCGGTGCCCGGCGGCAGCCCAGCTCCATGGCGTATTCCCAGCCCAGCTCCGCGGCGCACTCCCAGCCCCGCTGGCAGCCCAGCGCACGGCGGCGAGATTTGCAAAGCTCCGGGCACACACCGGCTCGTGGAATGCTGTGCATGGGAGCAAAGCAAAACTCCACCAGGAATGCATGCGCAAGCTGCCATATGGAAAGGGCATTCTCAAATTAAACCCTGAAACCCAGATGAGATCTGAGCGAAGGACAGTTTCACTTAAAGGAAATGTCTGAGGTCAACCAGCAATTAACTGAAAGGTTCTGATTGAATACGCTATTGACTGCGCTCACATCAGACAGCTTCCTGTTTATTATACCTTATGGGCTGTCTAGGTGCCAAGACATTAAGCTGTCAATAATCTATTAATACTAAACAGCTCCTCCCTCCTTACTCCCCCCCCTTGCAAATCCTCTTAGGCTAAGAAACTGCACTAAAAAGATGGAAATTTTTGAAGTGAGATGGAAATGAGCTTTTTAGGGTATTTCTTTGCTCGGTTCCAGCTGAAAGTAGAGCAACATTCATAAACAATATAACACGCAGTCTATAACTACATGGAAAAAATTGTGTTAAAAAAAATCAGCCATGATTGAGACCATATCCTGAAATCTGGCTTTCTTTTCCAAGCCATCTTTAAACAGTCTAAGTTAAATTTAATTAACAATTTATAACAAGGAGAGAGAAGTTATTTAAAGAGAGGCCTACAGGTCCTTAACAGTCAGTGTCTGGGAAACAGTTGTATATAAAAAAAAAAGTTTTAATGAATTTAATACAGAAAAGCACTTTAATTAAATGCTGTCAAAGAGGATTGTATTAATGACTGCACACAAAGGAATTTAAAGCAAGCCAAGTATATTTAGCAAATAGGAAGTAGGCTTTCAGAGGCTGCAACTATTTATGTTTCTGCCATTGCAATGCATCTAGGAGATCGTGTTGCCAATTGAAAGCAGTTATGTTATTAGATATGATTTTATTTATTATGGATTATTAAAATTTCAAATGCTGCAGGGAATACATTTATTTCACTTCTACAATGAAAGAACGAAGATATTTCCTGCTTGTTCAGTAAGAGGAAAAATAGGAGAGGAAATAAATAATAAATAATAATAATAACTTAGCACTTAACTAGTAAAGTGCTGTCCAGACGGATCTTTTTACGAGGCTTGTTGAGTCCTGAAATTTTAGTGTGTCTCTTTCTTTCTGCTACAACTGGATGGATTTGCAGTTGCTACCACAGCTTCCCTCAACACAGCATAGAAAGAGCAGCCAGCTCTTACTTTTTGTGGGTACAAGGGTCTTCTGTGATACCCTGCATGGTTCAACTCTAAAAACTACCAAAATCCCAAGAAAAGAAATCCTGGTTGCCAAGCTTCTGCAAGGAAGACTGAGAATACCCAAGGTTTTCCAGAGGTAACCATGAGACTTAGCCACATATCACTCATAAAAACCCAGAACAATTATGGCTCTGCATGAAGACTTTTTGCACAATGTGCTCACCTTCCTCAATATCCATGTAATAGGACTTGCAACAGGAAGGAGGGGGCTCTTTACAACTCTCCCTTCCCACATGCCTTGGATGCAAGTGTGGCACATCAAATGGGCATGGCCTAGTAAGTGCAAAATGCAGAGGTTCAAACCATGAATCTGAGGAAAAAGCAACTAGAAAATTCAAGGGTGTCAACATTATTTTGGACTATAATGGCACAATAGTGTAAAACTAAATTTAGCCCACACTGGAAATAGAGGAATGTTTTTTAACACAAATTTAATGAGATGGCTGGGTCTGTAATATCCAGGATGTGTTCTGTGATTTACCACATCCTTTTTGCCATATGTAATGGTAAGGTTAATAATGATTTTAGATAATTCAAACTTCCAAATGTTCCACCAGAGGCACCTTATACATGCTTGCATTCCTTTGTTTCTGAACACCAAATCCTTTTTAAGTTAGGCACCACAATGGGAGTTAGTCCCAAATTGCTGATTTTTAAATGTACTTATTTGTAGTTAAGATTTTCATCTTCTCATTTGCAACATGAAGAAGTGAGTAGAACTGGGGGAGAAGTCATTGGAAAGGAGGCACAAGGGGATACCAACTTCCTTTCACAATGTGAGTAGCATCATAAATGGTGAAGTTTAATTTTCTAAATACATTATCTGATTTTTGTTTAAGACTTTAATAAAAGTCATGTGTGATGTGTGTTGAGAATGTAGCCTTTGTTGTTCCACAGCTAGGGATCTTGCAAACAGCTTCGCTTTGTCTGTGCCAAGATATTTTGGAATATTCTTTGAAACACTGTAAGCATAGATGACTGTGAGAAAAAATATGTGCTACTGTACTTCTGGATACTTGATGCGTGAGAATAGTGCATACACACAAAAACACTTCCCCTTTCTATCTGCAATTCCTGTAAAAGTCCATACAAACATGGAACATACACCATATACTGACCCTGAAAAGAAAACCCTTATCTCTGCACATATTACAGTCTCTGGGTGTTTCCAACCATTCAGGGACCCAAAAAAATAAATTAAAAAGAACACACCAAAGAATTTCCAAAAAAAGACTGGCCCTGGGCAAGGAGACTGTCCAGACCATCTATGTCCTGCTGTGTCACAGCCTAACTCCCAGCACTGCCCAGAAGCTGCACCATTTCCATGGAGGATGCTGTGCAACGCAGGAGGAAGAGTAGCTCTCTTACTCTTTGAGGGCCAAGCAGTGCAATGTGCTCTAGCAGCACTATACTCAATGGTTTCCCTTCCCATGTAATTTTTACAATTGCCTATCTGTAGAAAAAGACCAGCTGCAATGATCCAGGGCTCTAACTTTATCCTAAGATTTCTGTAGAGAGCCTGAGAATAAAATGCTGCATACAGCCAATAGCCCATAAACATTTACACATCTCTGAAGCCTGATATTATAACTTATGAAGAAGTGTGGTGGATATCAAGTAATTAGGGAGCATTAAAATTAAATTAAAAAGAGCAATATTTTTAACTGCAAAAATTTCCAAATGTAAATGGAACAGAGGCTCATCTAGTAGCTTTTCAGCCTTCAAGGTTTGCCTGCTGCTGGCAAGCTTCAAAGGTTATGTGAATTTAAAGAGCTTTATTTAGTGATCTCGCTCTAGATATTTGCTCATCCTCAATCTACTACGACTCCTTAAAACACTGGCAACTTAGCATTTACAACAGGGCCAGGACTGTAAGAAATGAGGGCTAAATCTGGTCAAATTGTGTGTGAAAGGCAAAAGGGTGAGACAACAGGGGCCAGAGCTACAGTGATGTCATTTGCTAAAACGACAACTTGTCAGAGCAACACCAACACAAACCACCACCCTGCTGCTTACTGCCAAGTCTCAGCGGCGCTAAATCTGCACATTCAGATTTTAAGGGAAGTTTCTGCTGGGAACATCTTGCCATGGGAGCCAGAGCAGCCCAAGCAGAGCTGCCCTGGGGCAGCCTCACAGAAGGTGTACCCTCAGAGTCATCGTTGTTGTAAGATGCTGCTGAAGAAAAGCACCAGCCATGTTCTCAGGGCTCCTTCATGTAACATTCCTGCCCTGTCCTCAGCTGATCCTGGACCAAATGAAAGCTGTCCAGGAACAGGTGTCACTGAAGTGGCCTCATGGTTTCAGGTTCTGTACAAATATGAAAAGGATGTACTACTCTGACAAGACTAAACCTGTGACCACAGAAAAACTTGAAACTCTGCAGTTTACTTGATCGCCCATTTCTAGGGTTAAATGGAACAGTACTAAACCTAAACTAATTTCAGAACAGAGGCAGTTTGGCTTTAATTGCAAGTACACTCCCCACTATCATTCAAGGGGAATAACAGGCCTAACGTTAATAAAAATCAGCAGCATTTTCAGCCACATTAGATACCCACAGTAAACAGAAACAGCTGAGATGGCGCAGTAGGCAGGTTTGGCTGTAGCAGTCATAGCTCAGCGGCTTTCCCTGCAATTGTGGTAACTATCAATCACAAGAAGATCTGTTGGACACTTCACAGTCAAATGTAAGGGGCTTCTTGTCTGATTTGTGCCTCTGTTGCCTTTGTCAAACTTGTGCAAGGCTCCCGAGCTACGGTGACCGATCAGAAAAATGGTGCGCACCAAGAGGATGGAAAACCAGAGCACGCAGCCACAGCTGGTGTTTTAAAATGCAGCATCTCTGGCTATAGGGCACAGGTACTGGAGAAGCATGAGAAAGTAGCTCAGAAGTGGAAGCCGCCTTAGATTTTTTTTTGCATGTACCACATGCTTTAAAGACAGTCCCTTTACCCCCACCCAAAAGCAGTCACACACAGAACAGAGATAAATGCAGAGTGAGTGGCATTTGCAATACATTACAGCTTTAACACTGCACAGAAATAGAAGTTACATAGTTTGAGACTTTTGCAGTGGTTTTTAGTAGTTTAGACTGAAAGGAGATACTAAAATTGACTGCTGTCTAATTTTGAGAAGAGAAAGAATGAAACTCCAGGTAACTAAGGAAGACAGATATTCTCCACTCAAAAATTCACAGACCTCGTTCTGACGCACATTTACTTCTGTAGTTCTAAATCAAAGAAAAAAAACAATCCAAGTGCAACCCTCCCAAACCAAAGCTCTGAGCATTTTGAGTGTAATGAATAACCTACAATACAAATTTCTCTTAAAGTCCATCTGGGTTTGTTGAGTACAAGTTGTGTCACCAGTCTTGACCACCCCTGTCTGAGCAGACATCACATCCAGCCATGCATTAAAGAGCTGGGGAGTCAAAAAGCAGTGGGTATCAATCTATGGTCTGTCTTTTGGGTGCAGAGAAATGATCAAAAAGCAAAACTATCATGGTGCAGCCATTAAGAATGAATCACAGGGCACAGCATCCCCACAAAAAAAATTGTCTCAAAACAGTAAGGACCAGAGTCAGAGAGCTAGCATAGTTTGGGAAAGTAATTTTTGTCTAAGTCTCACAGACAACTCAGTCCTAATTTCCAGTATGCAAAATCCCCTGGTGTAACTCACACAAACACAGCAAAACCTCACTGTGCACATCATCCTATAGATCATTAAGCACACCATGTTCCCCTATGGAATAACAGTTTTGCTTCACTCATCATCTATGACTGCCTAAGTATTATTAATTAATATTATTTTTAAAGAAGTTTTAAGTCTCACTGGTTTTCCCATCTGCGTGCTATGCATTATGTGACCCATGAACTCCAAGACATTATTTAGAATCAGATATTTCATTAGAAAGCACTGCTGTGGTGTTCATCCCCCTCTTTATTACTTCTAGAAAGAGAATATGAAATTAGTTTCATTGGACTGCCATTGCCACTTGCCTTGACCCATTTTTACGAGGGCTCCATGTTCTGCTCTTTTGTATTTCATTGTCATTTCTAAAATACTCGTTCCCTTCTATCCCTCACAAAATTACAAAATTAGTATTTCATTTACTTCTGTGGTATGTTATTTTCTGCATATTTAAAGAGAGATCACAATGTTTGCAGTGAACACACAATACAGAAGAGCTTTCCACTATGCCTTCTTTTATTTACTAATGTTCCTCCATGATTTATGATCTGAACTATTATATATTTGCCAGATTTGTCTAAATCAAAGCTTCTGAGAAATAAAAGGGTGGAGGGATGTCATTTTTTAAAACTGACGAAAGTAACAGTGTATCAGAAAGCAACACTTGATTGCTTTTAAATAAGTATGGACCTACCAGCTTAAGCAGATCTACCTGTCAACTTACAGAAAATGACAGACAAGGTTTCCACGTTCTCTGAATAGAAGGTACTTTGCTGCAGTGGTGCCTGATTACTCCAGAGAACCGGCTTGTCCACCCAGACACTCCAGAGACAACAGCCTGATTCATGGTCTTCCCAATGGAGTCAGGTTTCTCTGCCCCAGCAATTAACAATGAATTAGCACTATATTAAAGTGCCAGGCAAGATGGTTACTCTCTGGAGTGGTCACCTTGGACACAGCAGACGAACAGTGGGAGAAGGGAGAGAAATTAGATTTACTGTGTCCCAGCCTGTCTGTAACAAACACGGAATCCCTGGTTGGCAATGGGAAGCAGCTGTAGGCACTTGTCAGCATTAACACTCCAGAAAGGTCCAATGCCAGCAAACAGCCTGGGAGTGGTGGGATTTAGCAAGGGATGGAAAATAAGACAGGGAAGCCTCACCTCTGCAGAGCAGGGAGCTAAATGCAGGAGCACGAGGACTGCTTGCTGCAAAGGGACTACTTTGCACACTGTTAAGGGCCAGGCCAGATCAAAGGGCCAGCCAGGATCCCACTCCTGGTGGTGGTGGTGGAAGAGGATGAGAACAGGGCAAAAATGTAATAATGCTTTCCAGGATACCCTCCCACCCTCCAGGAACCTGTGGCTCAGGCACTCTGTAATTCAGAGGTGATGTTGTTGTGGTAGCTCAGCTAGCAACAACCTCACTGCTCTTCTTAGCAGCACTTTGCTGTTATACCACATTGCATGGAATGGAGGGAGAGCTTCTTAATGCACACCTCAATTTCCTTAAAAACCAAATGGGAGGCTGTGGCAAGCTCAGCCTGCATGCACAGCAGTATGTAGGTGTAGCGTGGATGCTCCATAACCAGCGTGTGAAGGAAAATCCACACTCTGACACGTCCATATGGTCACACCCAGTGCTGCCAGAGAACACAGCCATGTCACAGAGCTCCACAGGGCTCACATTTTATGACTCCTCAGCACAATAACAAATAAATCAAGTGTGCAGGGAGGAATTTTTTGAACACTGAGCTTCCACTATAGACATTATTCATTTCAGAAACAGTAAAATAATTGATTAAATGGATTAATATATGGCTGACGAGAAAAAAATCTAATGGAAGAGAGAAGAATAAAAATGTTTGTTTTTAAAACCCTGAGCCTAAAGCTAAACAGTGAGGTGCAGGCTGGTAATACCAAACCAGTGAGGGCAAGAACCTCTCACAAAGGAAACAACAATCCCTTAAACACAAAGAACCACCCTGTGTCCAGCTGATCTCCTAGAGCACAACTGCCCCACTGCGCACACCCTGCCTTTTAGAAGACAGAAACCATACGCAGCCTTGGGGTAATTCCCTCACTGAAGCGTCCCCAACCCTGTAAGCAGCAAGTGAACTACACAAAACCCGTCACAACGATATCTTTGTCATTTCCAAGAAGCCATACTGAGGAAAAGGCTGCAATGTATCCACTATCTTTTGCCTGGTCATGCCTCTTGTGATGGTAGCTAGGATATTCTGCGAAGTCTGACAGGAGGATGTTCCCAGCCCAGAGACGGTTCAGTCATGGTGGCTGGGAACTCTGGCAGCAGTGTGGGACAGCCTATTTTCAGGCTCTCCCAGTCTCTGAGCTGGAGGAGCAGGAGACTCAAGCACCAGACAGAAGTTACTATACGCACACCTAAGCCATCGGAGCAAAGAGAAAGGTGGGCTGGGCAGAGAGAGAGAACAGAGTTAAGAGCCTGCCTGCTTCTGTGTTATAGTTCTGCACCTTCTGTTGTTCACAGCACTGCTGCTTGTATCTTCTTCAAAGGACTGTCATTTTGCTATCAAGGCTGCAGGTAAGCACTTCTCACCAGCAATCCTGCAAAGCAAAGTAGGTCGGTGACTGCAGCTCTTGGATGTTTCCACCTCCTGCTAAAATGCAGCCAGGCACCGTGGCAGACATTCTGCACCCGCCACTGCTTTGAGAAGGAAATGAGAGTTGCTTTCCCACTTGACACTACAGGGGGAATTTCAGATAGGCAGAATGTAATTACTTGGCCTGGAGTTCAGCCAGGAGCGGGGCCCAAGACCCCTACCCTTATGTAAAGTGTCACAAAATCTCCAATGACTGCAAGCGTGAGGACCTCAGCTTTACATCTCTGGCTGCTGTCATTGATTCTTCATGGCTAATTACCTAATAGTGACCCTTGCAGCAAAGCCAAGAAACAAACCTTGCTTCTCGGAACAATTCAAGTCCCAGAGACCAAAAACTACACAAAAATTGCTTGGTCTTGTGTATCTTTTGACAGTGGGGAGCAGGTGGACAGCAAACCTCCTGTGCCTGGCACTGGTAGCGTGTCATTCAGAAACCTACTGGGGTTTTTGGATGGGCAAGCATAGCTTTAAAATGCAGCACCCCCAAAACACAAGCCTACTGTATCAACTGCATACCAGAGTCTCCAGAGTTTTGTTGTATGTAGTTGCCAGCTGGTTCCATTTATTTTTCTTCATTTTTCATATTTTGACTGTAATAAATAATTAATCCATGGCTTTGTAACTTGCTGACAAATACAAATGTACAGCATTCCAACACAGTGTAACGTGTCACTCACAAGAGCCAACCTGCACGATGCAGAAAAGTGATGTGCAGAAGGCTTCGGAAAGTAGGCTAATCATCAAGGTCACTCACAGGATCCCAGGGAAACTTTTTCTGTCCCTTAGAGGATATTCCCCCTTGCTGTGGGCATCAGAACTGGGTTAATATGTTCAAGTCTACACAGGTCTAGTTGTCTTCCCACATGTCAGCTTGGCCCTTTACCTGTTTGTAGCTTCCAAGATCCCATAAACTTTTTGGAACGTGGAAGACAAAACTTGCAAGATTAATTACTTAGAGAGCTTCCCCTGCTTTATAGTTCTGAGAACCTGAACCCCAGGAAACAGATTTTTTTTCTTGCAGGCAAAGACACAAAGGAAGGCAAGGAGGAAGAAGTTAGCAAAATAGACAAAGGGGACTGACCTAGGCAATAATTAATCTGAGTGAGACCTGTGTGTTTCAGATGGGGCAGAGAACAAGACAGAGAAACCTCTCGCCTTTAGAAAAAGGTGACTAGATAGCTGGCAGCAGTGGTAGCAGCAGCAGCACAAGAGCAATAACAAAGAATAGAGGCTGAATGCCAAGGTTCGCAGCAAGAGTAGCAAAGCAGTGCAATCCACCATCAGACAAGAGGGAGAGTGAAGGTGGGAGGAGGAACTGCGAGATTATCAGAGAAATGTACCATACGAACAACCCCCAGAGTGATCACACAATCCGGCGTCAGGTGAATGGTACCGAGTGCCAGGGGCTGAATTGGAGGGCTGAAGGGAAGGGCTGCTGTGGAGGGTGTTGCCTCAGCTTTTTAGATTGAAGAAATACCTCCTGAGCCTCTCTTGACTATCTGTAGATGTTTGGGTCTGTGACATGCATTACTAGTTATTAGGAATGCACATTAGGCTCATTTTCTCTTCTGACTGAAGCTAGAAGTTTGTAGTATTTTCACTTTGTTTTCCCTACATATTTTTCCATCTATTTATTTCTTATTCTACTTATACATGAGACAAGAGTAGAACAAGGGCGTACAAACCAAAACTTCATGCTAGTCACAAATGTATAGAGGAGCGAAACAAACCTAAGGAGGCTGTGAAACGAAGGCCCATTCCTCAGAAAATGCTCACCGTGGTCATTTCAGAAAGTACTTTGAAGTTTCAGTCAATACATAACAAGCCCATCTCCACGTTACACTCTTGAAACCCCGTGACCCAGTCCTCCCACACAGACACCCTGAGGAGGCAGAGGGTGCTCTGACCTGCACAGGCTCGGGCGTGAGCTGGACAACGTGCTGCATACGCTCGCTGTGGTGATGTCTGGACTCTTCCTCATAGATCACATCCCTCTCATGCTGGGGAAGGTTCAGGAAGCGGCGAATGGTACACAGGTTCTCCCAAAGGGTGCGGTTTTCCGGGCTGGGGTTTTCTTTCCAGCGCAGCAGCTCACACAGCCAGCCCTGCAACGGTAGGGTCAGCACAGTCAATTCACCAAGCACCGAAGAACCAGATGTGAGCAGAAGGTCAGCTAGACTTACTGCTCTGTGCTGAAAGTCTTGCTGGTCTCAACTCACACATAACCCCCCACCACCCCAAGCTGCCCTTTGATCTCAATGAATCCATGATATATTCTATTTCCTGCAAGCTGGAGAAACTGAAACAAGTAGCAGTGCTTAGCAGAAACCAGGAAGCACAGCATCTTGTCCCCTATCATATTCACACCATCAAATATAAATATTTTTCCGAAAGAAAAGCAAAGATGAAACAGTGATGTATCTTCACTTCCATTTCAGAGCCCCTTCATTTCTTCATCCAAGCAAGAGAAAAGGAGACATAACTCCTGAGACTTGCTAACAACCCTCACTGCAACCTGCAGCTGCAGAACCAGAAATTCAACACTACTCCAAATGTCCAGTAGAATATACTATCAAGACTTCTGATTGGGTGTCACTATGTTGCACTGACTCGCCCAGCTCTGAACCCCACTAAAATTTTACATCTTTAAAGAATAAAATCTTAGAGAAGATGCAGCCTTACAGAAAGGGAATCCTCTAGTATCTAGCACAAAAGCAGCAAACAGGGTCCTGCAGAAGTTACTAGAGATACCGAGATACTAGGCAGAGCTAATTCTGAACCCAACTACAGAACATAGTAATAGTAGATTTTATTTCTGCTGTCTTGTTTTAAGGTTAGTTTGAAATGCCGTTAAAAGGTTACTGCTGTATGTAAGGAGCTGTAGGACCTCTCCACAGGGACCAACTGCTCAGATCTCTGAGGGGAAAGCACCAGTGCTCCAGGAAGAGGAAACTACCCTGAACCCCAAGGGCAAGGACAGCCCAAGGGCAAGAGCTGCTCGGGTGAGGACAGCCCTGCGTGTGCAGAGCGTGACCTGGCGTCCCCAGCAGGTGAGCCGGGGACTGCGGCTGCGGCCGCTCCTGCCCGGCGTGGGGGCACAGCCCGCCCTGTCCTGCCTGCCAGCAGCCGGCCCACTTGGGGCTGGGGACAGTGGCTCCCCTCCTGTGCCTGCACAGGAGACGCAATGCAAATGACAGAAGATGAGACGATAATGCCGAGGATGCTGTCAACGCGCCTTACTGACTCCTGTCAAAATATTTTACCTAGTAGCTTTATAACCCATCATTTTCAAGCTACAGCTCAGCATTCTGACACCATTTTGACAGGCACCTTACAATACCTAAAAGATAGCTTGATCTATGTTAAAAATGTTTGGTACAAGAAGTAGCCAAAACTGTGTTTTTCTGAACAGTGACCAGAGCAAGCTGAACAGCCGGGTTCATTACCAGCCCGCAGGGGAGCTTTTTGGTATTGCTTTTTTGTGTAACAACTTGTAAGCCATTGACAACTTCTACCGTGCACTCTAAACCCCGTGTATAATATCATAAGCCGTTGTTTGTCTTACTCTCCACTGTGTCTTCTGCCTTCACCCCCCCAAAAAAGGCAAGATTTGATTATCTCCGCTGCATCAGCCAAGACAGCAACACCAGCTGTTCTCATTGTGCAGCCTCTTCCTCACGGCCTACATGTTAATAACCTGATCATTCCATTTTCTCCTTCAACTGCCGGCTGCAGCACAGCGAAGAGACAAAAACCCAGGCCCATCTGCAGCAGCTGTAGGCACTGAACTGTGAAGCCACCAGGGATTTATAAACTAATCTGTAACACAACACTGCCTTGTTTTTACAAGTGAGAGGCCACATTTGTGCAGACCTGATCTTTTCTTGCAATAAACTAGGAGGGCTGGGGGGTGGGGGGGCAAGGATGAAAACAAGATATCTAATCATTTACTTAGGGAAAAAAACCTCTGTATTATATTTTCAAAGTGTTTTGATTGGTATCTGGGCACTCTCTCAGCCAGGTGAAGTCTGCATTTTAATGTGGTTTGGCCACATCCCTTACCCTCAGTTCTCCTCTCTCCACTGCTCAGAAATCCCCCAAAACTTTCTCTCTTTTAGAGAAATGATAGGAAAAAAATCTCCCAGCTCCACAGCGTTTTCTCAGGGGTTCCTCCATACAAAGGAAATAATTTTTGAAATGGAAAATAAACCATCTGTAGAAAAAAATCAGCTCCTGTTTCTCCCTGTTTTCAGTGATCTGAATAAGTCTCCAACTGAACTCTTTCAAAATGTTTCAAGCAGGTATGTTTAACACCTCCTGGGGGATGCTGCACCATGAAGGCCCATCGTGTAACAGAAAATACAGAACAAGCCCTGCACCTGGTGGAGCTGGAGCTCATTGCTGGGCAGGTCTGTGGGAGGATGCTGTGCCTAGCTCTGACAGAACCCAAGCAAAGCTTGGCAGGGCCACCTCCCCTTCCCAGGGCTGGACGGGGCAGCCCAATGGCGACTGCCGCACTTTGATTTATCTGTCCCGTTATAATCAGCGCTCATTACAATCACTTAGAGCAACACTACAGGCCTCATTACGGACTAGGCACTCGCTGCCATTAGTCTTTAAGAAGGATAGCGCTCAATTTGCCTGGCAACATGCGAGGTCCTGACCTTGGAGCTATTAGGGAAAAGATTAGACTGCAGTGTGACCATGTGTGCAGACATGAGCAAACCAAATTAATTTCTGGCAACGGGAGCACCAGGCAAGGACCCTGCCATCCTGAGGACACCTGAGAACTTCTCCATTCCCCAGAGGAGATAAGATAATGGCACGTTTAAAGGAGCCTGGTTCTGAAGGTGAAGCACATCCGTGGTATTTAGAGAGATATTAATCCAGTTTCCCCACAAAGTATTTGCTTGGCTGATCAGATTAAGGGATCTAGCCTTCAACAGCACACCCCCACCACAGCAGGCCCCAAGAAATCTGTGATACTTCACAGCCTCAGACATATTGCACCATGTGTACCCAGCTGCTACAATAATTAGCTTATGAATGTATCAGCTGGTTCTGTGATTTTTATAAATAATAACTAACCTACAGAGCAGAAAGATTTCCATGAGCCTAATATTAGCAAGAAATTGCAAGGTGCGCCTAACTGAATTGTCATTGTGCTAAATGCCCTGTCTTCTCTCACATTGTGAGGGACTGGATCTCCCCCAACACCATTTATAAATATTTATTTTTGCAATGTATTTGTGTCAGCTTTCTTCACAAGAGCCATTATTCGCTCACCCCCACACATACACACGCATACCCACTGCATGCATGTGTACACTTACCTGCATCAAATCTGTCCTTTCACTACTCTTTTTCTATCCTTCCCTCTCTTTATTCAAGCATTCATTCAAGACCCTCTCTATCCATCTATGGGGCTGTTTATTAGGCAATAGCTTTGACTAATAAGTGAGAAAACACAGCGTGCCGCAGCTTACTCACACATTCTTTATGGCTGCAAGTAACTGCCTTCCCCATGCACAGATGAAAAGTCTGCGTCGGCTTTTTTTAATTATTTATTTAAATAATCTTAGCACGCCATCCAAGAAAGTTTTGCAGTACCAGGCAAAAAAAAAAAAAAAAGTGTAAATGTCAAATAAAACAGTGACAGATGACAGTATTCTCTATTGAATAGCACCGTTTCTTCGTGCATGTTCAATGAGAACTCATGAATTATTAATACACAAAATCTCCTTTTACTGTTAAAAATCTCAACTTGGCGTTTTTTGGTTACAATTTTTTTATTTTCTTTTATTTATTTCTTTGGGGTCTGTGTATGTTACACAGAGCTTTCCAGGAGAATTATTTCATTTAAGAAATGCTAACATACAGAAATTTTTGGAGCTACAGCCATTCACAGTGAATTTTCATCTATAGCTACATTTATTGGCATGAAGAAGGAAGAGTGAAGGAGACACTATCTCACCACCTTTTCCCCCACTCATCCACATCATCTGAGCTCACTACCTTACAAGTAAATACAACTTCTGTGTTGTACAACTATCCTGAAAAATCTAACAAATAACACACCCTTCCCCAGACCCATAATACACCGTGTTTCTGGTCCTGCCTCCCCTGCGCATCACAGGTCTTGCTCCACTGCACAAACAGCCCCCTTGGCTGCCACAGAGTTACCAGAGAGTTTGATACACCCCAGTGTCAATATGGGTGGCAGAATCCAGTCCTTAATGTCAACTTCTAAGGTTCTCAAATGGGAATGTCTTCCATTAAAAATGAGAGGAGGAAAAACAGCACAATTAAAGGATGCTTTTGGCTCTACATTCAGGCACACCCAGTGCTTGTGGTTACAAGGAATTCTGCTCAGAACTTCCTTAATTTCACCCCAAAACTTCTAGAGGCATCAAGAATGCAGCCCAATTTAGCTCATTAGAGAGAGCTGCAGAGAAGTGCCGGCCTCTATTTTTGTAGTTCTCATGAGACAAGATAAACATTTTCTAAGCATTTTGTTTGATAAAAAAATAATATCATATTAATGTCCTATTTTTAACCTCTCTCTCTGTCTTCTAATCAAATACATTTCCACATAGCTAAGCAAGCAACAACAAAAATCTGCAGAAAGCCAGCCATTCCCATTGTGCTTTTATGCTGTTAAAGAAACAGCAAGCTTAGAACACCAAAGCACGAGCCTTGGTGCCCTCAAACCCCCTGGAGGACATCTAGCTGGTGCAGCAATCCTGAGCCACATCCTCTGTCACTTATCCCAGCCCCTGTTTAGCAGCTTGACCCTTTCACTTTTGTGGGGCTTACCCTGGAGCAGGGGAGGCTGCCCCGGCAGCCAGAGGTACCAGGCTACAGTAAGGTCAGGTTTTCCAGCACTCAGTGAAGGTGTGCACAAACACACTGACCCCAAAAACGGCTTCCTGCAGATCTGCTGCCCTGCAGTCTGCCAAGGAGCAAAGTTCTGACCAAGGACAAAGAAGGCACATGGGAAGTGTTCAGGCTCACAGTCATGCTGGCTTACAGGCCCATGTTTACACTTTGCCAAAAGCCTCTGCAGGAGGTGGCAGTTGGGTGTCCACGGTGACTTAGTCATAGGCAGCTGTTCTGCTTTGAGCATGGATAAACCTGCAGCTTAACTGACCTTGTGTTTCCCCGCACTTACATCAAAATTAGTAATAATAACAATTATAATAATAATAACAATACAGTTAGTTTTCTGCACTGACATTTTCTAGGGTCTCCAGTGAAAGCATGAGTAGGCAAATGAAGAGATTTTAGTAAGAGTGATTCAGGAATAAATCTCAAAAATAAATGTAAAAGGCCATTTCCTCACCCACATCATCAATGCAGAAAATGTCAACATATGTGACAAAAGAAAAAAAAGCAGCAATGATTGACGCAAGTCTTGAAAGATTAGTAAAGAAATGTTGCATTCTCCAGAGAAGGCTCCCTTCCCACATGGGATCACAGGAGTCCTCTGGACAAACTTCCTCAGCATCTCTTCTCTCTGCTCAGTTTGGGACTCTACGGTGAGAAATGAGCTAGGTAATATTCAGCTCTTGTTCCTTAGTCGCCGAACTCTCTTACCACGAATCCAATAAGTGTCTATTAAAATAAATAAACCCCCTAATGATTCAACATAACCTAATCAAGAAAGCTGAAATGGATAAAAGACTAACTGTAATGGAGAGTTCTGTCATGGCTTCAGTGAATTCTTGATGAGGGCCGGGGGAGGGGGACTGAACCTGAGAAGCTTTACTTTGAGCATTTTGATACAGTTCAAGGTTAATCACTCAACAGCTTGGATTTTCTGAAATGCTTGGTACTTTTCCTCCCTAGAAAATTCAAGGCAAAATGCAAAGCACTTCATGAGGGCCAGTTTCTCACCAGACTCATAAAGCATGAAATTATACAAAAATGAATGAGATACATGAGCCCTGAAGTACCTTCGATTCATGGAAACACCAAGTCTGCTTACAGCTCTTGGCATCAGAGGGAAGGATGCTGTGCTGTGCACTGAGGATATTTCCAGCATTCCAAGTCCAAACTAGCTTCTCCCCACACTAGAGAGGAAGTGTGGGCTTGTGGTTAGGGCAAGCAGCCCACCATCAGCTCCCAGGTCTGCCAAGGACTTCGTGAGCAAAGCCCCAGCTCCACAACTTATTCATTCAGCTGCTGAGAGGCCAGTGCACTGCTGCAGATGTCACAGAGTCATAGAACAGTTTTGGTTGGAAAGGACCTTTAAAAGTCTCTAGTCCAACCCTCTGCAATGAGCAGGGACACCTTCAATAGATCAGGTTGGACTCTGAGCAACCTGAATGTTTCAAGGGATGGCGCATCTGCCATTTCTGTGGGCAGCCTGTTCCAGTATTTCACCACTCCCATTGTAAAAAGTTTATTCCTTATATAGCTAGTGTGAATTTACCCTATTTTAGTTTCAAAGCATTACCCCTTGCCCTATCACAGAGGCCCTGCTAAGTAAGCCCCTTTTAATACTGAAAGGCTGCAGTGAAGGCTCTCTGGACCCTTCTCTTGTCCAGGCTGAACAGCCCCAACTCTCTGTGCCTGACTTCACAGGAGAGGTGCTTTGGCCTTTTGATCATTTTTGTGGCCCCCTCTGGAACTGCCTCAGCAGGTCAAAGTCCCTCCTGGGCTGGGGACCCCAGAGCTGGATGCGCTCCAGGTGGAGTCTCACCAGAGCAGAGTAGAGGGTCAGGATCACCTTCCTCAACCTGCTGGTCGCACTGCTTTGGCTGCAGCCCACGACAGAGTGGGCCTTTTGCGCTAAGAGTGCCCTTTGACAGCTCTTGTCCAGCTTTTCATCCACCAGCATCCCCAAGTCTTTCTTGGCAGGGCTGTTCTCAGTCCTTTAATCCCTCAGCCTGTGCTGATACTGGGGTTGACCCAGGTGCAGGAGACTGCACTTGGCCTTGTCAAACCCCGTGAGGTTCATATGGGCCCACTTCTCTTATCCTGGATGGGGGTCACACTGTGATTGCATATACAAGTCTGTAAAAAAGGAGCTCTAGTCCAAAGGTACTTCAAAGAAATTCTAAGTTCAGTCAAGGAGAGAAATGTCTTCCTGTATTTCCTCCATATGTGACAAGAACATTGAAATATCAGCACAGCAGATACGCCCCAGATGTAGAAATCTAAAGCATCACAAAGGCACTGAGATGATAAGGCTGTAAAGAAGTGCCCTATACACACTACACATCTTCACCACCAGCTGCTTGTTCTAGCTGCTGCTCATCATCACTGGAAGCTAATTAGTTTAAGGCCACAGAAAACACCTATTATAAGCTAGAAGGGAGAGAGAAGGCATCCTATCCTATCAAATGAATACAAAGGAATGTAAGTTGGGAAGGAGAGAGAGAAGGATGAAATTAAGGGTTTCTAGAGCTAATCCTTCCTCAAAGTAACACTTCTCATTCTTCTTGCAGTGCCTGTACTTCCTTCTTGGAGGACAAGCAGGAGGTAAGGGCATGGGAAGGTGGCCATGGTATTGAGTCCCATCTAGCGTGGGATCCTACTGTGGGCTAACACCCTCCTTGGCCAGAGAACTGGCAATGAGGCAGGGATCTTGACATGAAAAAGAAAAGTCAGAGGAAAGGCAAGGAACTGTTATAGTGATTTCCATACATAGGCCTGGGGGCTTGTTTACTGAAGGGCTTTTCTGCCCCCAAACTCAAACCCTCCTCAAGCTTATCATTTGTTTGCTCACTTTTCAATAGGGTAAAGATACAACCCCGAGACTGAGCTTTGATAGCTTAACATTTTTTCAGATGTTGCTCCAAGGGGTCTCTCTTGCTTTACTGTGGTGCAGCTGGAACAAACTCCAGTCCCATGAAAAGAATTTCAGTTTCAAGGCTATACATTTGTTCTCACTGGACTGGTGAAGGTTCCATTTGCCCTTCCTAGGGCTGATCCCCAGCAACACGCACCCTGCTTCCCCATACCACCCCAGGCTGATTAAGTAGAGTCTCTTGCCCTGGGAGAACTGTGGGAAGTTTGATCTCCATGTTCATACAAACTCTGCCCTCCCTCAGATTGTCAACAAGGGCTCCAGCCAGATGTGCCCACTATTTATTTTGATAGTGACTATTTATTATGAACAGAACTACATTCCTAAACTCATTTTGCAAAGATTAAGAAAAAAATGTCCGCTGAGCACAGCACAGCCTCTGACAGGACTCTCACCAGCAGAGGTCAAAGGGGTGATGCTGCTGCTCAGCATTAGAGCAGTGCAAGCACACAGTCATGGTGGAAATCGTTTTCCTGAAGTCGTACTGTAGAGCAGTTGCAGAACTGAATGTTGAAGCCCATTTTAAAGACCAACAGTCCAAACTTGCAGTAATCCAAGGCCAAAGTCTCTGCCTGTCCCTCTGCCCAGCTCTGCCCACACACAGGCTACCTAAACCTCTCCGAAACAGCACACCAGAAACCTGTCTTCTTGCGAACTGAATATAACCAGGGGAGCCCAAAGTGTAGACTGGAACCCAAATCTTGGTGTTCCAGACACACTCAGAAACATTCCCACTGTGCTAATACAGGTCCCAGGTTTAGCCATCAAAAGGGCACTGGCAGGCAGCATCCCCAGAGAATCCTGCTGTCCATCGGGTACATCCCTATCAGCTGGCAGCTAAAATAGGATGGCAGCTTTGGAGGCTGTGTTGTGAGGGCACTGAGCTCTCAGCTCCTGCTGGCTTCAAAAATACAAAGGGATGCACAGCACTTCACAAAGGCTAAACGTACCTAGATGTAAGTTGCAAGGAATAAAATGCATATTAAGATAAATAAGAGATGAATGAGTCAATGTCTAAATTAAATGGCTTGAAATCTTTATGAAGGTGGATTCCCTTAAAGAATTCTCACCATACTACCTTGGTACCTCCATGAAGCCCTGAAACTTGCATTTATGTTGACTTGTGAGCTCTGTGATTTGCAGCCTCAGCTTCTAGAAACTGCCCTTCTCTTCAGTTGCTGAGACTCTGCCATGACTTCAGAATGAAGATGGTTACTTGTTAAATTAGAGGTCAATTAACTCCATCAGCAGATGATGCCACTTGCAATAACTGTTCTCAGTGGGTACCACTCTTCCTGTACGGAGACAGAGGAGGAAACGAGGCCTCCGTTGCCTCTGGATGTTCTCTCGGGTACATGACATACAGCCCTGTGTATAAAATGTCAAAACATCCCTGTCGGAGATCCCCTGCCTGCTAAAACTGTGAAGATCTCACAGTACCGTGGATTGCTGTTGACAGAACAGCAGTGCCCAACATAACGCATGCCTTGTTAGCAAACTGGAAGCCTCTCAGTAGTCTGGGGTGAGGGAATAATAGAGGAAGCCAATGCAACACAAGCCAGGCCTGTGGAGAATAGCAAGTGAACGAACCTTGGCGGAGAGTCCAAGCAAAGCCTCAGACTAGTTCTTTTTTCCCCCTTTTCAAACTCTCTCTTCTGCAAACATGGGCAGTTTTCAATGAGTGCTTCCCACCATGTAACTCAGCTGCTGAAATCAGCAGCATTTTCACCAGAAATGCCCACAACTGGCACAGCTGGCCGGTGCAAAGCACTGGGAACACCCAACTGCTGGTTTTCACACAAGCTAGACCTAGGGCAACACGCTGACCATGACACTGTGGCTCTCCCCTATGCCAGCAGCTGTGTCTTTGCTTTTGGCACTCCTCCGGGCCACAGAGCTCCCCAGCCAGCAGCGGGACACCACAGGCACACCAAGCCAGGCCAGGGGCAGGCACACAGGTGGGCTTTGAGGCAGGGGGAGGCCCCGTACCACAGTGGTTCTTGGCTGTGGCTTCTCTGTCCCTGCCTTCCACTGCCCCCATAAACCACTTTCATGCTCCAGCAGAGCGCTATGACATCTCAGCATGGTGAATGCTGGGCCCATCCCAGGGAGCCAGTACTGCTTTGGCAAGGCTGTGAAACAAAAGAAACATCAGCCTCAGAAACACTTCTTTATTCGCTGCTGCTGAAGAAACAAAACCTTTATGTGCAGTAACTTTGCTTTAAACAATAACATTTGTGGATCCTGTTCTTAACCTTTTGCATCTGGTGTTCAAAATCTGCCCTGCTTTTTTTCCACGTGAAAGACTACAGATCTTATTTTTGTTTTGGCGCTCGTGTACAATGTTGCCAGAGAAGTGCACTCAAGCTGGCACAGACCAAAGCTGGTGAGCCACCCAAATTATTGTTGGGTGGTTCAGTCCCTCTCTATTTCAAGAAGCCTCTGGGTATAATGACAGGAAGCTTGCAGGCAATTTTAAGCCAAACCTCAGAGAGGCTGGCATTCGGTCTGTGTTAAACACTCCTTATTAAAAGCTGTCCAGTCTGGATTCTGGGTGGAACTTTGATATCTGCATGGAGTAAAGAATAAGGGGCACGTTTGCAAAATCAATTGTGCAGTTTTTATATTTACTGCACGTTTACCACATATGTCATTTATTACACAGTGGAAAACCGTTAAATGCACAGTAGTTGTGCCAAGTGGCATTATGCTTTTAACAGCTTTATTCGTTTAACAGCTCCAGTTCTCATTATATTTTGCCATGTGGTACATGAGATTTTTATGCATTTAACAGTTTAAGAGGGTTCCATGGTATTTTCCTTTTATGTATTTCATACTGAGCCTGGGATTTGGTTTGGGGGGTAGAGGGACTGTAACCCCTGTACCCTGACAAGAGAAAGCAAAAGGCAAAGAAAATGAATGATTACATGAAGAAAGAAAAATTAATCAGATCTCCATGTGTCAGGGCACAAATACCTGTAACAAGGACAAGGCTTTCCATGTGCTTTGATAGCCTTTGATGCTTTGTTTATACACCTTTCAACCACTTATTTTACATCTACTTTAATGACTATAATGTTTCCCTGCACAGGGAAAAGTGTGTGTTTTTCAGAGTGCGCACACCTAGATACTTCAATCCCACTCTCTCACTGTCATGTGCACATTTGTGCATTTTTGTATGCATATTGATGCCCTCTCCTAGCACAACTGATTAATTTCAACCAGAATCAGAAGCAGCTCTTTTCACTGAGTAAACAATTCCTTCCAACAATCTCCAATCCACTTGCTGCCCTTCAAAGAAATCTGTCCGTCCTCCTTTCCACAAAATCCCTTCTGGTGCATTATATTTTTTTAAAGAGTTGGATGAAATTTTTAAATTAATGGATTCTCTTCAAGAATTTCACCCCAGCCTAGGTTTGCCCGCATGTATTTTTTACACCCAAGGTAGAAATGAATCCAGGAGAACTCACTGCAGTGCCTTCTCATGCCTTTTTGTAAAAATGATTGGATCCGATGTGAATTATTCACGTGGCAATACTGTATGCAGCACATACAACATGCTAAAAAGGAAACACCTGCCTAATATGCTGTTTCCCATTGCCTTCCCTCAGTTAACCACTTGAGAAAGCAATTTCATTACCTGCTGAATGAGCAGGATACCACCATTTTGAAAGTTCCTTGTCCTACTAGCAGAAGTGTAAGTTACATACCACACGTGGGGAAAGACATAGGTGTTTGTACAAAAGGGGAGAAAAAGCGTGGCTGTGAACTGCCCCTTTCCTCAGCCTCTTTTGAAAGGGAAAAGGAAACCACTTAAGCAGGCAAAAGCCAAACATGACAGGTTCCCCAGAGATGAAAATTATTATTATTGTAGGAACAGATGTAATTTTATTGGTGGGAGGAAGAGATGGATCTAGTCCCAACCCCAGAGTTTGCTTTAAAAACAAAACCCCAGAAAGCCCCACAACAATGAAATCCTCTGTACCACTCACCTGACTTTTATTGGCAGCCACTTTGGCAAACAGAGCTTGAGATACCTTGGCCCTTTTCATCTCCTGTTGGATCTCATCATAAATGGCAGCTGTGATGTTGACGTTGGCGCTGTCCGCCTTAATGGGGAGGTCTGTTGTTGGTGTCGAGGTTTTGGCCTACCAAGAGACCATGAAAATAATAATTAAAAAAGTGCTGCTTTCAGCCCAGCCATCTGTGCAGAAATTATCAAAGGATTTCAGTCAGCTGATGCCAAACTGCATTAGCTACAGAGGGACACTTCCTGTCCATTATTCTAATCAGGTTAATTGTGATTGGAAATAATTGCAGTGCATTCCTATAGGACATGCAAGGCCCTGTCAACTCTCCCCCTCTCCCTCTCCCAGCATGTTTATTGAGCAGCTCAACAACAGGATAGGTAGCTGGGGCACTGGGCTGCAGGCAAGCACTGACATTGGCTTTGCCAGCCAGCTACTGCGGCACAGCCACCAGGCTCTACCTTCTCCCCCCTCTCTAAAAGTGGCCTACACCTTGGAGGAAGAGCCAACTCTCCCAGAAAAAATGAGTAAATGGGTAGAGGTCTCTAAATAATAAATTACTCAATTTAATGTACTCTCTCAAGTCTCCCTCATCCTTTATTAAAACTATACGTATGTCACTTGAGTACGTATGGTTTCCCAGCCTTATCATCATTATGCTAGCCAGACAGTCACCTAATTTCACCTAGGAAATCAGTGGAAATGAAAAAAAAAAAAAAATCATTTCATAAAGCTGGGCTTTGGCATGCCTTTGATGTGCTGCCCTCATTCTCCTAAACTCATATTGAGATTTTGTGTATTCCACTGCACTCCTTTTAATTGAATGATTTCCCATCAGCTTTCTGTGACAAATGAAGGACAATAACGGATGCTGCCAGTACTTTCCCTGGGCTGGACTACCCCTACAAGGCTTCTCTCGATACGGTTCAGAAGACTGCTACAGGATGTTAATTTTAAAGCCCCTTGGACTGGTGATCCCCAGAATGCACTGGCTGGTGAGGGAGTGAGGGTGGTGTGATGCTCTCTGAGTGCTCCCTGCACCAGCTGCCTCTTGGAGACAGATCTCATTTACTTCCCTGAGCTCAAAGAGGAGAGATACCAGGGCTGATCACTGCACCCCTTACACCTTTTAAGGGAAATGTGTGTTAAAATCTTTGTTTTGTCTTGAGACATAAAGCTCTTAGGAAAGAACCCAACCTAAATGGCAAAGCTCACACTTCCCAATAGATCCAAACCACCCACACACCCCAGTGACACTCATATTTGGTCCAGTTATGAACCTTTTCAGATGGATCCCATCTTTGTGTCAGTGTTGAAGTCTGCTAGAGTACATCTAACATTAATTTTTAACTAGGCAGACATGCCCAAATGTTTATTTGTTAATGAGAAGGTTAACTAGGCAAAACCAAACCTTCTGAACTTCTTTTTCTGTCTTGTTGTCCTCCAAATCTTCCTCTTCCTAACATCTCTTTTGTACCAAGGCCACATTAATAATGGAGCCAAAATCCAATCCAGACAACACTCTGGACTAATCCTCTTCCTTACCACTTCCAGATAAAGCTTTAACAAACCTGTATCTTCTCCCCTTCCAGGCTCAGCAGGCACTGCTCTGGGCTTGCTCCTTGCCTGTCATAGGCAGGACACATGCAGAAAGGATGTAAGATTTTCCTGCTCCCTAAAGCCAGCCCCGTGTGCAGGCAGAGGCAGCTGGACAGCAGCTGGGGCAGAGCACGGCCACCATGCCCCGGGAGGCCAGGGCTAAACCCCTGCCATCCACGGGCCATGAGCTGGGTACAGGCCAGCACAGGCACCGACAGGGACACCCCACTCTGAAACTCAATGTTTACAGATCGATGAGAGTTAGGGCAATTGTGGGAAATGTAAGAAAACGACAAAGAGTTCATGGAAAGGAAATGGACTGTCCAAGTCTGTCAGGACTGATTTAATGGAGATTTGTCAGGTATAAAAAAGTGTTCCCAGGCAGTGGAGCCTTTGGCTAGCACAGCAGCCGAGGTCACCATGGCCTCAAAGGCTGTTATGGATGTCTGAGATCCTGAGAAGAACAAAATTAGCATGCAAAAGAAAGATTTAAAGTATAACTCCGTCTTGCCTGGGTCTCCCACACTTCTAGGCCCACAGACACACGTCAGAAAAAGGCCTGCCCTGCACACCCTGAAAGCTGCACTATTTTTAATTTAATCACCGAAATAGGAAGGGCAAGTACCAACCAAAAGTATCACAGTCACTAATATGAGGTATTTCATGTTAAAGGCCTAAATTCAAAACTGGTCTCAATACAAAGGAGTTCTCCACTATTGAAACATCTTGCTGCAAACAGTGGGGGGAAAAAAACAGTGTTTGCAACCACAGTGCCCACAGTGCCAGAGCACTGCAGCCCAGCCCCTTACTGCTGGGGTTCTGTGTGACCACAACAACCCCCAACAGCTCAGAGCATCTTCCCCACAGCAACTGTACCCCATTTTCTAAATCAATCTGCCATTCTCACCTTGAGGCAGGTCCTTAGCCAGGGGTATCACAAAAGGGTGGCTTGGGGCTGGCTCAGAGTCAGGGAGAGTTGAGCTGGGTTACTCTGCATGCCCTTATACCTGCCTGCATGACAGCACGAGCATTTCCACAGGTATCTGCCATTCCTCTGCTACCCAGCACACTCAGTCCCAAAAGCATTGCCGCAGGATATCGGTATCTATGGAAACCATGTTTCCAATTTCCATTCCATCACCTTCTCTGGCACACTAACACAGTTCCTGCAAGGCTGGTACAGCTCCTACCACTGCTGCCCCAAAGCACTCGGCTCCAGGGTAGGTAAGAGAGCTGCCTGGGGAGCTGACGCTGCCGGGAATCGCCACGCTGCCTGAGAGGACGGCATTTGTCTCGTCAGAACTAATACCAGGCATATGGGGAAGCGCAGTAGCCGTGCTGCCTGCCCGGGAGCTGGGAAGAGCCTCATTTGCAGAGGTGTCCAAGTTGTCAAAACAGCACCTGTGCTGACTGGTGCTGGCCCTCTGAGGGCTGGGGAAATGTTATCCAGCGGGCACAAGGCGAGCACTGGGTACATAAACCTTTGTGTGCTGCTTTTGCTGATCAAAAACCTCACAATATTCTACTGGATTCTTTAAGGTGAAATAAGGCAAGTATGGGCTGGTTTATACTTCTAGAGTACGGTTTTCTAGCAACATTTAGCTCTTACAAAGGCAGGCAAAATTTCAATTATTTTAAATTATGTTCTAGCTGTGGCTAGAGCATGGGAAAATGGCATGTTTCAACACAGGAATGAAATGGGGCAAGAGATCCAATTTTTATTCTCACCAGATTACATCTAAACTCTCAGTTTCCTTTCAGTGCTTGATTCTAGTGCAAAATGTATTGCAATAAATATAAGCAGGAGGAAGCTAATTCTTTAATGAATCAATACCAATGCAGAAAGTGGGTACACTATTTAAATAGTAAAATAGTGTACCCACTATAAAAATCCCTATCGATTTTTATTTTCACTTGAAGGTAACTAAAAAAGGTAAGGAGCATACAATGAGTTTCCCTTGTAATGAAAATTCAGTGTCAAATTTGGGTTGGCAGGATAAGCTTGCTTGCAGTGAAAACAGTTCTTTACACCATGTATTGCAGTGAAGTGCACCTAAATGTCTGGGCTAAACTGAACAACCTCAACAGTTTCTACAAAATCAACACAGCTTCCCTAAGGCTGGTCAGTTTGAATGTAAAACTTCACTCCCCCCAGCAGTGCTTGCTTGCTTGCTTTTAGCAGGTGTGACTACAGAATTCAATGAGAAGTGCTCATTGATATTATTCAAAGGAGTACACGGGCCCATTTACTAAAGATCAGAAAAGTGCTAGAACTGACCCATCATGTCTGCATTGTTAGAAAGCTCAGACTCAAGTCAGGAAAATCTCATGACAGGAATTCATCATCAGCCTTGTGCAAGCACCCTCACTTTGTAGAGTAAACATCTGGGACTGCATCAGCCTGGTACAAGGGGGGACGACTATTACGGTGTAGTATGCGGATGCTCTTTCTTAGTGCAAAGGAACAACCTACCCAGGGAAGAGTGGGCGGCAACAGCACGTTAATAAACACATGCAGTCAAGTCAATGAGATAACAGCTGCCTGGGAGCTCTAAAGCAACATCTTCCTTCCCAGCACCCTGTCCATCTCCACTTTCGGTACCTCAAACATTTACTCGCAAAAACCTCTAAGTCAAGGACTGGGATTTCCTATGCAGAATACGGAGCACAGTGTTTTCTAACAACATCTATCTAATACACTATCGACCTCTGTTCACTAGACCCTTTTTATTGCAACATACAGGAACCAGAAGCCCAGGAATTTCCTCTGTGTTCTGAAGAAGGTAATGGACACAGGTAAAAAGCTACATGCACTGTCTTTCTGTAATATATTCTATAATAGCCATTTAATGGACGTTATCAACAGCCTATATGTAATGCCCACATGTACTCTTCCAGGCACTAATGTTACATACTTCTTTTGCTAGAACGATCATCACAGTGTCTTGCTGAAATCCACTAAATGTCTCTTAACAGTCACTCCAAAACCTTACAAAAGATTTTGCACAACTCATCTGGGCAAGGGGAGCAACAGACAGGAGAAGGGTGGAAAGAAAGTCCTTCCCTGGAATAATCCACACAACAAGGAGGTAACAAGGGACTGCATCTTACCTGGGGTGTTCTGGAGGAGCTTGGGCTGCTGGCAGCTGAAGACACCATGCTCACGTTTGGGTTCATACTTCTCTCTCTCTCATCCTGATAGATACGATCCCGCTCCGAGTCAGGCAAGTTGAGGAAATTCTGCATTGCCCTTAAGTTTACCAGGAGGGACTGGGAAGCTGTCCTAGGGTCTTCTTCTTTACGCAGGATCTCTGACAACAAACCCTGGTTTAAAAAAAAAAAAAAAAAGCCAGTCATGTGTTGATGGGTTTCTTTGGTTTTTAAAAATTTGTTTAGTGTAACCAGCTGGGTTGCAATACTGAGAATCTACATCAGAATCTCATGGGCTCTCCCTGAGGGGATATTTTGTACGAAAGTGTTTGTCTTCTGGGGGCTGGGGTTTATTTTGGGACTGTCCTATTCTAGCACAGTAATAAGCTTCTGAGTATGGAGATGCTGGATAGGAAGGTAGGTGCACTAGTTAAAAGAAATTGCAATTATCACCAGGTGCTTGCTGCAAATATTTTAGGAGCTGTTAGATCTCTCTCTCTCTCTTTCTCTTTTTACTTGAAGCTGGGAACACTTGGCAATCCTGTTCATCTTTGACAAATCTGCCAAGGTTGGTAAATTTAGTTTCGACATTTAAACAGTGCAGGAGGTTTATGAAGAAAAATGTTTGGCTGGGTTTTGATGTTACAGTCCGCTCATTTCAGTTTGGACAGTCATTTCTGAAAGGAGAAAAATGAAGCAATAATAAAACCTGAGAATCTAGCTTTAGGGATTTAACCCATTCTTTCACGCCTCATTTGAAAACACTACAAGCTTCACATTGCAACCGTGAATGAACACCGTATTCATCTAGTTTTTACAAAAGCCATTACACAGCATTTCCAAAAAATAAAGAGTAAAAAAAAAAAAAAAAGAAAAGAATTGGAGAGATGAAAATGTCATTAAAAGAGGCTTAAATCTAATGATGGGATTAAATTTATGCATAAGTGTACGCACTTGCACTGAATAGTTCCATGGATTATCTAAAAGTTAAAGGCACAGCACACAAGTCTGGATTAGGACCTGCAGAAACTATCAAGGACACAGCGTGTGCCACCAGCTTCCCCCAGGCACCCCCTCATATCCAACACTTCACAAACTGGGACTTCATTCCAAACAGCAGAAACAGCAAATTCCTGAGCTATACCTGTTTTAATGTACTGGTGTGCAAGGAAGCAGAGAGGGAGCATTTCTGCCCATCGAGACTATTTATATCTTAACATATCATATCATTATGATATCAAAATGATATCTTACGTTACCATGCGATTCTATGTGCTCATTATTTCAAAAGGCTATTCTGCCAATATGCTTCCCTGAGCCATCTGACACAGTTCCCACTCCCCTCCTGTCCCAACCCAGAGGCTGTCTGCACTGCTGCTCCCAGGAATGCCGGCCACAGAAGCCGTGTGAAATCCCAGTCCGAGCTGGGAGGGCTCACTTTGGCCTGCTCTGGGAGAGGAGCAGCTCAGCAGGAGCGTGCACAGGGACCCCCGCAGGCCCCGACACGGCCTCGCTGTGGCTGTTGACACGAGTGTTTTGCAGTTACTTCGCAGCCAGGACGCAGGCAAGCTGCTTCCCAAGGACGGGCAAGGCTTACTCCTTTCTTTTCAGAAAAATGTTACTAGAAAGCAACCACATACTCCAAGCCCCGTAATATTTAGTTCTCCTTTCTTTTCTTTCATATCAGAGTCTCCTTCAAAAAGCCTTGCTAAAAGCCCTGTCACTACAGTTGGCCAATTAACCAAATGCCAATATTTTTAGCATATATTGATCTTATTTACCAGTCTTCCTGACAAAACCAACTGACCCGCAAACGACGTACCTGTATCTGTGTTTATCTGCTATTAAACACCTACACTAAAATACACATGTGAAACCTCTGCTTCAGCAGAGTTTATACCATAAATGCTCAAAGCAAGCTCCACACACAACCTGAAGGTAGGCTCCATCTTTTCAGCTCCTCATCTACATAATCAAGCTACGACACTTCCAGTTACATTTTTCTGCAACTACCAGTGTGGGCACCAGAAGGACTGGAGCTGGGAATGGAACTATGGTGAGCTCCACTCAGAAGCGGGATGGGAGAGAGAAGTTGGCTAGTGAAAAAGTCTGCACTGGGAAAAAGTTCGAAGAAGTTGCAGTGCTGAGCAGTCTTCTGGTATTTGTGGGACCTCAACACAACTGCATGCTCATACTTGGCTTCTTCTTCAGCGTTTACCACCCCTCAGAGAAGCTAAGGACGTTTTGAAAAGCTTTCCAAAGTTTGACAGGCTCATAGGCTGGGGGAGATTAACCAAAAAAGGACATACAGGAACTTGAAGCCACAACCCACATGATTCCAAAATCGATGCAAGTCCTTATTAAAATTTTCCCCTGAAGTCAGTGAAAAATTCTTCAAATGCAGTAAATAAATGAAATATTGGTTCCACCAATTGTCTAAATTCCTGATTCCCTGTGTCTTTGAAAGGATATGTATAAAACTTCTTTTTAAAAGAAAAGCTCAGCTTCAAAAATTAGTGAGTTTAGTATAAAAGAAACGGACCTGGAAGCTACTGGAGCTGACTCTGAGACAGTTTTTCTCCCTCCCATTTTAGCCTCACTAAATTTATGGTCCAATTTCAAAAACGGAGAGCAGAAACATATGTGAAAGCATGCCAGCAATTACTTTTCCGTGCAGTCATTGACTCTGTATGCAAATCAGAGGCTCACAGGTATGAGTGGCTCGGTCATGGCACTAAGAGGTATCTCAGGCACTAAGAGATACCTCACTGCCTGAAATACCAATCCACGTGTTCGAAGGCTCTGATTTATCACCAGAAACATCTTCTCATGGGGTAGACTTGGTGCCTGCACTCTTGCTTCCATGAGGGTCTCATCCTGACCTGCTAGAGGGATGCAGCAGTATTTTGCAGCACTGCTGTTCCATCAGCAGGCTGGCAGCCTCATCTCCTAAGGCAGGCACCTGCTCCAGGGGGGGGACTCACTGCTTCCCCCAGCACCACGGCACAGCAGCCCCTGGCAGGGGCGAGCCCTGCTCCCCGTGCCCCGCTCCAGGCACACAGGTAGGAAACCTGGCTGTCAAGAGGGTTTTTCTGCAGCTCCTCTAAGTGCTTTGGCAGCTTAGGAAACATGTAAACAGCAGGAGAGCTAATAAGAAAACTGACTCATGAGGGAAAAATCTCATGTCCTCCTGCAACTGAAGATAAACAACAACGCCAGTAAACAGCAGCAGCAGATAGCTGAGTGATAGGAGAGGACAATAAAATAAAGTGTCTTGAGAGCAATAACGTTTACAATAATATAATTCTGAGCTACTGAAGTATACGCAAACTAACCAGTGAGCAACATTATAAAAAATAAAGTGATATTAAATAATCTGTTCAGCCTTTTTGTCACCTGCAACAAATTAGGCTTTCAATATGCAAAACATCTTCCTTCCAGAAAAGCAAATGATCATGATTTCATTTAATTGTAATTTAATGAGGCATAATGTATTTTTTAAAGTGATATACACCAGGTGTGTGGTGAGGAAACTGGCCCAGCCAGACAAACCCTACTGTTTCTATTTTTGAGAAAACCCTAAAGCCAGCCAGAGACTGTTTTCATTTCTGCAAATTATGTTTCTGCTGGAGGGGGTGAGGGAGGGAAACCCACAGCATTCATACATTTCTTATAAAATTCCATTGGCTAAATTAGCTCACTCTGACTTACTTACATCTCACATATTAAAAAAAAAGAAAAGAAATAATTAAAAATTGGCAGTTTGCAGAGTAACCAAGTCTGCAAACCTAAAAGATCATCTTCAGGGACTAGAAAGTCTCAGTATGACTTTAAATAGCCAAACAGATCTTCTACATAGATCACAGCTCCCAGGATACATTTTAGGACATGTAGCTTGATAATATCTTTGCCTTTCCACTCCTCTGCATTATTTTTAAACTGGCTGCTGAAGAGGCAACTGATGAAGTTTAATGTTCACACAGGCTGTGCTTGAAAACGAGGTGTGTGATCACCCTGAGACAAGGGCTCTGCACAGCCTGGTTTACCCTTGGAACTTGCACTATTTTTAAAATTACACACTGGATCCATAACTGACTTTAAGAAAATAATACCTGTGGTGGAGAAAAAAGCACATGTCCAATCAAAACAAAGAAGTCACTGAATCTATTTAAGGTAGGAGTAATTTTGACCGTGTTTTTTCAAACTAGCTGAAATGTAGTCGCTTCAGGCCAGCAAAGTCAGTGTCACAGGGGTTTGCTTTGCATTTATTCTATGAAATCCCATTTGTGGACTTCTTTTACTTTTATTAATTACAGGATTTCCAGGACAAACAACCCAAACCTCACTGGCAACTAATCTTTTTTTAAGCAGCTTCTGAGAGATGATGCAGTACAACGTAGAGTGAATGTTATTCCAACTGACTCCGACATCCTGTGGACCAACTGACCAGCCTTCGAGGCAAACAAAGGCTTGACCAAAGCCCACAGAAGGTGAGCAAGGCCTCTCTGCCCTCTTCCCAAAGGGCTGCTGCTCAGGCCTGGAAAGGGTGTCAGTGACATCTCAGTGGGACAGCAGACTGCACTACCAGTGACCAAAGGCAGGGCAAATTTGCAACCAGAACTTTTGAAAAGCAATCTGGATGGGAGTGAGGTGGTGCTGCTGGAGCGCAGCCCAGAGCCTCGTGTGCTGGGGGACAGAGGAGGACGAGGGCCATCAGGCAGCAGGAGACTCCCAAGTGCTGGACAGGGCCTCACACACAGCAGGTTCAATGACCTGGATAGACATCACACTCTCCCTCTTACAGACCTAAGTCATTTGACTACAAAACCAGGCACTAATGTTAAAGAGGTTCAGAACAGGCTTTGGACAATCAAAACACTGGCCAAATCAAAAATTTAAATAAACCCAACTAATGTGCTAAACCTCAGTTTATATGTTCTGTATAAGGAAATTATATATATGAAGGACTGAAAAAGCATAAACACTTTTTCAGACTTTCAGTCTATTTGTGCCTCTCCACACTTCAGCTATGGCCAAAAGCAACAGAGAAAATGCTGAAATACTAGAAAAATATTGCTTCTGCAGTGCTTAAAGTTCCAAGTACTTTTAAGCCCTGTACTTGTACTGACAAGTCTCAATAGAAAAGCTATTCTGCTTTCCATCAGGGATAGATGTGACCCTGGGCAGGATGAGAAAATGTAGACACTTACTCAGTTTCAACATCTGAACCTTAACGGTCAGTGATGCCAACCTGTCCCCTCTCAGCACACAAGCCCTATTTCCAGCACAGAAGGCAGCACCCCGGGAGCCCCTGGTTAGCTACGCATTTCTACCAAACTACACCGTAATTGTACCTTGAGAATACAACAACAAACTTGATTTTGCCAGGCTAAAATGACCATTTATATTTACAGTTGTCTGCTACTTGCAAGTGCAAGCTGGAGGCACCAGGTCAGTCCAGGAGCTCTGCAGCAGAAGCACTGACTTCTCACAACCCTTCAAGGAATAAAGCATTTCCACCCGCTGTGTTTTTCTCCCATCGAGGCAGGTTTTACCACGATATCTCTCTGCCTCTCTGCATTTACTCCAAGTCTCACCTTCAGTATTGCCTACAGGGCTGAACAAGATACATTCAACGATTCTGAAATCCTTCTCTTTGCCTCTAAGTAAACAGCACTCACCAAGAACCTCTATATGAAGTACCTGTAGGCTTCTTGGGACTCAAGCTCATTTTCAAATGGTCTCTGCTTTGTTTTCAATCCCTTGCATCTCTTCCTAATTCCAGTTAGGATATGAAGCAGAAGTGCTGGAAGTCTATCAGAAATGCTTATCCTGGCAATGTGTCCAGTCCAATTTTGCTGAGCAAAATTGCTTTAGATAATCAGTGGAAAATTTTGAGTGGTTAGCCAAACCAAGCACCTTCATCTCCATTCTGTCACAGTTTCCATCAGGCAAAAGTGGTTTTGTACCCTGTTCCCTGACCAGCTCTTCTCTCTCAATGGTCAAAATGTGTGGTGCTACATTCGTACCAGTTTTACAAACTTCAGAACCTGAACGACTCTTGAGTATGACTCTCTGTGGGTGGGAGACCAACAGTCTCCCTGTACCCTTCAGTGTACACATCACATCACTCCTTCATCTAGAAGAAATCTTTTGATCTCCAGATTCAGCCAGAGTATGAGCCTTGTTCTTAAACTCATTTAGCTAATGCTAAAACACATACATCTCAGGAGAGAGCTGCTTAGGCACAAAGCATTTAGAGGCTGATTTGAATAAAACTTATACAGGGTGCAACAATGACAATTTGATTTTTATTATTAAAAATGAAGTGTTTAAATCCTCAAAGAAAACGGCTTTATTGCATTAGTTTAATAAAGCCTCTTTTTTATTATGGGATATGCTTTTATGAGGGAAGACAGGATGTGCATGCGGATCTGAATGTGGATGCATGCGGAAAAGGAGGCAGAGAAAGACCGACCACCTGCAGCCTAAGAGTGCCACCATTCATATGACATGCATGTCAGACCTTTTTCCTGAAATATGCTGGAAAATGAGCAGACACACAGCTTGTGCACACTGTAGATCCGTGCCTTTGCTTCCAAGGCCCAGGAGTCCTGTGCATCAGCTAAGCAGGCAGCAGCCACCTCCTACAAGCACACATTCTGAAAGCCTGACTCACATGCTACTTAAGATCTTTTCATTCAGCCTATTGAATACAATTAAGTTAATTGAAACTGAAATTTTGGGCAGTGCAAAACCCACTGTTGGAACAAATATCCCATGTACCAAAAATCTGCAATTTATTAAATTAAGCACTTCCCTTACAGACTGCCTTCTTTCCTGTGAGTACAACAGAACGCTGCTTGTGCCACATTACACCCAAGAATAAAACAAGCAGGCAGCATGAAAGTGTTTCATGCTATAAGAGAGAGTTTTCTATGAGGGTAAAAACCAACAAAAAAGCCCCCCGAAAACCCAAACCAGAAGCCTTGCTAATTGAAAGTCTGTGCACAATGGGGCAGACAGCATAGCGATGAATGCAGCATGACTGTCTCACTAGATACCAGGCAGAGAATTAAAGCTGCTTGTGCTCCTCTCATGTGAGTTAAAGGGAAAATTATTTGCAAAAGGAATTCTGTCCAGGATTTGGCTCACAAGCTAATTGAGGTGGAAGAGTCAGTTATTTAACAAACCATATTTCTGATCTTAATGCCTTGTAAACAACTCTTTTCTGAACCCACTTCCGTTTGGGGGAATTTTGCCAAAAAAAGCAGAATTAAAATGAGGAGCCACAACCCATAGCCTTACTACCCTAGCAACCACGCTCCTGCTGTCAGAGCCCCCAAACCCTCTATAGGTGACCAGTGACACCTTTGTATGTCACAGAAATGTTATTTCCCTCTTCCTCATTGCAGAACCCTGGACTTGCCTGTAGTTGCACCAGAAGTTGGGGCACCACCCAAGATCAATCCTGTGTTCCCCTATGCCTCAAACACTCCTGCAGCCAAGGTGTGACCAAATCCCTTGAACAAGGAGGATAACCACAGCTTATTTCATCATAAACTTCACTACATCTGAAGCTGGTGGAGTTTCCTCCTCCTCAGGCTGTTACTTCCTTTAATCCAAAGAGACGTGGCTGGCACCAGCTAACCAGGCAGGAGCTGAGCTGGGTGTGTGCTGCTTTCCCATCTGCGCTGGGAAGCTAACGCTCATTCCCACATGGAGCTACTCAGGGCAGGAAGGAGGGAGCAGTGCTCTTTGGGAATAAAGTTACAAGCAGCCTGAACACGCTGGTGTTTTTACCCAGCTCCCTTTGTATCTGGCCCCACAATGACTTGATTTTAAAAGCCTCAGATTCAAGAATATTTCCAGTTTCGGAGGCTGTTCAGTAAAACAAGCACTGGCCACTCGCCCAAACATTTTACTAGTTCTGGCTATTATGTCACAACATTGGCAATAAAAAAGATGCTTGAAAAAAGAGAAAGATACAAACTGAAACACTCCTTCAGTCTATAGGCTTTACAGTCCACTGGGCACTCCCAAGGAGAGCAGCAGGTCACTGATCAAGTGATTTAAACTGTCTGGACTCTTACAAAGAGCCCAGTAAACTGTCCTGACTACAACTCCATGAGCCTGCAGCAAAGAGGGATGCTGAGCAAACAAAGAGAAGAAGAATATGTTCATTTTATTTGCGCAGAACAGGATTCAAGTTACCTATTTTCCAGCTTGTGTTTTGGAGAGTGGGATCACTTCAACCCCTCCAGATTTGCTGAAAAGCTTTCCAGTGAAGGGCAAGGTAAATCCAAGTGAGCATTTTCATGCATTTCCTTTAAAATAGTCCTCTTAGTCCTACTTTTTCTGTAACCAGCACCACCTAACAATTTATCAAAGCATTACAACATGCAATAAGCAAGTTCTGGTTATTACAACGTTTTGGTTGCAATTTGAATGCTGTATTAGGAGACAGTGTACTGCAGGATGGTGCAAGGACTCTGCCCTGAGGATGGACCAAACTCCATGTGTGTATTCTCCTCCAGGAAGAAGTCCATAGCCTCAGCCATCCAGCCTCTTGTCCTGCCTCCCATTTCAATTGAGAGCATTTCAACTGGCCAGCATGGAGGGTGCTCACGCTTTTAGAGGCCACTCAGCACCTAGAAATTATCCTGATGTAAAGACAATTCATGCTTCAGCCAGGCAGGCATTTTTTGAGAACTCCAGCCTGCACTGGAGCAGTACTGCACTGTCCTGACAACCTTTTGACTTTACTGCACTGTTTGCGACCAGTGAGAGACATCAGCTCCCTCTCCGCACTAAAACCTCCTCACCCTCTACAGTCTCTATATTGCAGGCATTTCACTCACAAGCTTTGACTGCTTTTAAAAACGTGCACAGGGCAGTTCCAAGTGTGAGGTGCACCTGCTCTGACTCTGACAGTTGTACTTCTCTGATAGATTTGCAGTGTTAATCAGAATTTTCCTTGGTTTTTTCTCAAGACTGAATGGCTCTATGCAATCAAAAAGTGCCAAAGTCTTACAGAAATCAAACCTTTCACTAATGACTGTTTTAATAACAACTTTAATATTCAACTTCATATTCAATAGCCAGCTTACAGCTTGGCTTCATGTCTACATGCCTTACGAAGATGCCTTCCATTTTAAAGCTATCAGCTACGACCATCTAACTCTCAGGTGTTTGATGGGCCTCATAAAGCTGTCTGCCTTCAATTCAAACCCGCTCACACTCCTGCATGTAGTTTTTTAGGTCCAGATAAGGATGCCTAGCTTTCCATTAGCTAGGCTGTGAGCTGTTAGTTCATAGCAGCAGTCTGAGCAGAAGCAACAAACTATTTCAGTGAACATCACATTCTTCTGACTTAGGGGTCACAGGCAAGAGGGAGCCAAGGCCAAGGATCCTGGCCATAGAAAACTTCGGCACAAACAATGCAATTACACAAGCAAGAAACTGAACCTCCTGCCCCAACAGTACTGCTAAGTGCCTTAGCCATGGCAAGCTCTCTCCAGGCCACAAGAGCAGGGCAGGCTACACAGAGCCCAAGAGGGTGTCATTCCAACAGACACCGTTCTTACCATTGCTGAGCAGATTGTAGGCAGCACCATCTTAGGCAAACATGGTAGTGTGCACCACCATTTTAAATATTTTGAAGGTTGCGTAGGAATTTCTTACTTACTGAAAAGTGTCATTAAAACCACCTGCAATAATTATATTGTCTCTGTGGGTGTGCTTCTACCCATCCCATGTGCTGAACAAATAGGCACTTAGATTCCACAAGAACGTGAATTAAAATTATGACAATGAGTCTCTAAACATAAGAAGAAGCAGAGGTTAGCCCAAAACACTTACTAAAAATCAAGCATCTACACTTTGAGGGTTCTTCATTCCCACTTTCAAATGAATAGGAAAATGTTCACTTTGGAACTTTCTGTTTGAAGGAAACCCTCTTCATGGCCAACTCAGCCTGGGCCAGCTCCTCACCAAACACCCTGTGCAGCTCTTGTGTGCATACGGCAGGTACTAAACTGCCTGATGTTCGGTCTCCACCTCAGTGGGAGCACTGTGCTCAAGGAAATGTACAGAACTTGTCACAGAGCCTGAAGCGCTTTATTTTCATGTGTGCGGACAACATGGCCACAGGTATAAGCAAATTTTGTCTTCAGTTATGTATTTCTGACTTCAAGAGGAAGATCTGGATGTTTCACAAACCATACAATTTCATCTCTCCTTCTTCTGACCCTCCTCACGTTCTCCCTCCCACACACACATGCGTACATACAAGTGTCAGCCACATGTTCCGATGGATTTAGCCTAGTTTGGATCAAAGCTTCCTCTACTTCATTTAACAGATTTGCTCAGATGGAAGGTCTCAGGGGAGAAATAATGTTAGTAAGAAGGGGCTTTTCAGCATTGAGTATGTAGGTCATTGGACTTTAAAATAAATTAGAGAATAGTTTATCTATTAAACAAGCCTCACAGTACATATTTCATGAAGCTATACTTAATTATAGGCTAATGTGCACCACAGAGGTACCACGAAGAAGGATTAAGCAGTGGCCCATAATGCAGTGATTAATACCATTATTAGCTGGCTGGCACACAGCATCTATTATTTGGTACCATCATGAGAAACAACAGACCTCCAGTTTCCAGTGCCAGCACTTCTGTGAAATGCAACAGACCTAAACCCTTCCAGAGAGAAACACACACCTGTCTGTACCTCAGAGGCAGCAGGGGGGATGCAAGGAGGTGAGAGTAGACTTGAACTTCCACTCCAAGTGCCTTTTACAGAGTTCATTTCTCCACCATGGATGTGTGGGAATATCCCACACCTTCTACTGTGCAGTGCAACAGTGACTGTCTGAGCCCCTCTTCTTAATACCCTGAAGAGTCCCTGATGTGAGGGGAGCTTGATTCGAGTTGGAATTCACAGCCGAGGACAAGGGAACATAAGCGTGTATCTACGCTCTTTTGCTGTGGTGGTGGCTCCTGGGGACATGATGCACTGTATGTCAGGCCACTGGTCTTCTGTACTGGGGCCCTGTTGACTAACAAAACTCTGTTGTGAGATGAGCAAATCTTTTATGGATGGTGCAAGACTTGCGTGTTCTGGAGTCAGTATCATGAACAGTAGAGTACATCGTATTACTTATGATGGAGGGCTAAGAAGCAGGTAATTTCTTTCTTGTTGGGGAATGAGCCTTTGATTTAATAGCAGACTTGGGCATCACCAACCCAGGTCTCCCAGTATGGCTAAAGGAGAGCTTCATGTTCGGTGACAGTGACAAAACCCTCACTGGCAACATTACTGCCGACCTCTTGCTCCAGTTCAGAATGTGTCATTCTGTCAATACCATCTACCTTGATTATACCAGGCTTTATATACAACGGGTTATGATCCCAGAGGGATGAAAAGCTTTTCCAAATTAAAAGCAGCATTTTAAAGAGGAAATACTCATACATTCCTATGTAGTTTTCATTTGATATCCTCAAGGCTAACCCCAGAACTCAAGTGGTTTTTTCTGAGTGCAGCCATCTTATGAATTTAATGGAAGAAGGGAAGTAATAAAATGTGCTTCATACTTTAATTAGTTCCCTCATAACATGGCATTTCCAAAATGGCAGCGCCAAAGAAAATCATTAATCTAGGAGAACAGACAAAAGCACTGTATGGGGCAAGGGACAGACCTCCAAGAGATACACAGTCCCCCTTTTCTTCTCTTGCTGGTAAATCTTACCTCAAAGAACAACTCCAGCTACACAAAAGAAATTTGTACCAATATTAAGTATTAAGCCACTTTCCATTTCTTAAACCTTGCTCCAGAGTATCACAATTGAGAGATCACATGTTGTAACCTGCTCCAATGACAGCAGGATAAATGTGAATGGCCTGTCTTCATGAGCACACATTCACCCTAGGTACTCCAGGTGCCAGGCTTAAGCTGATGCTATCATGCAATCATTTCAACATCTGCATTTCACTAGGTGAGTGAGAAAACCTGTGTCAGATGTATGAAAGCAAACACAATCTGCTACAAAGGGCAGACACTTTTCCCAGCACACTTGCCTTACACATTTCTTGTGGGAGCAGCCTCTGGCACTAGTTGTGGCATCAGTTGTACCACAGGAAGGAATTGAGGAAGTGTCAGAAGGAAGCCGAGAAACACCTCTCAGTCTCTTATTACCTCTTCCTGGCAATCAGGCAGGAGCAAATGTGGAGTCTACAACCACAGAGAGGAGCTCAGGAAAGAACTCCCATGAGCGGAACAAATGCTGGAGAACAAAGCTCAGGTAATGGCGCAGGAGTAGCCAAATGCAAACAAACAGCAGTTTTAGGAAGAAACAGCCTTGTTCAAAACTGACAAAGAGACTGGGGAAAAGACTGAGAGTGGTTCGACCTGTTTCTGTGGCACATCCCCTGCCTTGATCTGCAACAACCATACAGCCCCACCAGAGCCACAACTTTGCCCCTTCTTGGTTATAGAATAGAAATTGATACCTGTGTGCGATTGAATGCTACTCTTGCGAAGACAGCTTGAGACACACTAGCTCTCTTCAGCTCATCTCTGACTTGCTGGTAAATATCTGGAGAGACTTCCACCGATGAATTTGATGGCTCAGGTTTGACAGCTCTAGGGATGGGTGGATGATTCAAGAACTGCTGGTTGATAGCCTGTGGGTGCTGGTGAGCCAACAGTCGGCTGACAGCAATCTGCTGGTTTATCAGATGGGCCATCGCTATCTGCTGCCTCACCAGTTGCGGACTGAGCTGAGGAGACAGGAGCCCAGGGTTTATCATTGTTTGCATCGTTGGCACTTGGTTTCGGATTGGAGTACTGTGGTGAATTTGGCCATGAGGAGACTGTTCATTAGTTTTTCCCAAAGTTGCCAGCTGGTTGATATTTGGTAAGTGCATGGGACGTTGACCAAGAACACAATAGTCTGAAAGGTTTTCTCTTTCCACTCTTTCCACTGTTAAAAGAGAAAAATTAGCTTGCTGTCATTTCAGTTTGCACTTAGGGCAAGGATTATATTGCAGGTGACTATACACAACAGCACCTGCTTTACTTTGTAAGTCTACACTTGCACAGAAATATCACAGAAACATAAGCAAAAGAAACACAAAGTAAAAGCAACAAGAATAATTAACATTCTTTTGGACTTCTCCGGCTTCACTCACAACTCATGAAGAGCCCTTTTAAACCAGTAGCAGGTATCCTCTCCAGCCTCCTTGCCTAAAGAAACAAGCTTGGACACTTCCATTTACATTGTTACTAACATTTGAATCTATTGAGTAACCTTTAAAAGTGGTCAGTGTTGCAGGATCACTGGTATCTAGGTAAAGGAAAGGAACTTGAATTGGTATCCACTCACACAAACCAAATGGAAACAAGGCCCATTCCCTGTGCAGCTCATGGCACAGCTTCTCATTCCGAACTCAGCAACTATTATCTTTTCCACACAAACTCTACCTTGCACTGTGTGTGGATAAAGCTATCTGGTACCATCAGCTCACCCAGGTGCACCACAGCAGACTCATGCTGGTTGTGTGAAAGCTTATTACAAAACAGTGACATTCACACGTGAGAAGAGTTTAAAGCAATGGTTCTTGTAGCCAAAGCCTCATCGCCATGAGTCTGTCCTGAAACTTTAACACACGTCTGCATGAATACCCACTTAGAAGAAAGTGGCTTCACTCTCTTCAAAAAACCCCTTGTTTAGCACAACAGTGACCTCTAAGTGACATCACGTTACAAAAAATTAAACAGTACGCACAAAATGCATATACTGTAGTTTTATATACTGATGTGCATTGTCCTCATTAAACATCACAGTATCTTTTCATGTAACTGCAAAACTAAATGCACATATTACAAAATAAAATTTCCTCTAAAAGTACCATTTGAAATAGGAAAGAAGTTTGGAAAGTGCATAAATATAACTCCTACTTAGGTAATTTTAAGCCATCAGAAGTCATAGGTTGCAGATTCCATGAGCCTCCCTACATGCAACTGGATCTCATATGAAAGTGTTCAGAGAAGTGTATCATAGAAAACCACTACCTCATCCCTGTATTGGTCTCAGCAAATAACAACACAGGATTTATTTCATAAAGGCCATCGTACTATTATAACTCGTGTAATGATTAACAACTGTACAAGGTTTTGAACTCTTTTTATATAAAGCTTTGAAGCTTTACACAGTTAATACTCAGAATGACAGCTTACTGATGACTCGCTCTGTTTCCTTCTAAATAGAAAGACAGCTCTTTTCACCTTCTAAGACAGAGAGGGAGTCATGACCTGAACACATACAAACACACAGTTACTATCTTTAGAACTGTCACTCTGGAACATCACTAGTACTGAATTTTACAACTAGGTGAATTAATACCCAGGACCTCCTCATAAGAAATTTTAACTCACTCTTCCCATTCTTTTAAAAGAAAACCCCATAACATCTTTAGTCTTCTAGAAAATAATTACTTTTAAAAATTTAAAACTGAAATTAACTTTTAAGAAAACTATGAATTCCACTTTTCCACAAAAGCTAGTGTTTCAACCCAACTGAATTTCTAAGTAAGTGTTTACTTGCATTTTAACTGTGCAAGGTAATGCAATATGTGTGATACATAAATATTATTGTCAGCAAATGACCATTTTGCTGTGTTAGTCACAGGCTGTCAGATACATAATGCAGTATTTCATCTTGCTGAAAATATTGAAAATCCCTATTCAAAAGCTGCTCCTCATGATGTCAGTAGGGCTCCCTGGAACGAAGTACAGAAAGCTCGATGCCACTTTACAAACAGACACAAAATCAGTCTGAAATATGCAATAGGAGTAGTGCTAATTCCAGGGGTGGACCCATCACCGAGTGATACAGGGGTGTGGGCAGGGGAGTGAGGAGGGGCTTCTTTGTCACAGCCCCAGACCACGTTCTGCAGCACAGATGATTCAGAGCCCACATGGCAGTACTGTCACCTCCTCAGCCTCTCTGCACTAAGCCTGCACCTGAGTAATGCCATTAAATACACACAGTTGCCAGCCAAATGCAATTATTCCAAAGGTACAATAGCTACTTAGCAGGTGTAAGTCAAATAAAGGTGTTGCTCAGTGTAATGAAATACTTCGAGCATCCTGCTACATCACTGACAACCCTAAAAATCTAGAGTTCTTCCACTAGGAGTTTCAGAAGAGATGAAAAAGTTCTGAACTATTTGTAGTTTGAGGAGCACACAGAGAATAAGTCACTGAAACCAACAAATTATTACTTGTTAGAACAGAAAAACAGTAACCAAGTGTTTTTGAAAACTTGGTGAGAAATAAATATAAATAACATTCACTTTCTGGGCTGAACCACATTTGCCAAGTTTCCACCCACTCCTGACTTCAATGCCAAGTTATAAACCCCTATAAAAATAAAGTTTAAGATGAAAAGGCTGCCAGGCTGTTAATCTCTGCAGTGCTACTTGGAATTACATAGAAACGTCACCTGACTTGCTTCCATAGGTATATTTTCCCCTTATTATCAGTTTCCTTTTTTGATCACATTAGCCTATACAGCCATGCATGTACTCCCTATAAACAAACCAGATTCTAGTCACTCCAGCCACTTCAGTAATAAAAGGTTACCATTAGCAGTTACGCTGGATGGAAAAAATGTGCATTACTCAACTCCTCAAGACTCTTTCCTTCTCTAACACATTGCCCGTATCTGATTCCCTGTTATTCTTTGGTAACTATGGATTAGGTAGGGTTCTGCAGGGCCGAACAGGAACAAGACTGAGACAGCCTTGAGATGGAGACTGGCACTGTCCTGAGAGACAGGCCAGCTTGCCAGCAATGCTGTAAGGAAAAAGGGATACAGGAACCACAAAGCCTCTGTGCCACCAGCATTCAGATCTTCCTGAGACAAGCCTTTTACCTTTGCATCCTCCCTTTTCCATGTTCATACCCAGTTACAGTCTTTCCTTTGTTTGCTATTGTTCTACTCAAACTGGGGATACATTTAGAGCTCTTGTAGTCCTCTATTGACTGGAATATAAAGCAGTGAGGACAGAGCAGCAGGACCTTACACTGGAAAGGAAGGGGTTCAATGGATGTGTGCTGTCTACATTCAAGTACTGCTGAGAAACTACTTCTGCTAGCAATGCCTGTGGTAGTTAAATAAAAGCTGGTTCAGGAGGCTGTTACCTACCTCCATCTGTGGTGTGACCACAGCAAAAGACATAGCAGTGTTTTCATTTTCTCTCTGCGTCACTCACTTGGTATACAATTCTGCAGTTCTTTGCTTGAAGAGCTCATTTAAACCAAGTACAACAGTACTGTCATATTGCAGAGCCACTCACCCTTCTGAAGCCAACCACCAGGTAGGCAGAGACTTGTGTCTGGACAGCAGGTACTGTGCTAAGCTCAGCAATTAGCTCTGAGAGCACTCCAGGATAGCATCTGCCCTTCATTTTTCTATACCTCCCTACAACATGTCATTACCTCTACAAGAGTCAGAAACCAACACAATCTCCAGAATGGGAGCAGCAAATTGTTGTATTTGAATATTCTGTTCTCATCCTATAATGATTACCATGTGCGTCAATGTATTTCAACTCCAAACTGAGTTAAAACTTCCTGGATACAGCACAAAAGGAATTCAGTGCACCCTTCCCCTGTGTGATGCTCTTAACCTCTAGCCCAATCTTCCTTGCACAGTCAAGCAGCTGACGCAGACCACAGCACAATAGCTTGGGGTGGTCTGCATGCAACTTTCCATTAAAATAAAACCAGCTCAAAAGATTTAAAATAAGATTTATTTCTCCACCTTCCCTTCCCCTCACACTTTATTTGCACTGAGTTGTTAATAGGAACATTCTGACAAACAGCCCGTGGGGCATTTAGGGCTTATGCGTGGCACTGAATTGACTGACAGCACTGGAAACCAAATTCCTATGCACAATAAGGGATGCAGTAGGGAGAGCAAGAGTGTAACACGTCTCCCAGCACTGCACCACAAGCGAGGACACAGAGGACCCGCCAGCTTCCATGACCCAGCGTGTCCGGAACTTTTCAGTCCCACAGGCATACAGGCACTTTGCCCCAGAGTAAGAAGGAGCTGGTAAAGAAACGTTTTGTAATAAGTTACTAGCCGGCAGAATTGCCATGCTTCAATTGTGACAGGATGTCACCACCCAGGGCTGTTCTCCAGTGCTTCAGTTTGCCTCTTTGTTTTATTTATTATTTAAAACCTGGTGATCATAAAAGCCATTTCTAGCACTGGTCATGGCCAAGCCGGGAGAGCTCTGTGAACTCGGGTATACCCTGCACTAAGCTCGAGACAGAAAGGTTCCCACAATTTCTCCTGGCTTAGCACCATCCTGCTCACTGGAGCAAGACTTGAACTTTGGAGCCATGCTTGAGGGACAAAGCACAGCACCAGCTCTGCCTTGGAGAGACAGGGCTGCACCAGAGGGTGCCGCCTTGCTTATGCTACATAATTATGAACTACCACTTTGTAAATAACAGAACCACTCCAGAGCACAGGAGGTGCTGTTAAAGTGGTAATTCTGTATCTTTTTATCTACAATTAGGATAATTCCTTATTTCTTTTAATCACAGCGCACTTAACCACTTCAGTGCACAGGGCTGGTCTGAGGAGTCTCATTTTCATTCAACATCTAATCTTGGTATTTACCCGTAGTCATTCACTGGCTCCAGTGCCTGATCTCTGCCTAGGCCACTTGTTCCTGCACTCAGGACTGGAGGCTTACTAGAGAGGCAGGCATGACAAGAAGTTGTAATTTGTAAAACCTTTCCCTTCCTCTGCTCCTGTAGGACAGCACAGAACCTCAAAAGAGCTATAGAGCACATACAGAAATTGTTTGGCCGCTGGCTGTGGGTAGCAAAGGCCTTTATCCAAGCCTAATGGAAAACAGACAGGAAAGGCCATTGTCTGTTCTTTGTTGAGTTGCAAACCATTCAGTTCCCACCAAAGCACAAATCACTATTTTTTTACTTAGAATCACCATTGAAAGTGGGCCTTTAACCAGTACCAATCTCAGGTAAACCGAGCAGAGTGTACTAACATTGCTGAGTCTCTTTGTGCAGCTGACCTTCTCATCCTTTATCCTCAAGACTACCACTAAGTCATCCCTTGGGACACAGAGAGGCTAATGTGTCTTCTGCCAGTTCTGCTTAAGTCATATTCTTCACATGGGCTGCCCCTGGACTGCACTGCTTCTAAAGATGCTTGTCAGAAGACAAGCATCATCATCTTATTTTTAGATTTATTTTTGGGTTTGTGTATAGGTTCAAGAGGCACATAGAAGTATGAACTCAGTTCTTCATAATCATGTTAACATTATTTGTCAAAAGGACATGGCAGATCCATCTGGCAGAGAAAACCATTACACTGAAAGTGTTCTAGTGACCACCCGTTCTAATCTATGAATATTGGTCAGGTGAAATGGAAAAGGAGAAGCAGCGGAATCATTAGTTAGAGCTACCTGACACACAGAGAATACTAGTTTAGATGGACTGATGTTCTCTTCTGATATAAAAATACCTCCCTTTCTGTCAAACTATTGTAACACTAGAACCAATCTTTTGTGGGCATCCCAAAAGGGAGGTACGATCCCCCCAGATGACCCAGCCAATTGTGCAATCCCTCTGGGAGATACAAATGTGTGTCTCTCTGATTCACAACATCAGAGATGGTAAAAGGAGGGAGACAGAACATAAACATTATTAAGACAGAGATATAAACTCTCCAGATATTTCAAGTGAATAGAATACCCTTCTGCTCTCAGAGTTACATATTCTGTGAAATCCATGGGATCACAAAGAGACACTGCAGCTTTTAACATAGGAAAGCTTATGCCTGTAGCTAAGCTTCAAGTTATCCTCCTGTTTCAAACTAATCTCCACTAATGCTTACTTTGTAAAAATATCTTTTCTTCTGAGCTAACATGCTGCTGTTTGGCAGCACACAATTTTTTTTTAAATATGAAAGAAAATTAATTTTGAGATTCTGAAGGGTAAAACAAAAACATATTTGCTTTTTAAAAAATGAAGATGACCATTCTTTACTAAGAATTCAAAAGGGCAGAAGTCCCAGCTGCAGCACACAACTGGTCCTCACCAAGAAAAGCATGGTAGTGGAACAGGACACATTTTAAGAAAAAAGTTCAGTGACATCATTTGGGCAAGACATGGGGCAAGTGGCTAGATAGCTTCTCCACAGAATGGTTTCCAAGCTTTACTGTCTGGCCTATGTTCCCTAAAGCAGCACTGGCTGCAGCTCCAGCCACATGCAGGCACAGGAGATGGCACTCAGCGAACCTCACATATCCTGTGCCACAACACAGGCACTGTGAGCACTGAGAGCCACTGCTCCAAAACAGAAGCCAGGGAAGACATTCTGCAAAGCTCAGATTCATATATGCATTTATTTAAGATAAAAATTACTCTTAAATAAAAATATAAACCCAAAGGGTGTGTTTTAATTCTCTTTACAGAGAGGAATAGCCAAAAGGGCCACAACTCATACACCCCTGGAACGCACGGCAGCGGCGAAATTGGTTTTTAACAATACACACGCACAAATCCCCCAAACTGGCACTTAACATCACAGACCATGCTGAAATGCAAAATGCTAATATGGGTGGTGAAAACAGCAGTCAAGGGGTCTATAATTCTTGCTGAATCTTGACATTTTTAACTTATATTTAAAGAGAGAGGCCACTTTTTCCTCATCATTAGTGCCAGCTGACAAACTACTCTCCTCATAAAATAGCACAGCAGGCCACTGACTAAGAGGCTGTCTCCAAGTCAGAGATGATCCTCAGGTCATGTATGTTACCTAGATGCTAACAAGTTTGCCTGTGACTGATGCTGTTTTCCTTTCTTTTTATTTAAGAAAGTGAGAAAAGTCCTATTTTTTACTGAAATGAATACACAGCAAGGGATGTAAAAGTAAGCAAAGGAAAAGTTACAAAGGAAAAGTAATGTCAAGAGCCTTACAGCCAACCCTAAATGGTTTAGAGCCATGACTAATATCCAATCAAGATACGAAATGTATTTCCTTAAAAAACTTAACATTTCTGCAAAAGGTCAAGATACATGCATATAAATACATAATACATATATAAACCCCTCTATTTACATAGAGAGAGATAAATACACATGCATATATCAGTAAACAGGGTATTTTTAAAAGTCAGAAACACTGTTTGGGAAAGTTCTGGTGTGCCTTTTCATAAGGCTTCCACAACATCTGCTTCAGAGGAACAATTAAAAACTATTCCTCCAAGCACATAGTGACAATTCTCCCCAGACTTGCACTGGCATCATCACAGTGCCACAATCCTCAGTTCCTTCAGCCTGGAAATAAGAAAGCTGGTAGCCCTTCTGAATCCTGTTTCTAACCTCTCTCAACCTACATTGGCCTCCAGGAACACATTAAAAGAGGAACAGATTGCTCTGTCTATCCATTATTGGAAGTAAGCAAACAAACTTTCAAGAATAAAACAGCACATAAACAACAAATCAGTAATACTGGAAAAATCAAAGAGCAGCCAAAGCAGATTTTCAATTTAAGGAAGCTATGAAAGCTTTTTCTTACATTCTTGATCTGTTGAAACAGAAATAATTGAGCCCTCCTCCTTTAAACTGAAAAGCCTCATCATTCCACAAAAACTTTGAGACAGCCACAGTCTCAAAACTCACATCCACAGAAAGCTATATTTTGACAGACACTGATGGCAGGAGCAAAGATGACATGTTCTTCATACGCAGACAAAAAAAATATGTCTTTTTATTTTTAAGTCCACAATGTATTTATTTCTTCCCGCTGCCTTCCTAACTTCCTCCCACCAAGCTAAGTTGTGTCATCAGGCAAAAAGAAAATATTCACACCAGTTAAGATTTTCAGTTGTGAAAGAATTCTGATACAGTGATAGTCCTTCTGATAAAAATAGAAAGCATGACACTTAGAAGTGAAATATCTATTGAGAAAGAGAGCTAAAAAATATTCTAAATGCTACGAACCCAAAACACTGGGACACAAGTAGGTAACTGGTATGAGTTTGATCCTTTGACAATTATCTGAATTGCATGGCTAAGTTCTGAAATACCTCTCTCCATACATACATACATATACAAGTACATAGTTACTCACAAAGTGTTGTTTTTATTTCTGTATCTATTTGTTAATCAAACTTAGAATCAGTGCAAACCTTTCAAGCAACTATTAAAATCCTGCATTTCAACAGTGTTGAATGTCTTCTCCCAGCTTCAGCAAGTTCAGCTTCTACAGAAATCAGATGAGCATTTCTCAGATTGAGAGAAGCATCCTCATGGGACTGGGCAGGAGAAAGGCAGTTTGAGAACCACTGGAATAAGCCATTGGTCTATAGTTGTCATCGATTAGTATGTATTCTTTAGTAAGAAAGGGGATCTCTGATTCTTCATGGAGGCAGGTTTAAACATACTTAAGCCTTATCATGTATGCACAACTTTGTACTAAAAAGCCTTTTATCCCTCGAAAAATAAAAAAGTAAATTTAAAAAGGGAAAAAAAGGGCTGCACGTTATAATATTAGATTAATTCGTGGTGCATATTTTGAACAAAATTACAACACACACTAAATAACTTAATTACCACCTCAAGTGATTACAGACACCCATGAGGGCAAGAAGTCCACAGAAGAACTGTTAAGCCTTTTGCTTCCCAACCACGGTACACATTCCATTGTAACTGTTTTAATATAAGCTCTCCTTCAAATATATACTTAAAGAGACTGGAAAGAGCAGACATCCCGTTATAATCTCCCTTGTGTTCTCACACATATCCCAAGTGGCAGGCCCAGGGCCAGAGACGAAAAGCCTTCATCCCCACACCAGCCAATTCCCATGCCTGGCTGTACACTAACTCTCGTGCTGCTGAGTAAACTGTGAACATCTTAAAACCTTGAGGGGATGGTGCAGGGTGGGAGAAAAAAATTCAAGCAGAACTGTATTCTAGCATCATCTGACACAAGATCAAATTGCCATGCTGAGCTGAACTAACTGAAAACTTTTTTAGAATTATGAGCATTAAGTAGTTTAGCTGTCTTTTCGGTGAGTTCAACAGAATGCACACTGAGAATGTTTACTTGAGATTCGATACCATTCCATTTGTGTACAGCTTTTACATCTGTTGCTAATGATATCAAATTATTGATTGTTCACTTTCTTATATTATTTAAACATTAATTATGCACTCAGCAACCTGATGCTTTTCTTTTTTTCTTTTTTTCCAGAGAACTTTTTATTTCTGTCTGTCTTTGGTTGTAATTACTTTGATCTTCCAGAGTGTGTAAATAATTTACTGTTTGTTTATTTATTTCTATGAGAAAGGAAAAAAGTTTGACCTGGTAGATCTATATGTGGCAATTTGTAACAGAATCACATAGCTTATGTTTAGGAAATCATGGTTTTGATTAAGAAGCAACCATTTAGTTCCCACTGTTTTATTAAAACAGACATTAGCAGATAATAAGAAACACATTTAACACTGTAGGCTGCATTTAGTTTTCAACGTCAATAAAGTTATTTTGAAGCCCCTTCCTATTTTGTATTTACCACAGCTCATGTGAATTGTTTTTTGCTTTTACTTTCTAGTAACCAGCTCTAGAGTTAGACAAGGATACGGGTGCTGGTTCCAAAGACTCTGAATTATAGTTTTACCTAATCTATGCAGCTACAGCCCAAAAAACAAATAGCTGCATCATCCATTCACCTTCATGGAAGTCCTTGTTTAAAATTATTATTAAAGGAGTTCGTGATGACGGATGCATATAACTTGAGTCACTGATTTTACACACTAACTCAGCTGTCCTGCAGGAATATCTGGCTATAGAAAAGAAACAAAACAACACAAAACAAGAGATTATGAGAAATTGAAACCACCTAAAGAAGTGCAGAAGTCTTCCTGGCTGCAGGTGGTTAAGATTACTGTTCTGAAGTTACATGACTGTTTATTCTCCATGCACCACTGTACCTGCCACAGACTCTTTGTTTTCTCTCCCACTCATATGGTTGATGAATCAACACTACTTGAACTGCTTTATAGCAGCTTGTGTTTACTTCACACATACCTTAACCTTCCTTTTTCTCCTCCTACTAACACACACATAAACTTCCAAACAGCAACGACTGGCTGTGTCTCTGAATAGCACAGATACAGAGTTATCTGGCAAACTCTTCGGGTTTGGATCCTTGACCTTTTGATTGAGGTTTCGTTCTGCTTTTACTGCACTTAACAATTTAACTGTGCACTTACTAAGTAAAAAAAAGTAAGAGCGTAAAGCTCTAAGAATGAAGAAAGTGGAAGACAACAGTGTGCTAGAAATACTCAGAAGCTGTAGTAGCATCTCTACAGTTTAAGAACACTACAGTTAAGGGCTTCCAGTGCCTCTGCAACCGGAACCCTTGCCCAGTTTTGAAAAAAGAAGAAGAAAAATGAAAAAAAAAAAAGCCTATTTCTGTTCTCACAGAACAACAAGTAAAAGCGAATGGTATGACCTAGAAGCTGTTTGATTCCTTGGATTGCTTTTTAACCAAGACGATATGTTAAAGCACTTTGAATAAAATTCTTTTATTAAGAGACACCATTTAGAGAAAAGAAACACCTCTGAGTCACACAATGGCAATTTAGAGAGAAAAGAAAATATCCAGTTTATTTGGCATGAGGGTAACCACATACTGAAATGTCCATTCAACGTTCCTACTTCTAGCCTAAACCATTTTAGTAGGTGAAAAGCAACATCTCCATTTCCTTGCCTGCACTGTTACCCCAATTCTGCCTGGACAATTTTCCTTCTAGACACAAATAATTTTACCATAAAACATTCTTTCTTTTTTCCCCTAGTGAAAATCTAATCATTGCAGAGCCCAGGCATGAGTGTCTTACAGGTATGCTCTGCACAAGCCAGATGTGCAGAGAAAAACCAGATGCCTCAGAACTTGCTCTGATGTTTCACACCATTTTGTTTCACATGTTCCTAACTCAAGCAGCAGACTCTTTATGATATTCTTATGCAGATTTCTAGTCTGTCCTAAGGACTCGAAACAAGCAACCTTTCGTAGCTTATGTTTGCCAGCCTTTTACAAGGAAAAGACTGCACGATCTTTTTGAAAGGTGCTAATCTTCACACGACTATAAATACAATGGTTTCTCAAGAAGGACATGACATTACCCTATTTTCTTCATCACGTTTGCAAATTCTGTTATGATTTTTCCGGCTACTGAAAGTATCGCAAACAGAAACGACAATAATAGTCTATGCCTTCTTTCAGACAATGAATCTTCCTTTCAGTGGTGTAAAAGAGAGAAAAACTATGAAAAAGCCCTATCCCAGGATACAGCTAATCTCCAAGGGTGATGGACATTTGGGGAGAGAGGAGCCAGGTGGAATTATGAAAAAGCTTCTGACTACCCTCAAACTCCTGAGCATTTAAAGCACAGAAGTATTTAAAAAAAAACAAAAAAACAAGTAAAAAACCTACAAAAACAAATGGTCCAGTGCACACCTGAGTCCCTTGCTAAAGGAAAGGAAGACTAAAAGAACAAACCACGCATGATGGATGCTTGTCACACCGTTTTGTGCACCACTGACAGGTGATCAGACAGTTCAGTGGTGACACAGGATGAATCTACTTAGAACGCCTCAGGCACTGCGGACCCACTAATACATCTTCATTGTAGAAAAAATACAAACAATGGGCTATTTTTATCTTAACTTCAGTGGGTGCAGCACCTTGTTATTTACAAGTGTCTCCTAACAATCTGTTAAATCCTCTGTGTCCAGATTCCACAGGGTAGAATACAGCAGGAATGCCAGTATGCTTTGCAGTATTTAAAACAGAGAACAAGGGCACATGTAACTTAAAAAGTCACTTTTTTAGCTTTCAGGAACAACATGAAACTAAGGCAACTTACATAGCAATTTAACGTTTAAATCCTGAGATACTACAACTTTTTATTTCCAAAACATTTTAGCTTAATTCAAAACACTGTTGAACTTTCAGCACAGCTAAATGGGATATTTTGAGCATGTTTTGCGTCCTGTGTTTTCATGCCAGCCTTGTTTGTAAAGTATCAAATTGAATTTCAAATGTGCTGAGACTGTGACCTCTTCATTGACAAATTCACTAGTATTATTATAGCTTATTATTACTTTTATTTAAAGCAAATAATCTCAAACTGTCAGCAGAATTTCAAGAATTTGGAAAGCAACAAAAAAAATGAATTTACCTTTAATCTTCTTGTACTTTTTGTACCATCTCCCAAACTCCTGGCACTTGGTTGCTGACACATTGGCATAGTATGTACTATTTACAATGGATGAAATCATACTCTGGAAGTATAGAAAGAAAGGCAAAAAGTGATTTAAAATATCTTCCACAATTAGAAATCTTTTCCAGGGAAAGTAAATGACATGTGAGCACATAATGATCATCCATTTGTGACTTTAAAACCAAAAGAACCATCTGATTAGTACAAAAATTTGGTTTTATTCTCCAGTCTATATGCCCAGCCATAAATAAAATCACAAAATAATTATTTTGCACAATTATGTAAAAAAAAAAAAAAAAGTAGTACAAACCTAGACTGAGACCTGCAGCTCAGGCTGGGGGGGAGGTTCTGCTTTGCTTTGTACTTGTGATATTACAATAGCTAAACTTTGGTTGCATAACAACAGGCAGTGCCGTGCTGAGGAACACATGCTCACTGCACCAAGCACAATTTAGGAACCAGATCCTAAAGGTAAGATTAGATGCTCCAGCATGCCTAATCCAAATAATGCTTTTCAGATGTCTCTGATCTGCTTCCAAATGCAGCAAGACCACACAGCCAAGAATTGGAGAACATCCGTGCTACTCGCTGCAGAACAACTGTTAGGCAAATAAGTTAAATTAATGTAATTTATAGAAACGTGTGATTAGCCCTTGTGTGAAAAATCACCCAGAAGAGAAATTAGCAGTGCTATTCAGAGCAAAGGGAACTACACATATTACAACACAGAGCAGTCAAAACCAACAAGAAAGCTCAACAAAACTGAAATATCACTTGCCTAACCAGCACCCCTCCCTACTCTGCAAACTCCCCCTAAGCAACTCCGTATAAGCCAACTGAAAAGAGGGCTACAGACTGGTTCTGCAGCACCTGATACCAATAAAAAGGATATTTTGCATCTGGAATGCTTCTGCCCATAGGGTGGCAAACAGCTTCATTACTAGTAGTTCTTCTATTCTATTTTTCCCTTCCCCTCCTCCATGCTATAGAGGAGGCTTCCTTTTAATGATTTTGCTCTCCTTTTCCCCGTTTTGAACTCTTCCAGGGTGAAATCGTTCCCAGTACATGTACACTGCCAGCAAGGCAATGCAGTCTAACAGCACCAACACACAGAGCCAACGCACTTTCTCCACAGACCGCATTCTCCTCATGCCCTCCTTCTGCACTCACATCCAAGCTCAGAGAAAGCCGTGGCACCTTGTGCGACCTTTCTGTGCTGAGAGGAGAGAGCAAGGATGATCTCACAGCTCAAACCATGGCTTCAGGCTCTTGGCCATCTCTGGAAAGCTACAAGGCTTACTTTAACAATGCTTTAAAAGCAAAATCATCCCTGTCCTCTTCCAGATTTATCCAGCCTCCTGTCCCATTCACTGCAGCATCACAGGACTCTGTTCCTAACTCTTGAGTTTTAGGAACTAAAAAATGTGAGCAAAACTGAGAGACTTAAGATAACTGGGTGATACAGATTACTTTCAGTCTTCAATAGGTAATTTTATTTCCAGTAAAGAGGCTCTTCTGCCTTTTCACTCTACCTTTTCCACTCAAAGGGTGCTATGGTGCACTGCAGTGAAGTTTGAAGGCTATGAAGTAAGAGCCTTGTTAAGTAGTAACTCCAATTTCTAAAGCTGAGATTCAATTTTCTAATTAAAATCAATATTTTGAGACATAAACCTAGCATTGTGGCAGTCAGCAGCAATTCCCTGCCCATAAATCTTCCCTTGCTCTACAGCATTTTAACAAGCAATAGAATTCTGAAAGCCTGACATGGCGATAGCCTCTGCTGAGGAAGGTTTCTGTACAAAGTTGAGCTTTGTACAAAAAAACTTGGGTTTTTTTGCATCACTTTAGTTAAATTTCCATTCACTAAGGAAGGATGGGGAAATTGTTTAACTCTGTCTACATATCAGTTTGTTTTTTTTCATTTGGGGAGGGAGGGCAGTTTCTTGCTCCGAATCATCTAGCTCTACAAGAAACCAACATTACTGAAATTGTGGGGCTATTAAATACCACAGAATATATTAACTCATTAACCTTTATATGAGAAAGCAAAACTTAAACTAAATAGTAAAATCAAACAGTAAATCAACCATTGGTGAAAAAATACCAGGACAGATTGTCTTCTGCAGGGGAAAGAACTATAACAACTTTCAAACCACATATCCTCATTATTATATGTAAAGGAACACTAGGGGTATTTCTGCTAGGAATCTTGTTAAGTCTGCAGAAAGCAAATATCCATTTAGAAGAGAGTGGCAAAAAAAAAAAAACAAAACCAAATCACTGACTAATTGCAAATTTCTAAATAATGTGTAATATTTCTGGAAAAATCCTTAAGGAAGGAATAGATTCTATAAAGCAGCAGATATGTTTGGTATGTGTGTGGCCATGACAGCCCTGTCTACTGAAAACTACTTAGACCAGGAGCTAAGAAATATCCGCACAAAGAAAATCTGGTGCAGTAAGTTCAAGGAGAAAAATATGGGACACACTCACATCCCAAGAAAGCTTCCTCCAGCAAAGAGACAAAATGCACGGTCAGCACTGAAATGAGTTATATGATACACAGGAAAGACAGAGATCGCTACAAAAAGATGGAAATGCTGAAATAATTTGATTTCTTTCTGCCACACACACTCCCCCCACCTACCCTCCTTCCCCCCAGCTTGGTTAACTGGGATTTATTTGTTTGAACAGGAGCCGTATGCTAAGGGTAGCTAAGCTGCAGACATGTAATACACCTAGCAGAAAAAAACCAGAACAATTTTAAATCAAAGTGAATGATTACATTTCCCATTAGCAGCAATCAGAATCCCCATCTGGGCTGCTTGGAGAGCTCGGGCACTGAGAACCAGAGAGAGAGCACCGTGGCTGGTGGGAGCAGGAGCTTCCCGCACTGCCCCTCTCCACTTCTGTACTTGAGGCACTGCGAACACATTAATAAACAGCAGCATTTACTCTGCAGTTTGACTCCTAAGAGACCACTCTGCAATTTGCTGCTGTCAATAATATATTAACCACAAGGGGGTTGTAATGACATTTCACATTTGGCACGATATTTTTTTAAAACTGATTTGGGAGAAGGAATTGTATTAGAGGCATATTCAGATGATGGTAATAGACAGCTTCTATACAACCTTCCATTGTATCTTCTGCATTTTGTGAGCTAAACCAAAAGAGACTGAAACTTTTTATGGCAATAATAATAATAATAATACAAGCTGCATTCTGCAGTCTCAGTTCAAGGGTTAGTCACTACCCAAGGTCATTTATATTCGTGCTTAAAAGTAAGCAAGCTCAATTTTCCACAGAAGGATCTCCTCTTAGCTTTGTCCGCTAAATAAATACCGGGACAAGGATTTTGGCTGCTACACTCCTGCCATCAGTAATTTTGTAAATATATGTCAGACTGAGGCTATAGAAGGAGTAAACCAACTGCAGCGTTTCCACCTGGTAGGCTTTGAAACTGAAGTGGGAGGAAACAGACCCAGACAACAAATGAATTCTGCATATGAAATGATGCATAGTTTAGTTATACTGGATATTGAAGAAGACTGGGCAGAGACAACCATATGCTACAATCATCATTAGCTGACCAGATTCCACAGATAATTCTATTTGAAGAAATTACACTTAAAGTGTGTGAAAAGAAAAACACTTTTGTATTCAATGCGTATTCAACACCGTGCATATCTACAGTGACTGTTACTCCTTTAGTAAATAAGGCAAGTTCTGTGGCTTTTCCTTACAACACCCTTCCATTCCTGTTACTTCTGCAGATCCCACATGGCTAAAGAAGGTAAAGGATGTGATTCCTACCAGCTCTGTATTTCACCTCTGTGCTTTCCCTGGAGTTGTAATCATAACACAGCGAGGCAAATTTGTGGTGAATAGAAAGAATTCTCTTGGTTCATGGAGGCTTTAGATCACAAATTGCAGGATGAAAATACAGTGTAATGCAAGACAGACAATCACAGGAGAAAAAACGTTGGATATGAGCAAGCAAAGCAATGGATTTTTAGGAAGCAGGGATTACTCACATTTTGACTTTTAGAAGATACAGTAGACAGATAAACCTGTGATTCTAGTACACATTTTAGAAGGCAATGTATTTTTCAGGCCTAGAAAAGTTACCTGGTCTGGGTGCTAAAGTGTTATTCTGTTTTTCTGAGAGGTGAGGAGAACTAAGTCATGAAAATTTTATGAATGTCTCATGACAATCTGAAGTACAAATAGAGCTCGTGACATCTGTAGGAACCTGTGTCTTAGACATGACATCACTGGCGTTTAAAAAGCAGTCGTAGAGAATGAGACTGAGTTTTTGTTCTTTTTTTAACACAATTACATATACATTTTTTTGTTGCTGTTTCCTAGAAAGTGGGGCACAACTGTTAAAACTGCATACTTTCTATCATGGCTGCAGGCTGATGAGACCTGCCTATGGGATAGGGGGAAAGGCAAGCCTCTGCTAGTGGGAAGAAGCCACTCAAATCTTGCATTTGAGGATAATTAGTCCTATTGCAATAGGTTCAGATAAAAATCTAAATAAAGAATTTACATCTCTCTGAAAACCAATCAATTAATTCATAATTTTTACCTGGCGACCCAGTAAGAAAACATGGTGTGAAGATACTATTTAACATATTAATTAGAATTTCTCCTTTCTAAAGAAAACAAGACATTTATTTGGTATTTATGGAATTGTTTAGTGTAGGCTCTTTACAGAACATATATGAGCTTTAGTTCTTGCAAATCTTTCTTTCCCTAAGCCTGTTGAAAGCACTGACCTGTGAGAGAGGGCATTCTTTGGCTAATGTGCTCTGATTCATCTCTTTGAGCAGTTCCTTTAAGGCATTGCGAACTGTGGCATGGTTCCACTGCTCTGCTGGCAAGTCTTCCAACTTTGAACAACTGTTAAAACAGAAAGCAAAAGGCATATAGAAACATCACCTTCACAGATGCTTACTTTTTGCGTGCAAGTGCTATAGACCTTTAAGCAACAAGCACAACCTTGGAGTTTCCTGCTTGGCCAGCCCATCAAGGTGTTTCTCCCCTCTACCCCTCTCCCACCAAGCATGATTACCAGAAGATGTGCAGTTCAACACACAGCTGCTAATCCTCCTATGGTATTATCTGTGTGCATAACCATCCCTGCTGGGGCCTGATGGAGAGCAAAGAAACTGCATAAAGCAAGCCCCAGGAACGGCTGAGTAAAGCCATCAGCTCCAGACAAAGATACTCCTGCTGGGGTAGAAAAACAAACATATATGCTGCACTACCACTAACAAAATCCCTGAACAGTGAGGGTCCTCATTGTGTGGAGGCAAGACTTTGAAAAATTAGTTTAATTTTATACAGGTTCTTATACTGCCCTTATCACTGAAGTATCCAAGAGCCTTTCAGAAACACATTAAGCCATATGCCCAACATCTGTCACACGCAGTTCATTCTCACTTTCATTCTACAAGAACTGCATATGTAGTGAAGCTTTTGTCTTCATATGACTTGTGCCTCTTTTAATTTAACAAGCTTATGGTTTGTGTCTACATGCACAGGGACAGACCCAAGAAGCACATCAAAATGGTGGGAGAAGCTTGTCACTGCCACTTCTGGTGCAGAGACTTAATGCATGCTCTCCAACGGCCTCTGAGGTGGTTCTTCCTTCTGCCCTTACAGCCTGGCTTTTCCCTTTTTTCAGTTGCGCTCAAGGAGTTCAAGTAGCCAGTGATCATCTTTATCTCAAAGTCATGGACTTTATTTATGTGGCATCTAGGCACTCTGAAGATAAAGAATGAGATCTTAATCTTGGGTTGATACCCTTTGCTAATACAGATGTGACAATAGGCTACATGAACCCCTGGTAGCTCATACTTCTGAGGAAATGAGTTATTACACTCATTTTATAGCAGCTATAGGGTCTAGATACTCTTTTACAACTACATAGCAGAGATGCAGCCCAGCTGAAAAACTGTAACAGTATATAAAACCAAGGAAAGATCTGTTTATGGGAATCAGAAAACACAAGCACCATCAGAGATATAATTGGAAAGAAATGTTGCTGTTTAATGTCAGCGAGGCATCGACTACTTCAGAATTCTAAATTGAACCGAACAGTTAGAGGGTATGTACCTGCCACCAAAGGACACACCCATATCCCTGTGGGCCCCTCTTATGTTCAAGACAAAGCTTTAAAGAATTGCCAGCAAGTTATTCCAGACTGTCTGTTATTTTTCACTCTTTCCTCTGGCATGTCTTGGCCATACAGCTACGGGAGGCTGTGCAAGGTAGGCTCATCTGCAAGTCTGGAGTATGCCAGGCACCTTACATCAGGAACTATTTGAGGACTCTTCAGAAGGCTAATAGAGAGAAAGGGGAAGAAAAAAGGAGGGGAGAGTGGGAGGAAAGGAGGGCAAATAAGTGTGAAAGTGTTGGGAGCTTTTGCTTTGCTAATCAGAACTAGCACTCAGGGAAGGAAAACATTTTCCAAAATACAAATGGAGCTGCAGTGACACTTTCCTTCCTTATCTTCTGTTTGCTGGAAAGACCACTGGAGAAAAAAAGGAAAAGTCAAAAAAAGTTCCTCTCCATCACATCTCAGCAACTGGCTGCAGAAGACCTGGATTTTTACAATGCAGGCCCTAGAAAAAGGCAAGGAGTTTATTATTTGATGCAATTAGAACGTAAGAAGCCATTAAATTATGGACTGTAGGAAGATCTGCCTTTAAAAGCCCCATATCTTCACTTGATTGGGTTTCTGCCCTTTCCCTCTCTGTTACCATATTGCTACTTCAGAAAACATACAGTATCAGTTGGAACATGCACCAAAAAGCTGCCAGGCGACCCACCCTTCTCTTCATTTTCTTTTCATTTCGTCAAAAGATCAGAAATTAATGAAGACAGGATGTGCTAATCTCTGTAGTAATGCTGTAAGCGACAGAGCAGCTCAGAGAATAGGGAAGGACAGATGTTCAGAAACACCCACCTTTGTAATTGGATTTTCAATGTCACAACATGATAGACATCTTGTAGCATGTCGGCTACTGTCGCATCTGGTGCATCAGTCACATAACTGAGAGGGAGGGGATTCCACCTCCCAAGCTTGATTATTCCTGAAAAGAAAACAAAAAAAATCCATACTTTATATTTTATCAGCATTTATTAAACTCTTCAGCAAGGTTGATTATTCCCAAGATGCAAGATCTGCCTTGAGGTTTATTGCAGTCTTGCCCAGAAAGACGTGTTCTTCTGACTCCTGAGGCAAACAGTGGGGAAGAACATGAATAGACTTAAAATTTTTAGCAGACAGTTGCTGACATGTTCCTGACTCTTAAATTACTTCAAGGAAGCACAGGAGACTTCCTCCCTTCACATCTTTCATCGTAGCTCTAAAGTTTAGTTCTTTAAATTAGAATAAGCTTTAAGTACTCTCTAGTCCTGATTTTGCAGTCTACAAAAACTTTTCAGTAAATAAATGCATTACTTTTGTCTTGAACAGGAAAATTCCTATGCGTGGGCTTTCAGCACTGTTACAATGTAAGCATGGTACGATTCCCAGTGTGGATGGATGCCAGTGGAAACCCACCAAGTAGGAAGAGTTCACTCCCAGATACAAGTTGCACTATGCAGATGGTTGCTTTTCTTTGTGGGGAGGAAAAAAAACACAACCAAAACCAAACAACTGCAAGCTGCTGACCGCAGATCCAAAATAGCTTTTTGGAGGCGGGGGAGAATGCTGTAAGTTCTATTTCTACTTCTGTTCATTCTTTAATAGGGATCATCACCTCTTCTGGATGAGCTTGTCACAAAGACTGTAAACTTGGATGGTAAACCATTTGGTGCAGAGGTATTATTTCTGTTTAGACAATTGCAGAGGGCCCACCCACACCAAAACCAATGACTAATACCCAGGAATGACTTCCAGGAAGACACCAAACAAAGAAAGCCACAGTGCCATCTTACATGACAGCAAAGCAGTTCAGCCTTGTTCTGCACTATTGCCACTACTGGTTTTATTCTCTTCTTCGTTGTGCTCCCATTGCCCCACTGTTCTGCTCACTTAACTTCCCTCAGCTGAGCCCTACAAGACACCATTGTCCCATTCAAACTGATGCCTTCTGAGGTTTTGTTATACACTGTTCGATCTTTGAAAAGACATCCATACACTCAACTGCCAGAAAAAAAGCAATACACTAATACATGAGAAAACCACTTCTTTGGTGATAGCAGGCACGCCAAGAACTCCTCTTGGGTATCTGGAAGGATGCTGTGGTGCCAAGAAACTTCAGCCGTCTCCTCCTCACTTTCTACTCCCAGCTCTTCACCAGCTCAAGAACTAATTGAACTGCAGTAAATGACAAAAACCTTTTATCCTGATCTCCCAAAAATGATCATAAAATAAACACCACATTGAAACAGTGAAACAAAGCTTCTCGCACAGAGACAATAACAACGCAATGAACTCATGAACTACCTGCTACAGAATATTTTCCCCCATTCCTACACAGATTGAAGAGGAAATAATTTTAGTACAACTCTTTTTCTGTAGCACTTAAATCTTTGCATTTACTACTGACGTACTGCTTTGCAAGGCATTCTGTCACCACATACCGAAAGAAGCTGGAAGTGACCTAGTTCATCCTCAGTGGCACAAAGTTTTCCTGTAACATACTGGCACAGACAGGGTAATATTTCAAGAGCAGATTAGAAAACTTTTGGCAAGGAGAGATATTGTCCAAACGAAACAAAAAGTTAGTAAGTGTTGCTTGATATCCAGTGCTTGAAAATGGGACATAAACAGAACAAAAACATTTAAATGATGCACTGTTTCAGTATTAAGATTTAACAATCTGGTGCTGAATATGCTGCAGTATAAATAGTGCCTGGACTCAGATCCAGTAGAGTAACACACAGCACTCATTCACAGCACCGTATGTCTCCAGTGCTGGCTCCTTGAGTCATATTCCACTTGCCAAGAAAAGCTGTTTTTCTTAAGGGGATAGTTTACTTAATGTTATCTCTGGTGACAACAAGAAATGCATATAGTACAGCATATATTAGTCATGAAATGAGCATCAAGGGTCCACTGAATAAAATACATGCTGGGAAAACACAGTTTAGCTGCTGACTTCCTTCACCTCCTCCTGCTATATAATAATTTAAAGCAAAATCACCTAAAAATCCAGAAATCTATACTGGCTTCATAGAACACTTGGCTTCCTATGTTTAACCTCGCCAAGTTTTCATGTAATTGAAAAAATAAGCATCATATGTGCCCCATAAGTCACATCTAAATTGGTAATATTTTACAAGAGACTTTATTTTTCATTCAATTAAGGAAAGCACTCAGAGAGCACACCATCTGCAACTGCTCGGGCCCGGCAATGCTGGCAAAGGACAAAGAGATGGTCGGGAGGCACTGAAGTTACTAAAGGTGTCCCCAGACTAAAAGGTTTAAAGAAAAAAAACCCAGTGCGGCCAGAGTGCACCATGGGAAATACTATGCAAATTGTTTTACAGGAATGTCTGCTACTACTGGAAGTCAGGAAGATTTTTTTTTTTTTTTTAATCCTCCTCTACAACTGGAGAGGAAATTGTTTTGGCTGGATTTAAACAAACACAGGTGTTACCATAATGCTCAGTGCCTCTGCACGTTAACACCTGCTGAGAGTCCTTTACTCTGTGTTACAGCACTGCTGATGCACGCTATTTTTTCAGCCGGTGTGATATGACGTGTGAAATATTTTTTTCCAGTGCACATTAAGCTGGTCCAAACGATAGCCAGAAGCCATGGTTTCCGCTCAGCTCGTCAGCAGACCTCACAGGTGCTTATTTCATAGCACCAACACTGTACTTAAGGCAACTCTTGGGCTGTGTTTGGGAAGATGATGCCAGCTTGTTGAGCAAATGTGTTCTCTGCGTACTAGAAGACTGAATGACTACTCAGTGAAAACTGAGCAGGCCAAAATTTCCCCCCTAGAAAGGTCCCTTCTTATCCAGGACTGGGTGTTTCCAGCATAACAGCAACACTGAGATGAAAACAGCCTGGTAGCAAGGGGTCACTTCCATGTTTTTTATTGTTCCTCTCATTCACTCCAAATGGTACAGCTCAGGCCTTTAAAGAAATCACTTTAACTGGCCTGGCTGAGCTTTTATGCTGCCACAACTGACACTTGGGACTGGGGACAGGAATGAGCAAAGGTCACTGTATTATTAATGAATATACTACTGCTCTGGGAGTATCACTTCTCTGTCAGCTCCAGACCTTCTCAAAATTATGTGTGGATAATGCAAAGCAGATCAGAAAGCTCAGGAAATCCAAAAACATGTCTTCCTTGAGTTCCCAAAACCCTTCTGTTAATGAATCTAGTTCTCTCTACTGTACCTATTGGGACTTTTTTCCTGTAAAAGTTTTTTGAAGGGAAAGCTAACAGATTTCAATGCTTGCACACACTCAAGAAATGGCCATACACTAGAACAGCTCTCAACTCACGTAGAAATGACTGAATGCAGCCCAGGCCAGTTAGGCAATTAAAGACAATAGAGACAAGTTTTCTCAAAAGTTTTTTCAAAACCTATTACAGAAGAGAGTCTCTACCTATGCTGGCTGTTGGCTCTTGAATGGCATGTACTTCTATAGTCAGGTCTTTTATTAAGTTTAAGCCTCAGCTTCATCAAAATGCAGACAGGGAGAAAAGACAGAGTAACTTAGTATGTAACTTCCTTAACCCACAAGAATGCCAGAACACACCTGTGGCAAACTTCTGCGAGCTCAAGTGTCAGGTTTGTACATAACAGCCACTGCAATTTACTGCTGTCGCTCCAGCTAGCCCAATGCTGTGCCACCCTGCCAGGATGTTTCCAACTGAGCTTCATTTAAAAAGCAGCTTCTTTGGAGAAGAAAGTGATAACTACACAAGTGAGAGCAGAAGACCACACTAAACAGAAGCCTTGACCTGCTACATCCCATCTGACACAGTTTATACCCAGCAGAACTCATCACAGGATCCTCGTGAGCTTTATTTTATGGTATCACATGAAAAAATGATGCACCTAAAGCACTGGGATTATTCCTGGGATGTCACCCTAGTGAGATGTGAACTGAATGGATGCAAGGCTGGGGCTAAAGCAGACTTCCAGAATAACTGCTTTGATCAAGAGAATGAAACGGCAAAAGGCAGAAAGCTGCTTTCTAGAAAAAGACAGCTAAACTGGCAAACTCTTTTATATAGTTTACACTGTGCCATAAAACTTATTTATCTGTATAGGCTAGAAACCTCATTTGACATTGCAAATGGAAAGACAGCCATGCAGTACACTCATTCTAAGAATGCCACATCTGGCATTCAGAACATTTATATATCACAGTCTAACTATGACACTTCTTGGTCCTGAACATCTGGGTCCTGCATCTCCCATTCACCTGCACAGGTAACTTTTAGTGTGGGTAGACCCATAACAGTTACTGGGGGCACCTCAGGTACTCTTCAATACATCACTGCTGTAAAATCAAACTCTTAAAATGGAGCATTTTCCACATTCCTTCTTGTGGCTAAACAGAGCAAACAGGAGCAGAACATACTTCACCCTGTCACTGGCACCCTTCAAACTATCCCCTGCTCCCACCATGGCTGTACTCCTGATTTCATCTTTCACAAGCTATGAGCATACCGGAATTACATCTGAAATGGATACTTGCAGTATTAACGCAAATGCATACGCAGCATTAATGTAATTTATTTTAAATGCTAATCTGCCAGGGTTAAAAGACAGTCAGGTGTCCTAGAATTTGTCTCCTTGCATACCAGGGATTCCCGGACCACAGCCCAAGAGTGGTGGACTGCAAACACAAGGCTGGTTGAAGAACAGAACCAACATTTGCTGCTGCCTGCTGAATTCAATCAAGTAGCTTTGATCAAGCATCTTACTTTTTAACAGCTGCTCTTATCAACACAACAGACACTCAGGAGAAACTGCAGGCTAGCATTAACTCCCAAACACTTCTGATTTCTTTTACAGCTCCAAATGAAAGACCTCAATGAGACAGCCAATAAAAGCCCAGTTTCTGGGACCACCAAGCCATTTCTCTATCAGCCACTACTGCAGGACTCCCCTCCAAGATGGGTAGGCTCTTGTGACAGTGATTGGATCTGTTTATCCCCTTCAAACGTATCTTGTCCCTATGCTTTAGCATGTAATTTTCCTTTCTTGAGCTGTGTTTTGTTACAGAAATTAAAAACTGCCTGTCCCATGTAATAAGTACATAGAATTATTTATTCATAAATCAGTTTGCAGAAAATCACTACCCTGCAGTACATAACAACTCAGCCTGTATTTCTTACCTCTACACTGGCTGTAGTATATCATCACACTGTAACAACTTAAAGCCGTAATTTGTAGTTATTACTGTTAATCCAGCAAAGGGAATGACTTTTCAAGCAGAAAGGACAAAAAAGTTAACAGGAAAAAATACAAGAAAATGAACTGATTATATTAATTTTTTTGTATTATATTATTGAGCTGTCTTTTCTAGCTTTTTGGGGAATCTAAAAAAATATTATATGGCCTTTGCCCATTGTTATAAGGGTGCCTGTATTATTCTACTGAATTTCAATCAATGACATATTGGGGTAATATATGGGAAAAAATAATCAGCAGAATCCTCCCCTCTACTTGTAAAGCGTCTTTCATCAGAGGGTCCCAATGCACTTTAAAAACATTAATTAATTGAACTTTGCAACATCCTACATGTGAAGTAGACTGTATTCTGCCAATTGACATATCGGTGATTTAGCGATTGAAAGCACACAATGAACATAATCCTATGCTTATGCCAATACAAAAGAATCCCCCTCCTTCCTCATTTCAGTCCATAATAAATAATTCAGTGAGAGAACAGGAATAAACTATGTGATTACACTGTGATGTACACATCCACAAATCAACAGAACACCCACAATCCCCAAATGACGAATGCTCCACCCCAGCTCATGAGACTTGTGCAACTTCAGGGCTCTGCACAAAAGGGTGACCTTCACCCAAGGGGAAAGCACAGCCGAGCCACACGAAGCTCTGGCAGCACAAAGCCCCTTGAACTGTGGCTGCTGGAAGTCTTTGCTCTTGCTGTTTAAAAATGCTGTCATAAACTCTGTGTACCAGTGATGGTTTAGAGCACAGAATTCTGTGCTGCAATAACACATCTATGAGCCAGTCAATTTAAACACTTTGTGGCTTGCACATCTGTATCAGTACACAGATTTTAATACAGACTATGCATTTACATGATTACATATGATATTTATATGATGATATATTAAAAATTTTATAGAATCATGGGTGTAACTATCAGTAGAAAGACTGTTAGTGTTACAAGGTTTAATGCCAAACTTTAGAGTACGCACATAGATGAAAATCACTTTGATACATGAAGCTTGGTTTTGAGTTTTTAATTTTTTGAATGCTAGCATTGCCCCTTCCTTTCCTCCAGCATGACTGTACTGAAGTATTTGACTTAAATAACATATACACTAAACAGTTTAATGGCTTGTAATTCTACATATCGGGTTTACGTTTTACAGTAAAAAGATTGTGCCTCGTGTAATAGATGCTGCTTCACATTTGGGAAACGTTATGTGAGGACCCTGACTTTTATTAGATTAATTTAATATAGGCACTAAGTTACTAGACTAAATTAATAAAGATCTTCTTAAAAAAAAGAAAAAAAACGAGAGGGAGAGAGAGAACGCACAAACAGAATGAACCCACAAATTAAATAAAATTTTCTGGAGCTTGTTATTTTGGAAGTCTTTATTTAATTTTCCAATCCCTATTCTGTATGAAAAAAACAGTCAATAATTGGTAAGGAAACAGGAAAAAAAAAAGATTGATGTTATTTACTTCAGGGGATTATTTTTAAAACTGTTATATGATAGAACAGGAATACCACAAATAAATAGAAGGGCAAGGAAGCAAAGGAAGTACTATTAAAAAAACAAGACAACGGGCCATTCACTTAAGTTTCCAGAGTGGATTCAATGATCTTTGTGGGTCCCTTCCAACTCAGAATATTCTGTGATTCTGAAGTCTTTTTTACATTTCCTATTTTACTTATAAAACTCCACTCCTATATTACTTATAAAACTACCACCTCCACTGAGGAAAACAACATTCAGCCCAGCATAACATCTCTCTTCTGTCATTTTTGGGGTAAGTGTGCACTTGCCTCAGACAGCGAGAATATGCATAAAGAGAGAAGTCCACTTCTCTCATCTGAGACAGAGAACCACTCCTCTAAATATCACTTCCATGGCACAAATACAAAGTCTTTTAAATCACGACAACTCATGACAGAAAGGCTACTGCATCCAGGTGTCTTTCATAACCCTGCCAGCCTGGAGCTCAGCTTCACCCCCCACCAGGCTGCTCTCCCCTGAGAGGCACCCTCACACTGGGGCTTTCTCAGTGGCATTATTCAGTAGCCCCAATGCCCATAGGATGGCAGCACCCACTGCATGTCATTAACGTCATCCCCACATAATGCCCAAAGCAGGGCACTCCCCCCCGTTTTGCATTAATTACTGTCTTTTGGGCAACCTGTGCTCTTATGCTAAGATTGCTTCCAGCTTAGTCCTGAGACACCTGAGCGTGCTCAGCTGTGTTGGAGCACAGGCTGTGCCTCCTCCCAGGGAGCAGTGGCTGCTGAACACCCTTGAAATCCAGGGTATCACAGCTCAGCTTATTCCCTGAACAAAGAGCTTCTTTAACTGCTCCCATGAGTAGAGCTTTGCTTTGCCATCTTAAAACCATGGCTGCTCCTCTTGCTTTGGACTCAGCTGTCTCTCCTCGAGTCCCAGGGTCCCTGGCAAAATGTGCTGCTTCTCTGCCATCCCAGCATGGCACCAGGACCTGTTTCTATTTTAGTGCCTCCCAGAGAGCCAACATACGCAGACACTGCTAGTGGGGACCTGCAACGTGCTTCCAAGCTCAGCCTTACAGACTGAGAACTGGGACTTCAGTGTAGTTGCCTCAGTTGCTAAGAAACATGAATGCAAGTGTACTCAACAGGTGGTGCTTGTCTCCACTGCACGTGCTCCTGAACAGCCATAAACAATGCCTGGAGATCATCTTGCCACAAATTTTGGACCCAGTGACCCTCACCACCTATAAGGGGCTGCACATGAGTCCAAGGACCAGAGCTTTATACAAACATTTGCTGTCCAACCTTCTTTGTCAGCCTTCTGCCAGCCCAATGCCACCAACACAACCTTCATGACACCTTCAGCAAAAACAGGGTATCTGGGCAGACAGCCTTTGGTCCCTACCTTCCAGATGCCTTTCTTGAGTTTTATATTATGTTTTCAAATGGAGAAGAGGAGAGGTAGAAGACGTTTTCCTCTTTGGGGAAAACCGTGCATCTGTTTTTAAAAAGATGCCAGGGCCCCAAACTCCTTCAATTCACGCAGCTTCAATGCTTGCCTATAAGCTTCACATGGAAAGTCACTCTACTGAGCAGGAAAAACTACACAATAACATGGCATTGCAGCTGAATACATAAAATACGTTTCAAAGGTTATAAAAGAGCATTGCTAACAGGACATTGTAGAGGATAATAGGCTTAGAATTAAGCCTACAGACATTGTTTGGCCTTGTGTGAATCTGAATATCCTGCCTACTCACAGCAACAGCTACCGAGAGCACAGAAGGTCTAGTTCAAACTGCAAATATACAGTAGCCAACTATCTTTGTGTTGAGTCAACTACAAGTAGATTTGAAAATTCATGGGTCTCAAGTCCAAAGAAAAATAAGGGCATATAGCATGCTGTGCTGCACAAACAAACCCCTAAACTAATGCAGTTTCATATTCTGGCCTATGTAGTTTAACAGCTTAATCTCTTTAGTTTAAGATTTGTGTCTTGGGGTTTTCCTTACGCTGTATAAAGACTAGCAGAATGTTTTTTTCACTAAATTACTACTTTCGGTTTGCCTTCTGTCTTTTCTTTCCTCCCACCAGACATTCAGTTCTTGACTTCCATGAGAAAAAAACAACATGAACAACTGAAAAACTAGTAGGACAGCATCTAACTATCAGAGTAGAAAAGCAAGTATTGCTGAGGAAATAGAGGGATTGAGGACTTTACCGATAATCTCAAACAATTTACTAATTCAACAAGAACGCAGTAAATGAAGATACAGTTGCTGTAATTTTTGCCATTCAACCTTGAAGTCCTCTGCTCTCTGTAGCTGCCTTACTGTAAGAGTACATCCAGATCCATATAGGACCAAAAAATGTCCACAGGCTTGATCCCAGTATCTCTAATGACATTCAGTTAAGAACTAGTTTCACCATGAAGCAGTTAACAAGGGAGGTAATACTTGTATTTTAGCATTTTTATACTAAAAATTTTTATGGAAGCAGAAGCATCCATGAAAAACTGCATGCACATGTATATTTAAGAAGAGGCAACAGACCTAAGACTGTTTGTTGATACTTAGGCTCAGGTCTCACTCATAGCACAAACAGGTAAAAGGTAAGGGATTAAACCTCACTCTTCCCTTACAAATTGATCAGCTAGGGAGAGACAGAGAATAGTATCTTTAAGGTTGCAATATTTCTTTTCAAAATACATTTTAATAACCCTAGTTCTTAATTTGGGCAGCATTGCAAATTCAGATAAATTTGATTAAATTAAGTAAGAAATTTTCCTTTACTGGCACTTATTTCAGTTGATAATCTGATCTCAAGTTCCCCATCTCCCTCTTTTATTCCCAGGAAGAGCAAAAAAATTCTGCATTTCTGACAAGTCTAAATAAAGCTTTGCTGGTTACTGAACTATGTTACATTTCCTATCAACAGAAAACAAAAGCAGAAAAAAAAAAAAGACTAGTTCACCACTAGAGGAGATGACTCAGAGCAAGCAGGAACTGTTACCAGACTCAGAAAAAACAGTTTTCCCTTGTACCATTGATGAGCCCAAATTAATGCTCAGATGAACCTAGATTTGTTTTCTTAGCCCACATCTTCCTAGAACTGAACCTATTTTCTTACAAAGCCACCAGATCCTTTTTGGATCCTGTTAGCATTTTAACTTCACGTTAGTCATTTTGTGAAGAAGAGACCGAAAAATAGAAAGACAGAAATAACTATTTTTTTAATTCAAATGATAAATTTCAGTGCACATGGCAAAGACTGGAAAGACTTATTCACGTTTTGGATCTGGAGGTTTGCAGCACACACGCATCATGCTTAGAAGCATTTCCAGTTCATCACTTCTTTAGTAGCAGCTAAGATTCTCACGTAATCACAGCACATAGAAATTGTGGAGCTGCTATGAAGAAAAATAACTCTATCCCAGCCAAAACCAGCATGAGTGTTTAATGGACAGTATCAGACACTCCAAGACTCAATAGCCTCAAGCACTGGTGACACTGTGAACGCCTTGTGAGATGGTGGAGAGTTCTAGTAGCTCCTCTCACCATTTCTTTCTCTTTCCTAAACTCCATCTCATGTTCAAATCAAAGAGATAAAAAATGCTGCATGGTGGTATTTCAAGTGAAAAAAGAGGAAGGACTGTCATTTCTAATCACCCCCCAGAGCCCCAGGTGTCTTGGGCCCACGTACGCACAGCTTCTACGTGTGAAAGCAGAAAAGGAATCCAGAGGCCCATCCCCAGTTCTGGGGAATATAATTAAGGAAAGATACAGTGGGATGATGCCTTATTCAGAACATGGCACCAACACTGGAAAATCCCTGGAATCTACCAGACATGCCATTTCACCATAAGGCACAACCTATACTGCTGCCAGCATTCTCCTCTGTACCACAAATACAGAGTAACAGATTGAGGATTTCAACTAATACTATTGTGCTAAAGGAGGAAAAAAGATGTAAATAACTACTTCACAAAGTCTTGTGTAGAAAGATGAAGACACTGTACACATCTTCCTGAAAGAATAGGCTGAATAACCCTCCAACAATCCAGATATATTCTCTTCTCCTTACTGGCAGAGGGAACCAGAGCAGACCACAGCACCGAGGGAGCATTACTAGCCCAACACACCAAGGCAGCTTTGGGAAGTTGATCATTCTCACAATCTGACTGATTTCAAAGGTCACCCTGGAGGAAAAGCCTCAATCAGCTTCCTGCCGACACAGTTGTTTCCCACAGCCAGTATCTATTCTCTGCTCTTGGCACTCACTCAGGTGGTGGGATGTGGGCTGCACTGTGGGTTATCTGCATCTTAATGAAAGTTTATTTTACTTCCCCAAAGCCTATTGTTCATTTGGAGACATGGAGTATTACTGGTTGTTTCATACTGGAGGTCTTAAGACAGGTATACACACCAAATAAAAGCCTTGCTGAGTAAGAAAAAACTTTAGAACTAAAGACTTATCTTAAAAATATGAGATGCCTAACATACTATAATAATTCAGACTTAAAACTATTTGAAATTTCTTCTAATCAGCAAAAAAATACCCTCCTTTCTTCATTTGACATCTGAGTTTATGGTGGATGAAAATCCAATCAGGGGAGCCTATCAGCACTAAAACAGCTCGCATGTTCCCCAGGTGATGACCCTGGTTTACAGTTTATCACAGACTTACTCATTTGAAAAGCTCATGCAGTAAGGGCCCAATCAGTGCGACCAATCATCACTGTAGTGTAGATGGGAAAGATCAAAGCCACACCATTAAAACTGCAATCTAGGAGAACAAAATTAAATACTAAATGAAATAGATAAACTAGAGATTAATCTATAGGATTTTTTGAGAAATGGCTTAGTCTAGATAAACTGTTCTAGACTAAACATATTGCTCTTACGAAATTCAAGTTTTTGTTCAACCAAGCCATGCTGAAAATTAAGTTCTACCCAATCTTCACAATCAGGAATACTTTTATTGCTGAAGGCCCAAAACACTGGCCTCTTTGTTACCTCCTTCACCTACTTCTCAGGTGAAATGTTTTACGTCACACGTTCAAAGAAATGAACTGAAGATACAGAGGCCCCGCATCTGAAGACGTCTAAAGAACACTGTTAATTTAAAAAATTAAGGTAAGAGTTTGAAATGGAAGTACTCTGTGTTTAGGCTAAGCTAAAAAGCTCTTTACAAATGAAATAGAGGTACCAATTTCAAGCATTAAGGACTTAAGTCAGCTTTTATACAGGTATATAGTTCACAAAAGGCTTCGTATTCCATTAACTGTGGTGAGTACCTCCATATGCCCTACATAAACAAAAGGCATGTCATACCTGAAGCATCTTTTGAGTCATTTTTATCTTGTAGGAAAATATTAGCCAAAGTAACTAAGTATCACAACCAAAACTTTTGAGCAATCTTGGCAGAGCTGCAAAATTATGCGATTATTATGGCTGAGAAGTTTTCTGCCAGCAGAGGAAAGGGAATTCGCAGTGCTGCGTCTCACAAAAGACAGGAAGACTTAACAGGTTGATGAGCAAGAATGATGCACACTCTCTCTCAGCCTCAGTGAGACAGCAGAACCTTCCATCAACAACTGCCCCCGGCCAGAAAATGGTCTCAACCTTGTTACCAGCCTTTTAGGCCCTTCTTGTGTACAAAGAAAATAATTTCAATTTTTAGCTTGCAAATAATTTAATAGGTTTTCTTCCCTGCTAAAATAGCCCTCAGATTTGTCATCGTGAGTAAGATGCTTTCAACCCTGGCTGAGAATCCCTCATGTCAAGCAGCTCTGCTGGTCAGTGCCTGCTCACCCGCCCACCCAGGGCCACATCACAGTCACCTTCCTCCTCCCGCCCGCGCCTCGCTGCTCCCGTCTCTGAATGACGGCCAGCACCTCCCAGCCTCCCAGCTCTACAGGAATAAATCTCCAGACCGCAAACCTCTAATACCCCTTCCTCCTCCTACCCCCAAGGCAATGAGTTACACTCTGTTTAGCTTGAGTCACGAAGTTTAATCCCATCTTCTTCCCATGCATTTTCCTCAAATTTATGAACAGTGGAAGAGTGCACTAGAGGTGCCATGAGAGGGATAAGCAAGGGATGCCTGCTCCACGAGAGCCATGCCCAAGGATGCTCACTTAGCCCATACAGAGCGGGGCAGCCCGGAAAACACGAAGGTGGCTGCTCCCAGGGCAGGCCAAAGCTGCCGTGGTAGATGAGAGAGGAGCACGGCAGGCAGGCGTGGCGATGGCTGCCAGTCAATTCGCACCTCGGCATTAGCCTTCCTCACTGCGCACATATGGGCCGCACAGCCAACTGGCCAGCTGCACACACCCCCTCTCCCACTGCAGCCACGGACAGAAAGAGATTGCATTTTTCCACTAAAATGACCCACTTTACCGCCAGAGCAAATCTTTTTTGATACATTCTCTCCTGGATCAGTTTTCATGTAGGCATTATTAGATACTCAATGGAATAACTGTTTCTAAATAACGGGTGTGGTATCTTTTAAGTGAATGCAAATATGTGCATAGCCACAATGAAAGGAGAGAACAGAGCAGTCAGTTTAAATCCTGCTTCCTTTACTGATTTTCACAGTAAAAGTAGTAAACTATTCGTAGGGAGCTGATACAATATAATGCAAAGTGAATTAAAATTAAAAGGAAAAAATAAAAAACTTACTTTCAGGGACTAACACTTTTCCCCCTTCCTGCACATAAAGATATGTGTAGCTGTGTTAACTCTGGACACTACACATTTGACAAGTATGTAAGTAAATTTTGACACAAGTACACAGCTTGTTGTTATAAGTCAGAAATAAAATACATGAGATGTAAAAAAATTGAAAAACAAACAAAATTTTTTCAGCTATTGCTCCTAGTAATGCCAGAAAATTCTTTGTATTTCATCTTGGGATATGGACAGTAGCAGTCATCCTCTGATAATATTTCTATGAGAAGCTTTCAAGCTGTGCAAAGTCGTAAAGTCATTATTCCTGTAACAGAAAATTATCTTCAATCCTTTTGTTCACCAAATCACTACCAAAAGATGACATTATTTCATATTCCCTGCGTAACACAGAGCAGCAGATTGTGGAAGTAACAAATATTTTGCTTTGGTGGATAAAAATCAGGGGAGAAAAAGAGAGAGAATCAGTTCATGAAACCACAACTTGCGTAACTAGTTTTGCTTAAATGAAAAACAAATCAACTGATCGTTTCCTGGCAGATGATGTATTACACTCAAACAGAATTTAAGAATTTTATTCTTTAATTATTTAGCCATATTCTTACTCTCTCTCACTCTATTCCCTTTTTCTTTAAAAACTTGTTTTTAAAGCAGATAAATTTTGAAGGAGAAACTCTGTCTCAAACTAGAAAAAAGTTTAAAATGGGAAAACATCAAAACCAGATCATCTTGAAACAACATATTTTTAAAACTTATGTCCATGCCTCCTCTGCTGTTTAACTTTCTCTCTTGGCAAAACTATTCTAAGAATTTTATAAGACTACTAATATATTTGTTTAATCCTCCAGTCTCAGCCCTCCACAGACAGCTTTTAGGTGGATTTGTTAATAAATTGTTAATACTTTGTTAATAAGCAGCGGCACAGCCTTGGAGGGGGAGTTTCCCAGGTGAGAGCTGAGCCCTCATGGATCCAAGTTCATCACTCGCCACATTGCTAATGAGACAAGTGCAGCCCAACACGAGGTTAATTGTCAGAAGCAATAATCTAAATTAAACTGGCCAGCATTCAAGTAAAAGGTACCATTTAAAATATCCTTTTCCAATGAAAGCAATCTCAGGAGTTTATTTGCCTACTCAATATAGAATTCCAGGTTTTTAAAAAACCCTTCTTCTTCCCCTCTAAGGAACCAAAGTAATTATTTTTAATACAGTGACATATGTTAGACAAAAATATTAAGGAGGGGGCTTCATTCCACTCCAAGTCTCAATGGAATTTTCCCTTATGTGATCACACATCTGAGCTCAGATTTTACCCTAACCAATGAAGATTTTTTGTTAAACAACTGCTATTAGCTGATGAGAAATCTTTTCACAAATAATTCCGAAACACAGAAGATCTAGTGTGATGTTCCCAGCACTGAGAAATATAATTAAAACAACATGGGGAATGAAAAAAAAAAGTGAGAGTTCACAAAAACATTTGAGAAACGGCTCAAGTCAACTCCAAGCTCACTTGGTTTTGGCTGGGACTCTGGGCTCACAACAGCTTCAGCCTGCCAAAACAAATATAGCCACCCATTTGTTCCCGATGCTTTCGGCCGGGGAGGGACCTGCTCCTTTGCTTTCCCCGCTACAATAATGACATGCCTGCTAGGATTTAACTGGGGCTCATATCCCTGCCTGCCTTTGAAACAATTATTATTCTGTTAATTGTGAGAAGAAAAGGACTTAAGTGGCACCTCGGACTGACATAATAACCAATACCGTCCAGATAATTATTATGTGCTGTAATTAAAATAATGCACATCATTTAGGCAAAAAGTTTAAAAATACCTTGGGGGAAAGTAGTTGGGGATATAATTCCACACAGGGAATCGGTTTAATTTTGGTTGTAACCATAGAGGAAAAATATAGCATTTAAGATAAATATTATTCATTTACCAAGCAAAGTCAATATCAAAAAGCATCTCATAAACATGAATGTTGTGGTTGTAGCTACAATGTTTTATGCATATGTTTACCTGTAAGGAATGACTGCAACATGTATGAAAAATTAGTTTTCAATTAACCCTTTTCATATTTTAAAAATTATTTAGTTTTTTGTCATTTTTATTAAGAAAAGCTGATAAGTGGATACAAAACTCCTTTTCAAAGCACTCAGTCATCTATACCTAATCTCTGCCGTAGTGACAATCAGAATATCCAGGTTTTCAAAACTCCTTAATTTTAGCCCTGAACATAAAATCATTTTAAGGTGGGTAATGCAGTGAAAAACCTCTCAACTGAATAACAATAAATGCAACAAGAAAGAAAAATGCCTCACAAAATACTAGGAAAGACAGTGGATTCAAATAAGTAATATTAAAAAAAAAAAAAATTGGCTCAGCTTTTAACGATATTGCACAAGTGCCTTTCTTTTTCTAACACAAAGTTGAACTCTTGAATCACTACAGATGCCTTAGTCTAAGAGGTAGCTGGCAAACACGATGGCATGAAAAGCATCTTGCATTAGACACGGCCAGTTCCAGATTAAGATGCTGACATGAACTAGAGTTAGAAACATTTTTACACTTCTCTTTTTTAAAATTCCCATTTAGGAAGCTACTGGTCCCTCTTCCAAACTTATAAAATTCAATCCGCAGCACAGAAGCTTTGTCACATTCCATTCCTAGGATGCATTGGGACAGTCTGCTGCCTACTCAAGAACCCAAGGGGAACATACAAAACTACACTCTCAGGGTACTAAAATGAACTCCAGACGTTCGACAGAAGCACGTATCTACCTTTGTAACCAGAACAACCACCTGCAGCAAGCTGTACTAGTGGGACAGCTAAAAATGACCTTTTGAAGACAAATAGGCAGTGGTAAAACTGAGAGGATTCTAGAGCTCCTGACCTTTGATGTAGGTACTAATCCTAGGCTACTGCCAGTGCTCTTCCTGCCTGAACCTTAAGTGCACGCAAAAGCAAACAGCAGATGGTCAATTCATAAGACCGGCAATATTGGCACAATCAACTCAGAGTGACCGGCCTGCGCCCACATTCAGCCAAGCAGAGGCTGACTGATCAACTGAGCAAAGACCAGAGATGCTTGGAGAACTCCTACAGAAAGGACTTCACTCACCAGGTCACGCTGAGTAAGGTTCTTCATGGTCCAAGGTAATGTATTTTCAAAAAACATTTTTCATTTCTTTTCCTATATAGTGGTTTGTTCTCTTTCTCCTTTTAAATCTGAATCTCCTATTTCAGATCTGGGAAACAAGAATTTTAGTCTTCATCTCTCCCCAAATGTTATCAAAGGACAGTAACACAGTCCCACTTAAAAAATGTAAGGCAGTACTTCAACGAATAACTGTTATAGACGTAAGGAGAGAAAACCATTTTGTTTTCAGCATTTAAAGCAAAAAAAGTCTCAAGCAGCTTTTCTAATCGCACTGAAAAAATACTAGGCAGCATCCAGTTTATCAGCTGTTTCTGAAGCTTATTCTTCAGCCTTTCATTGGCAATTTGAAGAAGGGCACAACTGCAGTAAGGTCAGACCTGTTAAGTACTCAAGACATGGGGGGGTTGAATAAGACGAGCAACATAAAACAGCCTTGGTTTTTGCCTTTTTCTCTCAAATGAAGTATGTACCATAGAAGTCTCCTTCCTGCCTGACACTTTGCACCTCCAGCAGCCAAGGAGCAAAAGGCACATTAGACAGCCGTAGGATTTCTATCTGGAAGAAACATAACATTTCCAGTCCAAATCCAAAGACAATGATCCCAACCCAGCAAGCTATCCAGCAGCTATGTAGGCCAGATTGGTGAGGTTATAGTTAGCTATTTCTGTCAGTTTAAAGCCCAAACTGCAAATGCTTATTCAGTCTTCTTACAGATTTAACAACTCAAGCATGCCAGATGATGACCACCTTTGCAAGGCTAAGCTGCTGTTTATCACTAGTTAGAATTAAATAAAAGCACAAAGACAGATTTTGAAAACCTAGAGCACATTCAAAAAATTACACTCTGCTCCAAGACCTAACACAGTAATAGACTCTCACAGGAATAACTATTTCCCTGGCAAGATAGTGCAATAATGCAATTACTGCCATTTAATTAATTTATATTCTCAAAATCTGTCTCCTTACAATTTCTAAGTATTTCGCTTTAACATCAAGACAGGATTTTCTGCCCTGGTTTGCCATAGCAACCCTTGCAACAAATGGCAGTTGTCTATAAAAAGGGGGAACTCTTTGAGTATGCATGCATGGTTTAGTATGGTTTGTTTTAAAGCGGGTCAGAGCACAATGGACCTTTTCTACCGTGTGGGATTGAACACCAACAAATCTCACTTCAAGGGCTGCCACGCTCCTCTGCAAAATGAAATGACACTGCTGCTAAGTCTGGAGGTAATTACAGATATGAAAGGATGGCTATGAAAGTTGCTTGCATCTTCCTCTCCCTGCTCTACTATAGATGTATTTGCCATACAGCTGTTAACATCCTGAACAAGTAACATGCAGCAGACTTAACATTTCCTTTCATTTTAAGTATTAATATACGGTGGTGGCTGTTAAAGCACATTTACCACTAAAGAATGAGACCTTTGTCTGCTATTGCAAGCAGAGCTCTGCCCTGCCTGCCTGTGCAGCCCAGGGCAAAAGCTATACTGAGAAGCCTTGACCTCCGGCCCAACAAGGACACTTAGTAGGGCTAAGGGTAATCCCAACTTCTCCTTGCTCGTTCAGTTTCTCGAGCTGTTTGAAGCAATCATTACCAAGACAGCTACATTTTGCGGTCATATTATAAAATGAATCATTGTTCGACAGTCCAAGATTGCTAAACTTGTTTTATGTGTGGTTTAGAGTAGAGTCACTGGTTGCTCAGACCCCTCAGAGCTGTACTCCCCCCTGTCCAGTCGCAGCAGGGAAAGCGCTCGTCTTTGGCACTGCTCCAAACATAGGATGGTGTAACCGAGCAGCATTTGGCCTCTAGTGTTCCTTCTCACCAGTTCCGCACGAGATAGCCAAGATTTTTTTTGAGCCCCTCCCATATGAAGAGCCTTTACCTCCAAGAATCTCTAGCTTTTGTGCAGTTTTAACGCAAAAACTTCTGGGAATTAAAATATCTACCACTCTTTTTGAGGTACTGTGATTATATCCTCTGAAACATTACTTCTCAGTACATGTTCCTACAGGCACAATTTCTGTTTTAAGAGAGCCTGTGGAATATTTGATGTTGGGATTTGGTAGGAGTGAATGAATGCTCCATTATTCACCCTGGTGGTACAGCAGTGGTTGCTCTGAAGTTTTACAATGCAGCGTATTGCCGTAATGACATCATATGACATCATAAATCTCCCACAATTTCTAAAGCTTCTGATGAATGTTCCTCCATAAGCACCTTGTTAATAAATAAAAAAAGAGTTAATCAAATACAAATATTTTGCATTTGTATATTATTTAGAAGTCTACAGACTAGTACTAACCACCTTGTGCTTCAAAACCAAAACTATTTTACTTTAACTTCACAGAAAAGAAGGCACCATCTTGATTTATGGATGCAGTCAGACAGGGTACCCTGCTTTCCACCCTATGTGAAAACCCCACAAAATACATGAATCTTAATTTGAATTAGTATTTCTAAAAAGTTCTCTGAAAACAGAAAGTTACTGTGTTTCTCCTTATTACACCCAAGTGTTCATATTTCAGCCACAAATAGTCCAAATTAACAAGTATTTTCCCCTTCTTTTAAAACCCTCCTACATACACATACGTATTAGTCAAGCTAAAGACCAACTTCTCCGTCCTTGCCAAGAGAGTGGATATTTGCTATCCCCACCTTCAATCAAACACACACAGACACACAACTAAAGGAACACCATACCTTACTTTAAGGCTCTTAAACTCAGGCTTCATGTGTCTCCCTACTCTCTGCAGATTTCTCCTTCCTCCAGTCTTAAGAAAAGTACTTGAAACCAAGTCAAATCTTGTATATATTAAGACACACATGGCTCCTTACTTTCAGTCTTAGAGTTCCCACACTTCTGGCCTCTGAGGACACAGGCTGTCTTTGTCCATGACCCTGACATGGACAGTGGTAGGAGGATTCCCACAGGCAATCCCTACTTTGTTGTCCCAGTCTAAGTCACTGTGTCTCAGGTATTTACATAAGCAAGCAAGAACCCAAACCCAAGCTTCAATGATATATTAGAAATAACAATCAAATTACTCCGAACATCATTAAACAAAAAATATCCCGCAAAAGGATGGCTTTCAAATAAGGAAAAATGTTCTGTAGTAAAATGGCTTTGGCCTATATCTCCTGTAGCTAAATAACTCACTCCAGAATAGCTGCATTGAGTTTGATGTTCCGTATTAGGATACAGCTAAAAAATTACATTAATGCAACACCCCAAACAAGCTCTTTGCAAACAATCAAATATAGCATCAGTAACCACATACTAATATACATAAATTTATGTGAACCTGTGTTGCCTATGCTCCCAACCCGCCTCACAACACATTATTTCTTCGTATAAAACAAGCTTGAAATACAGCTTGAGATACATCTGGAAACAAAAATAGTGTTTCAACCCCTGCCCTCAATTGCATCAGTGGAAATCAAAAACTCCACTGACTTCAGAAGCATCTGACTTTATTTACAGTTCTGTAACTGAAAACATGGCTTAATTTTCTGGTGAAGAATCCTTTATTGAAGCTATGGCACCAACAACTATGAACACTAACAGCACTGTGTGAGCTGATTTTGGACCCTACATCACAGCACTAGATGCCCATTTAACTTTTCTATTTCACTTAGTCTTCGCACCAAGACAAACCTTTCTAGTTCCATTTTTGGCGTTACTACGATAGTAGCAGAACCCTGCATTTCAGTTTCCACCATTGCAAGGAATATTTTCCTCTGAGATAGGCACTTCATGCTTACGTTTTAAGAGGTCAGGTCATTATCTCTACCACTACCAGCTTTTTCACTCCTGCTCTTAACTCTTCCTACTAAGGGTGCAAAGTCCCAAATGACATTGTCAGCCTGGACTCTTCTTGGCTGAAAAAGTCATGTTCATGGTGAGTAGTTCCTGCTTTGGCATCTCTCATCCTTTCCCATCTCTCTTCACAGGACATCTGCTGGAAAGCACTGCTTTTCCATAACCTTCACTAAGCTCCGTTCGCTCCCTTCAGTCACTTCCAGCCCCAGTTTCTGTCAGGCCCTGTGCTGTTCTGCCAGAACATCAGTAAGATGCTAAATAGTACGTATAGTTTTAGGGAAATATCTAATCTGCAGTTTTTGAAAGTTCAAATTTGCTGTGCTGCCAACAGTAGGAATACGATAACAAGATATTACTTAGTGCTAAAACCCTCCTTTTTTCTGGGAAGAATTAGAAAATGTATGAACTGTCCTATAATAATCAGTGGTTTGCTGAGCATGACTATGGTCCAGCCACATGCCATACTGTATATATAGCCTTACAAGTTTATAACATACTGAGGGTTTCTGCTTAATTTAAATCTGCTACTGAATTCTAATATCCATTTCTCTCGTTTCCCCATCTCCACACATCCCCCACCGGCACTCGGTGCCAAAGGCTGAGAAATAACAAAAGGGCCACAGGAGGCCCCAGGCGTGTTTGAAACCAGCCCAGCCCCATGTACGATCACACTGTCACGTGCCTGCACACCCGCAAAGTAACGTGCTACAGAGAGCAAGACTGCATCCCAAAGTCACCAACCAGCTTCTTTTTGTTCCCAGCAAATTAAAATGCTTGGATTCTTTTCCATTCCATGTTCTCATGCCAAAGACAGGATCATGCTAATAAGCTTCTGATGGAATCCTCTAAGAATTTTTTTTATCTCTACAAATTAAATTTTTACAGAGAAGATGAAGCTCCCCTCATCAAGAGCCTCAGAAGTATGGGAAACAAAATGTCAAGAATCAACAATGCCAGATATTACACTCCCACACGGGGTTAACTTTCTTTTTCCAAACAGCACGCAGAAATCTGTCCCACCCATCAGATGAGCTACTATACTTCTATTAGCGTTCTGGCACCTCCTTCTGTACAAACATAGCCCTTTTTCTATAAAGCATGTTATATAAAAGACTTAATCCATCAACCACAGAAATAAGGGGTGGGTTTTTTTTGCTTTCAGACTTGAACTGATCACTCTTCATATAAAACAACATCTTCTACCCCCCAAATACTACATCACACAACTAGCTGGATGTAAAAAGGCATTCAGTAGGTGTATGAGATAGGGGAAACCAGGACTAGCCTTCCTTTATACAAAGAAATTGCTACAACACAAGATCTGACTCAATGGGCCAATGCTCCACAACAAAATTAGAACATATTCCTGTTAAGCTACAAACTGTACCTCTCAACTGTTCTGGGAAAATAACAGCAGGTTTTGTAAAAGATAAATGCTATGCTAATATAAGAAGTTATTTTGTCATAAACCAATTAGGTTTTGTATCTAAAAATAGGTGGACGAGGGGCTGCCTATCTACTACAGGATACGCATGCCATGGCTACACTGCTGCAAATGCACATTTAGATACACATCCTGCCATGCTGCACATATGATGGTTTTAATAGTCCTAAATACAGTTCAATTAACAGCAGCTTGCATCCATACCCAGTTCTTGGATACGTGACCAGATAAAATCTAGAGAAAACGCTAAGCACTCAAAGGAAAACAAAGTACACGCTGTCTATTAATTGCACTGGAGTTAACACTGTCATCATGTGAAAACATGGTTTTTTAAAATTTATTTTTTTAATTTCTTGCGATCTATTAAAAGACATTCTATTTAAACAGCATTGCACAATTTCCAGACAACTGAATCTGTGAAAAAAGCCTTATGGCTTTGTGTCAGGTCTTGCCATATTATTATGGTGCAAAGGCTACATAAATTTATCTCCTTCTAATTCTGGATTTTTTTAAAATATGAAGACACTGGAGGGTTTTTTTTTTCCATCTGCAGCTAAGATTTATCCATCTCCTTCACATTTACATGCAAAATGAGAATTTGTGCACAAGAGACCCAGATATAAAAAGAGAAAGATTCAGAAGAAGCCTTGAACATGTGTGATGGCAATTTTGTTCTGTAACAGTCCCTCCTTCCACAAACCTGACATTGTGGCCCTGGGGCATCACAGTGCCACGCCAGTGCTGCAGCTGTACCTGCAACTCCATCCCAGCCTCTGTCAGGAAGGAGAAGAGTGGGACAGGGATTTGCTGGACCTCAGTGGCGTGGTGCCAGTGCTTACTACGCTACCAAAAATCACACTGCTGTCCCTCACAGTCACGACACTGCTATTACAAACAGTGTAGAAAAACTTGTCTGTCTCTATTCTTTTTTGCTTTCTCTCTCCCTACTTTCCTGTACTGACACACACTCAAAACTGTGAAGCATAAGAAGTTCTTGCAAAATGAAGTTTTAATACAGAGCTACAGAAAGCTAAGGGAAAAAAAATCTCATGTTTTTATGATTACAGAAATGTTCCTTAACCTTGTAATTGAAATCACTTTGGATGCTTAGGCATAAATTTTTTTAAAAGCATGATCCACATTTCACCATAAATACTGAAGTTTTTGTCTCATACCACTCAAACCAGACCATAGAAGCTCTCTAGCTAAAAATTATTACATTTCTTTCCTACATGCCTTTATGAAGTGCCATACTACCCTTTTGGCACCCTTCTAGAAAAATTCATAAATCCATCCATACGTTGGGATTTAGACAATATGGCATTGATCTTTTAGCATCTAGGAATAACAATCAGCTTAACAGGAGCAGCTTTGTATCAGTAAACTTCATAATAAAAGTAGTTCTGGATAAATAAACAAAAGAACGTCCCTATTACGCAATTCCAAACTAATCCTTGTGATAAATTTATTAATTCAACCCTCCAAAGGTCAGTATAATATTAATTTGTTCCTTGTACTAAATAATGTATTAGAGTTTAATCTAATCTGGTTAAATAGATGTTCAGCAACATTCAAACAGCCTTGACACCAACAATGACACAGTGCAGTACAAAATGCTGAATGTACAATGAAATATTTTAAACTTTCAATGCCAAAATACAATTCTATAAGAAGTTACAAAAGACAAGTCTTTAATAACTGCCGGTTTCTACTGAATTCTGCCATAAGGTTAATATTCAATTCTCAGATTGCTATGTCACTTTGCACTGTTCAACACCCTGTTGTTTCCAAAGGGCAACCTACCAGTTTGTTTTTCAAGGCAGGAAGGCAGAGTTGCTCAGGATTCTGCTGGAAGTCTCCAAAAGGAAGGGACATCCTAACTGTGCAGCACAATGGCATCCCCTCAGGTTGTGTGACACTAATGGAGCCAGAGCAGGAGCGACATTTCCCTTTACATCAGGGAAATGCCCAGCCTCCAGTAAACTGTTCTATACATCATCTCCAAGAGAAGCAGTACACTAAATCCTTCGCCTGTGTGCTCCAGTCTACACTGCAGCATCTCTCAAGTAGCTGGAAACCATTTAACATGCAGCAAGTCACCCTTTTGCTGAGCTAAAGCACACTTTTGGAATCAACAGGTCATTCCTCAGTGAACAAAAGAAAAGTTGTATGTTCGATCCAAGAAGCAGGTCCCACTGCTTCTATGAATGCACATAAAATGTATTTGCCTTGGAACAGATTTATCTCATTCTGCATAGGGTTTTATTTTATGGGTGGGCCTGGGTTTTGTTGATTTGGGTTTCTTCGTTTCATGGCAATTAGTTGCAAAACACCTTAAGATGCATTGCTAGAATGACTGCTCAACAAATAGCACTTTGCATCTTATGGTAAAATATTCAGACGCTCAGCCCAAACAAATGGTGTCTGTAATAAAAATACTGCCATATATCTTCATTTGTACTAGAACAAATCCATTTTATTTGTTCATTCTGTGTTTTAGTGTCATAGGTCTCTTAGAAAAGATAATTTATAATTCCTTATGCAATTAGATATGAAATTAAGTTGTCTTACTCTGCAGAAGAATTTCTAATGAAGAGACCAGGTTCAACCAGTTCCACAGAAAATATTTTGATAGCATCAAAAAAGACAGCCTGAAGATCTTTAGTGTTTTAACAAATTAACACATGCCTTTTGGGTAAATTACTGTACATGCTGTTAATCTTTTAATTAGGTTCTCAATTTCACATACACATTTATAGTAGGGAGGATTTTTAGTGATCAGAAAATGCAAATATATGGCATTGCTGTGCTCTTTTAATAGATATATCAAAAAAGTAAATGACTCCACGCCCCCAAAAAACCCTAGTAAGTGTAGCCCTTTATTTGAAAGCACCACGATAAAATATTAATAAATCTCTATTAATATTACTAACAAAATACCACTCTTCACTTTATCATTCAAACAAATACAGCTTTCAGATTGAGAAAAGTAAGACTTGTTCTGCACAGTTAAGCCACAGAAAAGGAAACTTTTATGTTTGCAATGCATGTAGCTTTTAGACCCATCATCAACATTTAAAAATATGTAATTGATGTTATCTATATACACGGATACATAAATAGTGACGTTTGAAGCACATTCTATGGTAGCATTTCACAAAATGCCAATTTTCTCATGCTGACTGCCACAATATGCTGCCTAAACATCTACTTCCAGGATCTTGAAACGATACAGTATTATCTATAGCTCATTATTTGATACAATTTTTTCCTGAAGCATTTGGTTCATCCTCTGTTTCAACACAAGATAAACACTTTTTCCCCCACAGACTATTTCATAGATTCTGTAGCTGGTGCCGAAGAAAATCCTACTCAGAAACGCAGACAAATTGTCATCAGTTAACGATCCCTATGCCAAGGGACATTTTTAGCATGGTGTTGCCTCTGTGAAAGAAGGAATTATCTACCAGCTACCCCACATAATGATTTTTGTTAGAAAAAGGAAAAAGGCCAAAATGTGGCTAAGCAGCAAATATATTATAAAAACAAAGTATGAAAGCAATTTAGCTACGAATCCTGAGTGGCACATGCATCCTCCTCCTAGCTTACTTGTTTGAATTTAACTCTTTGTTGGTAACTTGGAAACATCCAGGTGAAGACAAAAGTGCTACACTTAGAAAACAGTATGGGGAGTAAAAACAGAATAAAATACAGACCCCAGATCCCAGGGCTATTCTAGCTTTATTGACAGTTACTTCATTCTAGAAGAATTATTTTCCATTTGGAATAAAGTTGAAAGTAAAATCGCCCATAAATGCACAGTGAAAAACGCCCAACCTCATCTCATCATCCAACCTCATGCAATGTCTTTTTTTAATCACACCTGTATAAACATATGTTATTTTAAATTGTGTGGATAAATCAAAGGTATTTACTGGCCAAAAGACAGAGTACAAGCAATTCTCCACAAGCCCTCCACCAGTAAAGCAAGGAAGAGACACGCACTCTGAATAATCAGGTAGCTCAGTGGATGGGAGGAGGGCACGTACACCCACTTCTCTCAGGCACAGCTTGAATTTGAACCTTCATCGGTACTCTTCGAGTGGGTTTCCAGTGAGCAGGATAGTAGGTAAAAAGAGGTCACTAATAGCATTGTCTTTTGCTCATCCTTTCCCGTTCCATTCCATTAAATGTAGCCATTTAATCCGCTGCAGACCCCCGATCACAAACAATGCAGGAGGGCAGATTGCCCTTGTAAAATTCAACCGGTATGAAAGGACCCAAACATCAAATACAGTTGCTGATTGACAGCTTCATTTATATTCCAGTAAGGACCAGAAGGAATAAAGCCAGGTCCTTTCTGCAATGCTCACGTGCAGCAGTGAGAAACCGTCTGAATTGACCCTTTGCTGTCACTGCCAGAAGGATCTCTCCTGAAGAGACGAGAAGACGCAGAACAGGGGTCAGTGTGTTTGCCTCTCTTTTGCCTTTTTAAACTAGAAAACACTTTCTGTTTATCCCCTTCAGATGTTCTACCCCTGTTTTGTTAGGTTTTCAGTTTAGGAACAAAATTATTTTCATGCTTAGTTTGTCTACACGGTTAAAGGGGACCAAGTAGTATTGCTCTACACAAGCTTGCCAGAGGCCCTGCAGCCAAGCACCTTTGCTCTACAGGCTCAAACCAATTCCCCCAAACACGTGCAGCAAGATCCAGACCTGGGCACTGACAACAAACGGGCTTCAGATGAACCAGCTGGCAGGAAGAGCTCTGCTTTCTCCCCAGCAGCACAGCCATTATAAATGCCGCATAGGGAACCTACACCCAAGGCAAACCGGGGTCCTCAAAGTTGGGATTTACTTCTAAATAAGCAGAAGCTGATCTGGGGGATGTGCCCTACCTCTTTTAGGTTAAAGAAAGGAGCGGATGGGGGTGGGCTCAGCCTTGTGCACTGGTAGAGAAGGCAGATGGGGCAAGGCAACCTGCAGCTGGAACAAAAAGCCAAGGCCCTCATGCCACTGGGTTAAAATGCTTCTTTTCCCTTATCTAGAGGAGAGAATGGGAAAAAAATAATTCAGCAGATAAGAATATTTTTTTAAAATCTAAAAAAGAAAAGAAAAAAAAAAAAAAAAAAAAAAAAAAAAAAAAGAAGGGAAAAAAAGCTACCCTAACATGTTAACCAGCACCAAGCTTTGCTCTGCTCATCCTACTGAACGTTTAAATGTTTAGCTTGTTAGCTAACAGGCTGTTAACTGCACCTCATTTTCCTTCTCTGGACAGGGAAAGACCTAGCCTAACCCAATTTATTTCCACTTGTAAATAGAGCACTGCTTCATTATCAGATTCATGAAGAAGAAAAAAAAGAAAGAGGTAACAAAATTTTATTTTTCATTAAAACTAATAAAGACCATTTCTCAGTTTTACTCAAAACTGCCAATGTTTCCTGGATTTGTGGGTTTAGCTGAGAGGTTGGGAAGGGAGACAGGAAAAATCTCAGTTTATTATACACTGGTCTAAGTTTTTAACTGAGTACACACAGGCCTTTCAGAATGAATTTGATTTTTATTTTACCCCAAACTACTGTAATGGTTGCTGTGACACAAAAAAGCATGTGGCTCAATTTTCCCAGCATTTCTTCACTGGTTTATAACAGTGACAGAATACAGAAAAATCTTTCCCTGAAGAGTACAAAGCTACAAGAAACCTCCGTCCTGCAGTGTCACCTTTTTGCACACAGCCTGCAACATAAAGTGAATGCAAAGCGCTAAAGAACGTGGCCCTCATCAAACTAAAGCACCGATCCACTGTTATAGCCTGAGCAATATCGCTCAGAAACAAAGGAGACAAGAACAAAAGGTTTAATGATTTCTTCCCATAGCACAGTCCGAGTCTGATCCATTATGACCATGGAAGGAACAAATGACACGCACACTCCACTGCAACAAGTTCGCTGGAGCTCGCGGAGCTGCCAGCAAAACACGACGTGCTTCAAAGCACTGGACGCCAAAGTCCCTTTGCAGGTACGTGGGGTCTCACCGAGAGAAGGATGAAAGGGGGTCTCACTGGAACAGCCAAAGCCCATTGTGTCCACTCGGCTCTCTCCTTTCCCCCTGCCCCCTCTCCTGCTTACGAGCCGTGCTGTGCTCAGTCACAGATTGCAAATGAGACGGAAAGTAGTGTCACAAGTGCTGAGCTGTTCAAGACTACCTTTACTTACCCTCCTTTAAGCTGTTCAAACACTAATAAATTACGTATTTACTTATACTACCCAGTTGTTTGCCATCTAGAAAAATAGATTATTATTTGTAGAAGGTTTTGTTCCATCACAAGAATCCTGTAAATAATATATTGGGATCAGAACACCAATACCACACACTAACTTTTATACACCAGTTTGGGGCGGTGGCAGGGAAGAAAAGGAAAGACAGACACTTCCTGGCCACTAGTCAGAAGTCAAGGACTTTCACGGAGAGCTTATCAAAAAATCAAGAATTCACTGGAGTTCATGCTGTTGGGATAATGAGGTTACTTAAAAAACAGCACAAATGAAGGATAAGGATGACAAATAATCTGAAAGATTAATTTATTAATTTAATTCTGAGCTTTTGCTTCCACATATATATTACACTTCTATATAAATATATGTTTGTATGCATGTATATGTATAAAATGTGTTTATATACTAAACTATAAATATATCATATATGAGTTTATATATATAAACCAAAGTAAAACTTAAAATATATTCCATTTATATATCTATAAATATGACATTCCAACATTTCTTTATATGTCACATTTTCCAAAAAAAATGCAAGACTAATTTTAGCAAACCCTACAAATATAAAGAGCCTCAATCTTTGTTGCTTCTTTTATTTTTTACTTAAGATTTCTTAAGAGTTCTGAGGAACTCTTAAAAGAAAATTCTAGGGCTTTAATTGAAATGGCATGAGATGCTGAACCTTTTAACAACAGTGTCTTTCAGCCCCTGTGTCCATTATGCACAGAAATGCCTATCAAAACCCACAAAGAACGAAGAGGTTTTCAATATTCTCATTAAAATCTGACTTTCTCTCATGGTTCTGGCTAATTGAATTTCACGTACAGTTGTCATGAAGTTTTGTAGGGTAGACAAAACAGTGATTTTCTGGTAAATGATGTATATAGGGAGGGAAATAAATATTTGAGAAGTTCTTAGCCCTCTTTCTTCAAACATCAGGGAGAAAGACAAAGAATACAACTCAAGCAATGAACAGTTCAAGAAGGAGCAGCTTTTACAAGGAAAACTTTGATCTGGATGGCTGAGTATCACTGCAAGAAATCCAGTCTGCTTTGCAATCTCAGACAAGTTGTCACGGAATTGCATGGCAGAGTTTACTGCAAGACGTCGGTATGAGCCGTACCCCTCACACGTACTACTGTTAAATGATTTGATTTGGGCCTTTTATAATGCCACCTGCAAAACTGGAGAGAAGAAAGAAGAGTTTACGCATTATAAGTATCCCCAGTAGAGGCAAGGGGGACAAAGGGGATTACCAAAGGTAAGGAGCTGTTAATTAGAGATGGTGTAAGACCGAACTGCTGAAAAGAGGTGTAAAGAGGGCTGGGTGGGTTTCTTTCATTTGTTTTGGGGTGTTTTGTTTTAAATCGCATTGGTTTAGCAGAGTGAGAATATTCCGTGTCAAAAGAGTTTGAGCTCAGATAAATACAGCAGCCTCACATGGACTGACAACTCTGTTAGGTGAAACCAACACGCTGTCTCTGCTAAAACGAAAAAGAAAAAACTAGCAGCAAGGAGTGACCCAACATTTAGCTTGTTGATCACTGTATCGTCTTTTTATTTCAGCCATTATATCACCAATGTCTCTCCTATTTATTAAACTCTTCTCAATAGAAGGTCTTTGATCATAAGAATAGGGAGCCACAACTCAGACACAAGTGGGCTGAAGAGTCAGAAGATCCCAGATTATAGCAGCCTTGTAATTTACTGCTCATTATTCACATGAGAAACCTGAACTCAGGTTTTCTCTCATTTTTTCCTATACTGCTACCTTGCACTTCTGTAGAAAATAGCGTATCTGGTCTTCCCAGCTACAGCAAACCTGGCTGTATACATCAAGCACAGTTCAGCAGGGTTTCGCCACACTTTTACTGTACCTTTCTTGATACAGAAATGAAAAACCAGCTTGTGCGTGTGTGTTCAATACAGCCCCCAGCTGGTATGTTCTCCCTTTACCTGACATTCAGTTGGAAGCTATTGTGGTTCTGGAGATGGCACAGATGGGAATATTTCACAGGATCTTTCCCTACTAATCATCTGCTCACGTCCTTCCAATTGCCTCAGAGCCCTACCCTCTTGTACCAGCTTAGGCAAATCCATTCTCTCATCGGTATTTACACCCTTCAAATATTTGTACACACGTTTATAATCCCATAAGGGGCAAGATGGTCATGCTGCTCTCACAAAGGCTAGTCTGCGTGAAGGAGCACGGCACTCTGGCTGCCACATTCTTACACACAGCAGCCTGGGGCTCGGACTGATTCGCTAAACAGCATCGTATCACACAGATCTGGTCTGTGCTTTGAAGTAATACTAAAACACAGGCCACAAGTGCAAGGGGCCTCCAGTCAACAGCAGAGAGCGGGGCTGAGCTCACACATTTAAACCCTTGAAGAAAATGAACACACTTGCAGACTTGCAGTCCGGGTTTTTTCCTGCCCCAGCCACGTGCACTATCAATCCAGAGGAGAGCTCTTAACGTGTGTCTGTACCTTGGCTTCCTTTCTACACAGTCAGGAGAGCCACCTTTCCCTCTTGCTGCAGCTCACTGCAAAGACAGCTGCATCAGTGCTCCAGAACACAGTGCTCTGCAGAAGCACCGAAGCCAAGCCGTCCTGTGGCTGCAAGAAGCATCAGAGCTTCACAGGCAGGGCAGCTGGAGTAGGAGTGGAGTAGGTCCTGAGGTACACGTCTGGGTGTCAGCTACTCTGGCCAGGCACTGATTGGCCCAACAAAATTCTCCTCTTTCCCACTCCAGTGATGCAAGGCTGACAAGGCTGAGCTGTCTGATCTCTGCTCACTAAACCACAATCCCCACAGAGCATCACTCACCTCTGTGTCCAGCTATTGCAATTAGGTTAAAACTTGAATTCTACTTAAACCCTTTTCCCTTCTTGTTCTTGTACTACACCTTCCCCACTGACCACTGCTAGCCTCTCCTTCCAGCCTTCCACTCCAACCAGCCACACACAGCTCTTTGCAAGCACAAGTCTTCCCCTCTCTCCAGCTTTAGACAGCATTAGAAGAAAATGAGCACAAGAAGAGAGGCCTCTGAGGCATAAATGCAAGGCACTGCCTCTTGCAATGGCTCTGGCTCTGCTCAAGGTAATGCATTGCTTAAGAACCAGAGCTTGGCAATCTCTACGGTGACAGGGATGGGAAAGATCTCTTGCTCTGTGTTAACTTCCCTCTGCTGTTTTCTCACTCCTCCTTCTGTTCAACTTGACATCTGAGCACCATTTCACTCTTCTGTTCACCCCTTTCCCTGTCACGGCTGCACACAGCAACTAACCCAGGCAACCATCCCATCAGTGCTGAGCTAAAACTGCCCCCAGAGAGCAGTCAGGGCAGGCACTCCACGCTGCCCGGCCAATACACCTAGGTCAAGTGCCTGAGAAGAGAAGGCAAACTCCATTGCAATGACCCAATCAGCTCTGCTAACTTCTGCAGACAATGCACATCCTTTCTATGTACATGCTCACAACAGCTAACAAGGAACTGGTCAAAAGAAAAAACATACATCCACAGGAAATCACACTATTTTCTTTTTCACATGGATTCTAAGAAAGTAGATACAAAAAGCAAACTAACACTGTTCTTCCACCCCACACTGAGGAGGGAATCATCCTTCCTAGCAAGTCCCAAAGCCACAGGACTGCACACAGGGGACACCACACTACAGCTACTTTCATACTACTTTGGTCCCAGCACTCAGCACTGTGTATTCTATGTACCTGCTACCAGTTCCCTTCTTTTGCATAGCCCTGTTAGAATACCTAACCCACAAAAAAAATTTTCATCAGGGCATGTAAATTTTATTAAACTACATATGGAACAGGTGCCCCTTTAAAGCATGACTCTTTTCCTCTCTAAAAGGCACATGTAGCAGGTTCCCCACTGTCAGGTGTAGACTCGAGTGATGAAAGAAAAATACATAAATGTTTATTAAACCTTTGTTGCCATTTACACCACCAACTTTCACACCCCAGTGCCAAGCTGTTAACAAATTCCCATGCTGTTCCAGAAGACATTTCACAGCTCCTGTCAGAAAAGGGAAGTTTCATGAGGGCAGCACTTGCTGGAAAAGTCTCTGCTCCCACCACCATCAACAAAAAATCATAACCAGCTGTTTGTGGAATAAATGTGTCCTGCCCAAACTGTGTGGGAATAAAGAGCTTCTTCCAGGGAGGCATGGGGCCACCTTCATGTATACCTCCTGATACATTTTGTCTCAAGATTGTTTATGCTAAGACTTACCAATTTACCTAGAACCAGGAATAAAAATGATCCCTAATAAGCCAAGTGACCACAAGCCCGTCAGTACATGAGGCTCAGGCCAGGTGGCAGCTGTGTGCGTGTTACAGCTCAAATGCTTGGACACAGCATCACACCCTCGGGGAGCTCTGCAGCTCCAGGCTGCAGCCCAGGCTGGCAGCCCTAAGGCAGGGCCCCTTTGGGCACACAGCCCCCTCAGGGAGGCACATACCACCTACCACTCTGTGCCACGTCTCCTTTCTGCCAGCCAGCCTCTGCTGTGCTGCTGTACAGCTGGGAAGCACGACACAGGGCCCTGCACACAAGGCACACACCAACTCGGCCTCGGCAGCTCTGCAGGGCTGCCACGGGGAACCGCAGCAAAGGCGGTGTGAAATCCTACAGCAATTCTCTCTGCTGCCACAGCTCTTCTTCTCCCCTCAACTAGCTCTTCTTTCTGCCACAGAAGACCTTGCTCTAAAAGGAACAGGCAAAGGCAAGATGTTTCTTGCAAGATAAAGTGAAACTGCCGCTCCTCTCAGCATCCTCCAAACACAGAGAGGGCTGAAATGGAACAATTTCCCAACTCAAAAGGTGACAATTATTACATGCGAAGTTACAGCTTAGACAGCTTTTACAATACCAAAGCTTTGACAAACTCGTTTACTTTGTCCCTGGAGAACACCTACTCATGTCACTGTTTCGCACAGCATGATGCTCAAAGCTTTACCATTGTGAAAAAAGCACCTAAGGACCTTCAACTTCCCATGCAGATCCTGTAATTCAGTTGATCATAAAACAGAACTAAGTAACTATTTATTAATATATATTGCTAATGGAAATCAATTCCAAGCACTAGAACAGAAGCAGACTTGTCCTACAACCATAATGAATAAAGTAAATAGCTTTATGTTTCCCACCTTTTTAATATCAGAAAGTTGTGTTCCCAAATAAATCCTTATAATAGCATTTTAGCAGCATGCTTCTGTCAACCTTAGTTAACAATTTAGAGCCCTATATTCTATAAATTTTCTCATTAAACAAAACAATCTCAGAAATCTATTGGCTGTCTCTGCCTGTACCTGACCCCTCAGCTTACAGACAGCAAGCACAGAGGCAAGATACTACAGAACATGCTGCATACTTCAGCTTCATATCTCAAAATCACCATGGCCTGCAGTATTTGTTCAAGATGTCTAAAATACTTTGGTGGACTGGCCCTTCAGTGTGAAGGTAAATAACCTGACCAAGAGATTTGTTAGCTGGTGGATCTTTAAGGTATTTTCTGTCATTCTAATATTATACCATATGATGTTGTCTAGAGGAATGGAATTGCTGCCTTAAAGATGAAAATACCTTAGTCTTTCCTTTTAGGCTAATTGCAATAATTAGAGATTCAACTTCTATTTTCTAGTTGAGTTATTTGACCAACACATCAAGCAACAGATCAGTATCCGAACCTGCTCATTGTCAAAGCTCAAAAACGCAGTGGCCGTTTCCTCTGTGCACAGTGACTAATTTCCTTCGTGAGTCAATCTGTCTCCTCCTCTCTATTCTCACAACAGAGAGATGCCACAAAAGCAAGGTTCCCCCAAGTGAGATGCTCAGCCAGCGTGGATCACTGCACTGGATGGCATGCCTCCTTGGAGCAGGTTTTCTGCAAAGCCCATTCCCCTTTGGAAGTGCCAAGAATCAAATCTTGGCCACCTAATGCAGTATGTTCCACATGTTAGCTCGCAACATGTTGAGCAACTGTGTTAACTGAGATGGATAGTGCTGTCAAACAGAAAGCTGGCTCACCAGGATGGAAACAGTGGGATATGCTGACCTTTTATATTCAGAAAAAAAGAGTCCCTAAGATGACACAAAGCATTTCATGTTAAAAACCAAAACAACTACCTTCTTGCAAAGCTTTTACTACCATATTGTGTAAATAAACACATGTACATGAGCTCTGCCTGTATAAAGAACCTGAGCCTCTCTCACAGAGCAGAGTCTGACAGAGGAAATGAATCACTATCACCCTGCTTGGAAAGAAGTTTGCACAAGGAGCCCATGCGATTGACCACTGCCGGGAACTCCTGGATTCAACACCACCATTGCTCCTTCTGTTCCCACATTCAAATACCTACCTATACAAAAAAATTAAAATCAACTGACAAAATCCAAATCCCCAGGAAAATTGCTATTAAACTACCCTAAATGTGCACAGGTTTTATTGGTGATATGGAGATAAAACAAACTTACAGGCTTCTCATCCAAAAGAATACGCACTGAAATAACCTGTTTCGTATAAAAAAGCCTCTTGAAATCCGAAGTTCATTCTGGAAAGATTTTTCCCAACCCACCACCTCCTGCCCATCTCCCTCAAGATTACGATTTTAGGTTTGGTTTTTTTTAAGCTGATATTTTGGGTAGAGAGAGGAAAGCTTTGTTTATTTTAAGATTTTGCTGCTAACAGAGAATCATCTCTGAGTGGAAGGGACTGTAGAGCTTTACAAAGGGCTTTGCAGCAATATAGTAGGTAAGTGAAAACAGAAATCAGCCTGCACATTTAGCCCTACAACTTTTTGCCATAAAGAGAGCATGTATATATATGTAACCATTATTTACAGTGTATAATTTAAAAAAATCAAAGACTACAATATGCAGTTCAAAACTGCCTGGATACAAAGAGGAATACTGGATACCATCTAGCTGTACACCTAAAGGCTCTATCTTCTGTGCCGACTTCCTTGAAGCAGCAACCTGCCTCGTGGTACAGAACAAGAGTGTCATGAATATCCTGACTGATCGTTATCACCACATTTCACACTTCAGCAAGATCTAGCTAATGCTTTCTAGGCAGGCTAAAAATGTAGGGCTTGTTGTAGACCTAGTTTAGTATTAAGCAATTAACACAACTGATATAAACACTTCCAAGATTTGCCACCCATTTTCTTGCTTTCTCCCTACATCAAACAACCTCAGGTGCCGTCTTCTGCAGTACAGAGAAGTGGGAAAAAACTTTATTGAATACCTTGTGCCTGAGCTGCAGAACTGTGGGAATACCCCAGAGCCAGGAGCGCTGTCTCCACCAGCTGGCTAAAGAGCACATCTTTGCGAACCAGAACGAACTCAGCATGCTCTTCTCGATTATCATATTCAAGAGAGGCGTCCGACTGCTCCACCACACAAAAGACTGGAATCATCAAACCTAGATGGAAAAAACACCAAGAAAAAAAAACCAACAAAGCATCAATAAGAGGAACAAGAACTGCCGTACATCTCTGATTACACTTGTAAATTAACACACCTCCTAGAAGACTCATCATAAGTGGAAATCTGCCTTTCTTCCTTGTGGGATAACTTTTGTTTTCTTTCCAAGGGAAATACTTAAGTCTCATCACTTGACTCATTTAAAAACCACACTAAAAGCTCTAGAGAATACAGTTCAGGAACAGAATCATAGTCAGCATGGAGATGAACAAGATTTCCTAATAAGACTTTTTCAACATTGCAGAAGTTTTCTGCAGTTCCATGAATGTCCTTATTTCTTTCAGGTCATTTCTCCACATTCAGTCATATGAAAACCTGACACACCCATGCCATTTCTGCTTCTCTCTACACAGTGAGCTTACAGAGAAATCGGCAGGGGCTGGTCCCCTTGGGGGACCCTGGGATATTTGTGCATTTTCAGACCATGGCCAGCCTTCTCACTGTAAAAGGAAAATACTCTCGCATTGATTTTGTTGAAAGTTACAATCTTGTGTTGGCAGCTGATGGTCACTCAGACCCAGACAGACCCATGGGTGTCTTTCCGCTGCATCCATGAAGAGTGTGAGAACAACTCTTTTCAAAAAAGGATCAAGGATTAGGAGGAACCACAGAAGTGGAAAAATCAGGGGGTGGTCTGGATTCAATTTTGTTGAGTTTTATTGTAAATTGACTTTTGTGGTTACAGGATCAAGTTATCTATGGCATTAGATAAATTGTGAGGCATGAACTGTAAGGGATTCAGTACTACAGGCAGTAGAGAAACATGCCAATTTGCAGGAAACAGCCCTACAGTACATTCACAGAAGGAAGAGGGAACAGATGAAAAATCTACCGAACTGCACGGCCATTTCCACCCCCTGCTACAGGCCAGGCTACCTCCAGTCACAGAAATTTTTTAACTGGTTACATACAGCTAGTTAGTCCCCAGGTAAACTAGAAAATATTGGTGCAGAGAACAATCTCAGCCTAAAGCAGTTTTCCAAATGTGCAATCTAAGGCTCATAATGTCACCAGAAAGTTCGCCTCTAAATCTTGTTTTTCAGAATGAAATTTAACCATTTCCAGTAGACAATAACTACAAAAATATCTGAGCATATTTATGAATTTCAGACACAAATCACTGTGTTTCTGGACCAGCCCAGAAAGGGAAGGGAAAAATAGGAGAAAGCCACATTTCAGTTCTCCTTCACAAAGTCTATTAAATATTTTTGGGATCTTCTACTGTCAGTAGCTTCAGTATCTACAGACCAATAGCTATATATCCCTTCAGAGGAGTCACCCTGCCCTGAAATAAATCCAGTCATACCAGCAACTGCTAAGGAACCTAAATACTCCTTGTCTTGAATTTCCAGAGACTAGATCTACTTTAAAATATATTTTAGATATACAATTCTAACTTAGTGACTTATCTAGCACAGAGTGGCTCTCAATTTGACATTCTAACTGCAGGAGCTACAAGCTACAATATCCACTTGATGTGTTTTAGCTCTTTGTTTTAAAACGCATCCTGAAGTAACATGAAAGAAGGTTACAGCATCACATTGATACTGCTGCCACTTCACTGCTTGATTCTGGGTTAAACTGATGCATTTTGCACGTTCAAGCAGCCAAATTCTAACACACAGTGCTAAAAAAATCTCAGTGAAAAAAATCTCTAGGTGCTTTCCTGAAGAGACAGCACATGGGTGATCATGTTCCTCTGAAATCCGTGACAAAATTTCTTTTCCTATCAAAGGTTAAAACTTGAATTCTATTTGTCCATATACCATTTAACTTGTTAAAATGAAAATAAGTCTCTTTAAGTGACAAACTTCCAGTCCTGTCAAACAAGCAGGCTGTCACAGCACTTTTGATGGGGCTATTAATGTCTTAGCAAAAGATTAAGATAATTGGCCAAATGCTGAGGCTGTAATATCAGTTGTGTAAATTACATTTTGGCAAGACAGAAAAGGTGGTGAAGCAAACTGATAAGAGGGATGTCACAGTCTTTTATGTTCCTGCTGGATGCTTTCCTTGTCATACAAAAATCTCTCCTTTCCAGCACAGAAGTTGCACCTATTCTCTGCACTCATCCTTTACTGTCTGAGTACAAACAGGATCTCAAATGCTAAAACTGATGCCGTACATGATATCACTTTATGGATAGCACAAAGGACCCCACACAACTCCTGCCCCTTCCTGCTGCCCATGCTTGCAGGACCCCTGCTAAAGAAACAGCTTTTGAAAAAACATCTCTCAGTTGAACTCAGTGACACAGAGTAACTGATGATAAGCTGCTATTAGCACCTTAAAAACAGAGAGCAAAGGGCAGGTTACCACATCTGTCATTACTGACCCATTCTCATGCCCCTCACTATAGCATCTGGAATCTTCATACTGATTTTAAAAATGAAATAAAAAGCAACTGTAATCAAACTTATTTCCAAGTCAATCTCACTCCAAGGAAGTCTCAACTGCTTTGCTCTCTATTTCGCATTAGAGAGTTAAACTGTCGTATCTCCAATGAATTTACTACCTCAAACTTATCTGTTTCCTAATGTTATCTGAAAATAAATATACTTTCAGTATGTTGGAATCAAAAGGAAAAATATCTGCCGACGCCAACAGGCTCTTTACGTGCTGATATACACCATGGCTTGCTCCTACATGCATATATTACACCTCCGGCTCGCTACAGGGCCCTCGGAGAAGAGCAATACAAGTTAGTCACTACTCACTGTCATTCCAGTTGAAGAACTTGGAGCAGTACTCAGAAGAGCTGGAGACCAAGCATCCATAACAGTCTCACATGCAGTGCTACTGCAGTGCAAGCCAGCTTTACTCATAAATCCTGGAACTCCTCAGCTCTTTCCCTAACAAGCAATCAGCCAGAATCCCTGTCATCCTCCCTCGCCTGTGCACACGCAGGGAGCAGGCTGAGGTCCCCCAGCACTGAACTCGTGTGCACTCGCTCTCCCAGCTTTGGAGAGAGGCTGCGGGGAGGGATGCTGCACAGCTCATGGTACATGACACATGGCACTGATTTTCACACACAGAGAAAAACGAGGAGTAATCTGAGGGCTAAAAAGGAAAGAGTTTGTTTCCTTAAAGACAAACACAATGCCAGTATGCACACAAAACATTAACAGCAATCACAAACGATACTAAAGGCTTTTGCTCCTTGATTTTGATTAACGTAACTGACTCGTGAACAGCTCTTTCATGCTTCCCGCGGAGCTCTGACCCCATATAGATGGCATCTGTGTAAAATGTCAGGGGAGCATAAACCGAGATCTACAGAAAGGCTTTTATAAGGACATCCATACACAGGAAGAATTCCATCTAACCCATGAAAGAGAGCAGTGAAAAACTGTTCCCACCATTATCCAGAAGAAGAGAATGGTTAGCAGCAACCAGTACCTTTGTATAACATATACATTTAAAGCAAATCAGAGATGAGATTTAAGCTCCGCTGTTGCTTTCACGCTAAAGCTGCAATGTACAGAGAGTCTTTGTAAACACACTTGCATTTTTTGCCAACACTCTTCTAAGGAGCAGAGAAATTAAGAAGAAATTACATATGTATCAAAGAGACCAAATGCACATTTTCTTCTCCTTGCCCATTTTAATCGATAGTTTCATTTCACTGGGGAGTAATCAATTCTTTAAAAATGAAGGAAAGAGAAATAGATATTTCATTAGAGAAGTTAAAACCCAAGATACTCTGCTGCATAAAGCATTCATTTTTACCAAAACAAATACTTAGAGCCAGTTAAAAGTATTATCAATCTACAATCATACAGCTCCCTGGAAAACATTTTCAGCTGTAAGACTTCCGAGTACAAGCTGCAGATTTCTAACGACAAACTAGAAGGATGAGAAGAGAGCAGTTATTAAAAAGTCCTCCACTGTTTCTTTTGTTCATTTGCAAATAATACTTTGTCCAGTGCATGCTTTTTTAAGTGATAGATGCGATACTATTGGCATTGAACTTCTATGCATGGTCTGCTTCCACAGAACCATCACAAGCAGAGCAGAAAGCTGAGGAGCAGGTTCCACTCTTACAGCCACCCACCTCTCCAGCCATTAAATAAGGAGCAGTGCTTGTGTGTCCTAACAAGTATAGAATGAAGATCAACTAGAAAGAAAAGGCACCGATAAAATTCATGTCTTTTTAGATTAAAATCTCTTTTCATCAGGACAAGTTTTAAATCCCATCTAGGTGTTATTTAATTTAATCTAATTTGAACGATTTCCAAACATCAGGTTGATTAATTTCAACAGCATGGTGTTATGGAAAGATTTACTGTACCGGGGTTGTCTAGCAGGGAATTAATAAAGAAGCCAGTTCTTTGCCCTGAGTAACATGAGGTTTTAAGACTTCCCAGATTTCTAGTGGGAATACTTCACAGCACAAGCATGTTTTCTTCTGGGAGTGAAACCCACCAAAATTATTAAAAACTGAGATCAAATGGTGGTGTCAAACCCAAAGGAAATCATTCTACAGTGGAGAGATTTTTATCAAGCGAAGAAAGTGGAAAATAAAGTTTTTGTTGTTGCTATTATGCTTTGGGTTTTTAGGTTTTGTTTGTTGGCTGAGTTTTTGTTTTGTTTTTAACAGAACACAGACACACATGCAGGGTAATCTCCCTCAAAGACAAAGCAAATTTCTATGGTTTGGAGTTCAGAAACCAGGACATCTACTTGAAAATTCATAAACTACTGTAAATTCTTCATTACTTTATGTAGAAAACATTTTCTCTAGCAGAGACTGTAACATGGGCCACTCTTTACGCTGGCCTTTCCAGTACAGAGGGAAAAAGAAAAAAAAAGAAAAAAAATTGAAGTAAATCTAGGCAATAGCAAAAGCAGAATCCACAAATGTATATTTCCACGCACACCTAAAAACCATTGAAGTGCAAGCAACTTTGGTTGGACTTCTAAGATGAGACCCTTATCCTACAACACAAACTAAGAAGCCCAATTAGCAAAGCATGGATTGTCTTAAGGAAATTATCTAGATAAATATTCCATATATTTAACAATAAAGCATGCTTCTACAACTGGCAGTAACCACAGGAAGCAATCAAACTACAAACATTTCCTAAACCTAATCTGCTTCTGTTTTTTCTTTAGAGAGAGACCTTTATCCAGCAAAGGCAGTGGAGGGAAAGCAGTCCATTTATTTATTTCTCTCTGCACTGCAGTAGAGCTGACCTTATATATACCGATTTGGTATTTAACTGTCTTTCCCTTTCTTCTAAACAAATTTGAGAAATGAACCTAAACTGAGAAAAATGCTTTAAAAGGCAGAAATCTAAACAGGAGAGGTTTGCCAGTTGTCCTTCACACATCCTGCAGCTCTAATTGAAAAGGCAGAAGCCAATTAAGTTTGACCACTTTCAGTTACACAGAAATACCTGATTTTCTGCAGCAAAGATGTTATCCTGCATCCAAAAGCGTAACACAAATCCATAATTTCCTTTCTGAAAAACTTAATCCCACCAGTAAATTAATAAAAAAAAGAAAAGGAAAAGGGAAGCTTTAAAGCCTCAGTGTACCACTTCTTCAAAACATTGTAAACTGCAAATCCTGAAGTGGTCAGAAATTAAAACCTAGTTCACATGCTAATAATCAGGAGGTTTCTATTTAAGAGTCGACTAGCTGAATGAACATAAAATCAGAGAATCATTTAAAGACCTTTAAGATCACATAGAAGATAAATTCATAATTAGAAAAATCAACTGCACTCCAAAATGTGGGGTATTTTGTCCAGTTGGCTGGGGCTTTTTAAAGAGGAAAGACATCAAATAATATTTGAATGAAAAGGGGGTTGTTCTGATCTCAGCACCACTTTTGTTTAAATCACAGCGTAGCTGTAGCTCGTGGTGAAGTGAGATCTTCTCCAGAAGATCCTGCAGAGTCCAGCTGAGGGCTGCAGACTCAGGAGGCACAATGACAGGCTAACCAAGCACAATCACACTGTTTCCACAGGGCCACACACACACGGCTATTCACACTCAAGAAGGGTCTGGGCTGAAGCAGATCCCAGGTTCAGCCTAAGCCACTGCAACTCCGTGATAAGGTGGAAGAGACAGAGCTCCCTCACTTCAGCAAATATTAGGCACATGCGTTAAGGCTTACTTTCAAGTTACTCCATAAATTATGAATACAATTAAATCGGACAGAATATAAGTTGTTGGCACTTAACTTACTTACAATAAATGCTTGGTTTGGGTAAATGGACTGTGTTTCAGCCTTTTACTTAGCAAGCACCAGCTTACAACAGTCTCATTATGAGGCTGAGAATTCTTTCACTGTAAATCTTTTTTAATGGGGACTGAAGGAATGACTTTGCAGTTGTTTGTCACTAACCACTTGGAACCACGTGAAGAAAGCTGTGTGCACACACTGACAGGAGGCCAGCGGGAAATTGCTGTGTCAAACACAGGAGACTGCATCAAGATCTTTGCAACTGTATGGTCCTATCGAGCACCTCATTACAGCAAAAGGTTTTGTTTCAAAACAAGGACCTTACTTTCTGCTAATCCTCTGCTCTCCAGTGTGTTCTAGACAAAATGCACAATATCTGATTTTGCACATAAGCAGTAATGTGATGCTATTAAACTCCTACTCTTCACGGGTTTATAAGCCCGCTACAAATAATTTGTTTCAGGATGCAATTTGGTAAAGAAGAGCTAAGTCCACAGATGATTTTAATACAATGTTTGCCAAAGCAACAAAATCATGTTAAATAACATTACATTGTAGAGTTTTTCTTCTTAGGAGGGCCAGAGGAAGTAAAAGGACAATATCTTTCTACTCCTCCTCAGCTATTTTTTCTGGCTTTACATATTCAATAAATCTGTAGGCAGGAAATGCATTTCTACATTTTATATTTTAGCCAATGGCGAACGCAAACCACAAGATATTATTTACATCTTTATTCAGCTTCCAGTCCTTTCTGTGGCTTCAGTCTCCCAGCCATCACAGCTATCCCAGATCTCAGGAAGTCTTATAAATAAGTCACTACCATCTCTGCAGATGTCCCCTGTTTCTGACAGCTTAACTACCCAAAGAATCCTTCTCCTAGCTGAAATAACAGCATTACTGTTTAACACAAAAGATTTCAGGCCACTATCCCACTGCAGAAACACATTATGATTTGGTAATACTTGAATTTCTAAAAAAAAAGGTATAAAAGAAAAGCCATATTTAGAGCATGTGCTGTGACAAACAAGAAATGAGAAGCAGAAGAACACCAAGCATTTACCTCTGGCACAGCCTCTCCTGCGGCGTGTCTGGGACACAAGTGTTACTCGCAGGAGATGAGGCCTTTTCTTAGCCAAAGTGGATCAGCTGTTTCTAGTAACAAACCCCCTTTGCTAAACCAGCTGCACTAACTCAACCCAAAGTTTGAATCTGTTGCACCAGTTGGGTTCACAGGGTAGGAACTGGAGCAGCCCCACTGAGGCTTTGTGCCACCCTGTTAGCCCAAGGACAGCCACACACGGGGCAGCCAGGAGGCAGGAGCAATTAAACAGGAGAATAAAGCACTTCCACCTCTCCAATTAAACGAGCAAAACTGAGAGCAATGATAGCCCAGAGCTCAAAATACTGTTTTGAGGGAGCCTGAGTGAGAAGACAGCGCAAACAGCTGTCTGGGTTGCGCTAGCAGAAAGCTCAGCCCTCCCCGTGCCAGCAGCACCCCCCAGCACGCAGGAATCCTGTGGGGTACCAGCACCACGCCCTCCGCCAGAATCACACACGGGCCTTCCAATCCATGGAATAGAATCATAGAATCAGTTAGGTTGGAAAAAAACACTTAAAATAATTGAGTCCAACTATTCCCATTGAAAGGCAAAGGTGAAGATGCTACAGCTACATTTTTCCTAAATAAAACAGATAAGTTGTTTCAACTTGTTTCCCAGTTATAAAAGAAGAAAAAATATCTCACAGACATACTTTATAATATGAACTAAATGGAAAATATACTCATTTCCCTCAAAATCAGCAGAAGAAACACTCCTAAAATCAGCTGACTTTTTGTTAAAAATCATCTTAAGCAATTAATTTCCTATAATTTTAGGGTTTGGTTCCTTTAACTTAAAAACAAGTATAGAGTTTGCGAGGGGTTATTAGTTTGGGAGACTACTTTATGTTTCTTTTCTCTCAGAAACATAACAAAACTCGCCTAAGGGGCTAAGACTCTCTATGCCAAGTTCCACCCGAAATTATTTTTAATGACCAACATTTTTAAACCCTGAAAACTGGAACCACTAATAAGCCCCTAAGTTTGGTGGTGCTAGTAGATGCCACCATATTATGTAATTTTTGAAGCAAAAAAACATCTTCTAGCAAAGGCATTTTAATGAAGGTTCTATTAACTAGTCTCCTGGTACTGGGATAAGTCCCCTGGAATGCAACAGAAAAGCCTTCATAGCTGGTTTGAGGTTTTATTTCTGGAGAAGTGCTGCAGACCACACTCGGGCCTATTTTGGGGTCTCCACTGGGACCCAGCAGCAAGTACTTTTCTCCTTCATGTCCATCCCTCTGTGAACAACTCCCTGGCACGAAGAAGAAATTGTATCATCCCTTGTCCGTGTTACAAGATAAATGTTTGCCAAGGGAGTCTAAAGCAACTACTGCACCTACACCTCTGCCTTCAAACCCACTGGCAGGCTTCAACAGTGAGACAAGCTGAATTATCTGCAACCGCTGTAACCACCTTCCCTCATGTCTTACAGATATTGGCAGCACTAGAAAACCTCACTTTTAAGTGACAATGTCAACAGATATGGCAGAACTGGTTATGGGCAAAAGTTACAAGCATGCACGCAAGAGGACAAGTCACATCAAATTCTGTCTCTGAATAAATGTTGTCAAATTCAATGGTTAATGATGAAGCTCTGCACCCTGCTTCACTTTCAGCAAGGGTAAGGCTACTGCTACAGCAATATCATTACTAGATGGTATTTTTCTGGTAGAAGAAGATCACAAAAATCTTCATCACATCTTCAGCAGGAAAATAAGCACAGCAGAGAATCACAAATGAGAAGAAGCAGAAGCCATTCTGTCCTCCAGAATGCAGCCAATTTCCCTCTCTGCCTCCCTCTTCACCAGTCAATATGGAGTTTTCAGACAGTCTGCACCTATGGCCCATTATGGGTCAGCAGCTGGCCTCTGGGGCTTGGCCTTTACTTACAACTCCAATCTTTCACATCCTTGTGGAACGAGGGCAACTTCTGAGTGGCCTTCTCTTGTATTCTCTTTTTCAAGAACAGAGGAGTTGTGTGGGAAGCGCTCTACAAACACAAGATCACACATTTAACAGCTATCGGTTTGAACGTTATTCTTTTAGGAATATTTACATTTATCCGCCAGCAGCTCACATTAATCTAATGGTTTTTAATAACTACCAGATCTTTATGAAAAGAGTCATGAGGTCAAGGAACAAAAGTTAATAGATACATTCTCCTTCTCAGGTATGCACAGTACACTTCATCCAGTTAGTAATATTTTGGGGCAAGAGTGGAAAAGATCTACCTACAGGCTGATCTGCTACGTGTGGATTCACTTGTGAAGAGTCAGCAATGCTTTTGGGGCTCAACAAGCTGAATTGCTACACTATTATGTACACAGAGCTACACCAAGGAATTAGATACTTCTGCTAGTGCAAATGCATGTGCTCACTGAGAGGTGTTAGCCAAAGAAAGCAGATTACATCTGTGCTCCAAAGGCCTAACTGGCTCCCAGTTCACTTTCAGATGCCATTCCAAATGTTGATTTATAAAGCTGTATGATACATGACTAGAGCCAAGGCTACTGTAGCAAGGCTCTCTCTTTCCATGTATGGTACAACTGAAAGGACACTTCTCCTTACAGCTCTAGGAGTCAGAGAAAATGGAGAGCCAGGATCCCTCAGCCTGGGGCCTCCAACTACAGTTTGGTCCCTTTGCAAGAGGCACACAGATGCACGGCCCCCTGACACAGGGCCTTTCTGCCTCCGGGGTTTTAATCTGAACCCTGAGATGGTGAGGTAGCTAAAGGGCCATAGAAGAATCAGTCCCAGGTATGATGGCTTAAGAGACCAAGTACTCTTATTTGCATTCATATCCATAGATCTGAAGAGGGCAAAAAAAAAAAAACCCGAAACACTCCCCTCGCATAAAGCAGCACGGCTTTTCATTTTGAAAGAGAAGGCAGTCATTTTTACTGCTTTCTACCTGTCTATGGCATTCTCAAGGCTCATCTAGCTGGCAGGTCAATATGACACTGTGATCATACTAATGTAATCAGAAAGGCTGAATACAGTCATTATTATGCCAGACCCAGACACTCAGATAATGCCTAACTTGAGCACTACTGTCAAGCAGTACGCCTACTTACTGCATACTTGCTCGCAGGAGCCCATACGAAGTCTACCATCTAGACTTCTAGCTTGAGAAACAAACTACTTCAAAAAAAAAAAAATGAAAATTTTAAAAAGCCCACACTTCTGTTACTCTGCATTTCTCTAAGTCTAAAAATTGGTAGCGTATATGACAGGTCCACCTCATTTTTCTTAATGATGTTTTTATTATTCTTTCACTCAATTAAAACAGAAATGGATATTGCATCTTCTGACTGTATAATTGTTATTGTAATCTGTTTTCGATCACTGCTAGGGAAATGGGTCCAAAACAACATAAACTATCCACAGCCTCAGAATACAAGTAATTTTCTTTTACTACGATACTTAAAGAGACATCTATCATGTTGCTCCGCTAACATGTTTGTATTATGGCAGAGAAGTTATTTGTAAGTTGGGAAAAGACATTATGAAAATCACCTTTTACTCCAAAGTATTGTATATCTCATAATTTATAACTACATTTCTTAATAACCATTCAAAATAATAAGGCTGGAAATTGTGCACATCTAATTTTAATATATAAATAATGGAAATGAATATAAACCAAAATATGCTCAAAATATGAATTTATATTACTCTCAAAAAAATAGGCTGGTTATAGTTTTGAAAAGAACATGCTTCATTTCCAATATATGCCTGTCAGTTAAATTTATGCCAAAACATTCTCCATGAGTTTAGATTACCAAGATGGTAAATACTTCTTTGTGATTTTCCTCACTTATCTGAAGCTTCCATCCAAATGCTGACAAAGTCAGCAACTTCTCAAGAGTGAAGTGCTGGTGATACACAAGTAAAGACAGACTAATCCAGCCCCTTCCCAACATTACAAATAGAATGGAACAGCTGAGAAAGAGAGAGACAAAGTAACCTTGTGGCTGTATGTAGCCATACAAATCATGCTTTTGATATAAGAAACTCCCCTCCCGACATTTCATGCTAGGTTTAGTACCTTTGAAAAGATTTGCTGTCAATAGTGCATCTTTTCATCTCAGTGTGTGTCTCTGGGGAACAAATGAGGGAGCATATTTAAGTGGGAGACATTTCTACTGCATTCTGAAAATGCAGTGGGCATATGGTTATCTCAAGAGATGCTGCAGCTTCATATAAAATAGTGTCTGACAGGTATCAAGATTTTTCTGAGCTTCTTTACCTTGCTGACATTGCTATTAACAAGGTAGAGTTGTGCTCAAATTGTTTAATATTGCATGTCCATCCGATACAAGGACGTCAGTTAGAGCACAATGACTAAATATTTTTAGCCAGATAATTAGTCAGATAATTTTCTATTTAGAAAACAAGTCATATGCTTAGACTCCTATCTAGAGCTACCTGTTCTTTTTCTTCAAATTCTTTCTGTTCCCTTCACACAGCTTCTACAAATAATGACAATTCTCTATTTCCAAACATCGCTGCATGAAACACCAATAATCATTCAGCATTCGACAGGAAACTGAAAATATATCTTGAGTTCAGACACAGTATTCCTGCCCTAGCATCCAGCTTACCATAACATCGACGCATTTCATTTTTAAACGCTCACACTTCATTTTTTAAACAATCTGTAAATTATCTGTGTAGTTTTATTCTAAGCAGAAGTACCTCCTGGAAGGAGGTTTTACATAAGTCCTCAGATACTAGCAACATCGACATTCACACCTTTAAAAATCAGAGTAAGAATTACACTTCCAAAACCCAAAGCAAAATACAACACTAACCAACCAACAAAACAAACAAACGAAACATTTTTAACATCTTTTATAAGACTTTTTCAATGTCAGCACCCCTAAATTGCTAATAGGCAAATGCCAAAATCTTGTATATTTGTAAATCTTCAGGTGATACCCATAGAGCTAGTAAACATATTTTAAAAGAAAAAAACTAAACAACTAAAAATACTATTTCATGCTTTTTTAAAAGTTCCCTGAAATAGAAGAAATAACATTGAAAATATAAAACATTTTTTCCCTTACCAATATTTGGATCAATGCAAATGAAGACGGGGACAAAATATACTCAACAGCTGCAGTACGTGCTTTCATATAAAGCGCAGGAACTCTGGATTAAAAAAAATCCCTAACTATAGAGCAGTGACAATATGGACAACACGCCTTGCTGGCTGAGAACGTATCACACATTAAAGCAGTCATCACTTGGGAACGGCCATGAGAACCTCAGCTAGATGGGCTAACAACTGCCCCCAAATTAAATGGTAAGAGTATTTTCTGTCTTTCATACCACTAATCAATGTAAACTCGTTTGTCTGCAGCCCCGCAGCAGAGACGCTGCTGCTGAGCATTCTGCAACAAGTACAACGCTTGTTGGAGGGCAATTTTTTTTTAGTATCGCTAGAGGCTAGAAAACATTTCTCAAAAGCCATCAAATACTCAGCTGCCTTTTGTCTGCTGTGACTATTTCTTACATCTGCATTAGTGACACATGCCACCGTGGGGACTGGTGCAGCTGACCCCGGACATTTCGTACAGTAGGAACCAATTACCACAAGGCGATTTTTTCTGAGCTAGAAAGGGCTCTGGATCCTTGTTCAACACAGCAGGCTGGTTTCAAAGGCACTGAGAGCTTCAAAAGGAGAGCACGCTCGCTCGGTAGTTACGGAGTATGAATCAGGCGCAGGTTATCTCGAACAAACCCCCATCATATCAATTCAAAGGGACTTGGTAATACTTTATACCTTGAAAAACTGGGCCTTTAATCCTAAAAACACAGCAGTAGTTACTAATTTAACTAAATTATGAGGGGCAGTAATTAAAGGCCTAACTTAGCTATGCCTTGCAATTTGGGATTAAAAAGAAAATCTTCGCAAGTGTTGCAGATTTTCAGTTATTTTGAAAAGTTTAAAAATAAGATTTAAAAGCAGGTTGCGGACTGCTCAATCACAAAAATTAGAATTTTCCTAAACAGGTCACACAGATGTTTGGTGAATATAAATACATGACTGCAATAAAACTCTTCATTTTACAGCACCATAGTTGCCATATCGTATTACCATGTTCTGTGACAATGCGAGTGACAAAAATCTTACTGGTTCAAGTATTTTACTTAAGCTCCAGACCACTGCTGTGGCCCTTTTCCTCCCCATTCCACACAGATAGCTTTAAAGAAAACATCAATAATAGAAAGTAACTGCAAAAATAAATATTCAGGCTAGCATCTCCATGAAGAGTACTAAACTTAAATACTCTTAAAGGAATTTTAAAGTAAGTGATACCATCTGAAAGGCTGTGCCACAAACTAGAAAGTTTCAATATGACATAGCTGTCTGTTGAAATGACGACTTGATTACAGTTACATTATGCCAGGTTTTTTCTATTTTTAAATCAAGATAAAATATTCAGTACAGTAAAAGTATTTAAATAGAATATAAGGATTCCATAAAATTAAGTACTTGGGAAAGGAATCTTCAAACTTCACCTCCAAGTGTTTATTCATAACAATAAAAGTTTAATACTGTTGGCCTTCCTTCGATGTCCGAATTCTTCATCTAAATTCTGAGTGGAAGATATGTCACTATTTAATTTCTTGAAAATATGTTACCTCATTGGCATCTTTATAATTTTTATTATGATTTTGCCATCTTCTTTAGGCATAAAAACAGTTTGGGGGAGTCACTGAAAACTCCTGTTAAGGTGAGTTTGTCAAAGAATTGCCCTATAAATAATTGACAGTAAACAAAAAAACATACTATGTTTTATCCCAGTGAAACTAAGAAAAGGCAGGACCCAACTTATAAAGGGAAGAGGAAACAGAATTAATATGGGCTATTTCAATTATGTTGGTTGCTTTTTCTTTCCTTTGGTTTATGATGAGAATAACAGCATGCAGTTAACTAACACTGCCATGGGTGTGGGGAGGAAGCAGGGAGATGACTTGAAACACTTAGGAACTGTTGTGGGGGAAAAAAAAATACCTTACTACTGCTAATCTTAAATCTTGAATTCAAAATTGTTGGTGGCTTTCTGCAGATGCAACTTAAGGGTTCCCAAATTACTCTAAACATCAAATTATGTCTAGGTCATTGAATGGGTGGATACCCTATATTCTGTTTAATGCGTATGTTCAATTGCACACATACTTCAACCAACTGTGTCTTTATTTTAATAACAGACCAAGTTCTGAAAACACATAAAGAAAGACTATTTTTCTACCTCAGCAAAAATACAGCTGATACACTGCATGACCCTTCAGGAGTGACTGCTCTGTTTGTTCTATTTATATGACATAGCCTGATTGGAAAAGGGAGAGAGGGGTGAAAATCAGCAAAAAGACCAGAAACTCATTTTTAGTGATCAGTCCTGAAAAAGAAATCACTGTCTTGCTTTTCTTACTGTTCCTGTTAAATTAGAGATTTCTTCCTCATTATGTATCAGAAACACATAAAATCCAAGATTTTACGTTTCTTCCAAATCCCTACTGAATTATACCAACGTACAAAGCAACATTTTCCAACTATTCTACCACAGATAAAATATAAACATAAAACACAAATACAAAAGCACATCTCTGCTGGTTCCCAAACTAACAGGGAATTGCGGCTTTCACGCTTCTGTATTTCAATTTGCTTAATTCTTTCGAACAGCTACATACTTCTTTCAGGCAGCAGGAAGATATTCTTCATCTAGGATCTGGGCAGGAATCTAAAACTTAACCTTTCACTTCACTCAGTTCCTAAGGACAAGTGAAACATACTTCCTTACTGCATCCGGGATGCCATATTAACTAACCATTTACAACACAGGAGCAAATTTGATCATGTTGTGTTATTCTGTCTGCACAGAAGTGAATTTTCACTCCAGTCAAGCACCTTAAATCCTTGTAAAGATATAAAAGGGAGTACAAACCCTACAATGTTTTTGCAGAAATATTTAGAATGGACTTTGACAAACAGCTCTTTAACCATCAGCCTGTGTTTCTGTCATCCCAAAGATATATTAAAACTGATTTCTAACTACACCTACACAGACACAGCCACAATACACTGAACTTTAGGGGGCTTACAGCAATCAGCAGCAGCACTCCCAAGAGTGACTGCATCCACATTTCTGGTACATCTGACTTTGTACAAGCTCCGTAACTACAGCTACTGATTAACATCCTGATCATACACTTTGCCTTGAATTGCCTGAAAGCTTTTCCCTCCATTAATATTTTGTAAATTGAATCACGGTTTTTAACAGTTAAATGAATATGAAGATATTATCAGACTGCGCCAAACTAATCTAAACAAAAAATGTTTTGCAATCATTTCCTGCTCCAAATTTGAACATGTTCCCTTAGCTATAATTTGGTTCTATGTTTCTTTTTCGGCAAAACCAAACTTCAGAACAGCTCATTCTGCACACTGGCATTTTAAGTTGCTTTCAGAGGCTTTTGACACTTATTTTCTACGCTCTTCAAATCAACACACGCATATATATCTGCACATCCACTCTTACACAAACAGGTTCACGAACTGCAATCAACAATCCTGTAAATATAAGTTTCCTAGTCATTAATCATCCCTCTTTTTTTTAATCCTTATGGAGTGAATTACTAACTGAGAGGAGACGCCAATTCTAGTAAGTGAATGTTACCCAACAGGGATATAAAGCTGTCAACACCATAGTGCTCTTGCTTGCTCTAAATTCTCTCCCAGGCTTCGTATGTTTTTTAAAGCAACATTAGCCTTTTTCTCCAAGGAACCTTACTCTCCTTAAAATCTGAGCACTTGTGCTTTATTACATAGAGGTTTTAAAACAGACTGATCAGATAACTGTTGAAACATTTAGAAAGCTCTGGGTTAGTCAGGCAAACCAAAACTGGACTCTAATACATTGGACTGACACTAACAACATTGTAAACAGTACCAAAACTTTTAAATCCCCTATTAAACACAACCTTTAAGACCTCGTTTATCTTTTGAGTAACCTTCACTAGATTATTATAGCTGCTGTAATGGCCCTTTGAATTAAGTACATTCATGTTAGGAATAAAAAGAACAGGGAAGTCATAAGGCAAAATTTCTCATGAGAACAATTCATTTTCTGTCTGCACTACAAAAGCTCATTTTAAAACACTTTTTCACTCATAAAACTAGAGAGAAAGCTAGAAACACCAATAGCGCTATATTTCTCTATTTCTCAGGGAAGTCACTAGAAAAATAATTGCAGCAAACAGTAGGATTATAAAACTGGTTACCAAAGGTCATCAGGCTCATCATAGCAGCAGGTAGTTGAGAGCTTATTGCTCTGTTCTCAGGAATTAACTTCGGAAACTGATATTATTACAACAAAAAGCCACTTGACAAATAGGAAGGCATTTCAGCATTTACATATTTAAGGCCCAAAATGAGATGAGAAAAGGAATTGCTAACACTTGGCTTTGCTTTCAAAACCTTTACATACACATTATGGAATTAAAAATAAAACAAAACAAAAACTAAAATGGTCTCTAGTTTTCAGTAAAGCATTTCCATTTTTGTCCCAAATACAATTCACATTCAGTAAGTATTAGTACTTGTTAAAGCCCGAGAAATAAGAATAAACCGAAGCACTGAAAACCGAAGCCTTGGATGCCACTTCACTATGACTTTCAATGGTTTCCTTTTTGCCAAACTTTAGGCACGATAGTAGGAGAGCCCTTAACAATATTTATTTCAAATAATTTTATACTAACTGGCCAGTAAATTAAAAGTAAGCCTTTCCACAAATGTCTACAGCTGCATTTCACAACTTCAGTGGAAAAATTACTAACACCACAGTAATCACTGCAAAGACACAGACTTCCAAAAATACCCGAAACAGGTGTGATCTGCATTCAGGAAAAGATCACTTGATCATAACAGGTTCTTAAAGATCAAACTTGAAAAAGAGCAGAAGAAAAATATCTGGAAATTAGCTATGTTGATTCATTGTGAGAGTATTTCCAGGAGAAAAAAAAATAAATCAATTTTAAACAGCACCATTATCTTATTAAAAAAAAAATCTGCCTTAACTAATTTAGTATTGAGTATTATAGAACCTAGGTAAGTATTCAGACAAGAATAATTTTCTTCTTGCTTTCAGTATCAGTAAGGAGTAATGAATAACCTTTATTATAAACAGCCTAAACCCAAAGGGACTGAGAACACCAGCTAAGGAAAAAAAAAATTACTCCTGCATTTCTTATTCCCCCACACTTCTACACTCTAGTCTACAACACCTTTATAAATGAGCTGAAGAGTAATGAATGAAAACTTAGGCTCTTAAAAGTTTGCCTTCAGAAATGGAAGTATTTTTCTTAAGTGGAAGAAATCTTCCATAGCTTAACAGGCCAGATTCAGGCTGAACCACCGATATAACTATAAAAGCTGCTGAATTTCTCTTGGATAACACAGCTGCAACTAGAAAGCAAACATGTATTCCAAAACATTTAAGAGTTCTTTTTAAGTATATTTCTATAAATGCCCCAAGGAAAAACATTCCAGCTCTAATTCTAACATTCTTTTTAAAATCAAGCAGCTTTAATGCCCAAGTCTCGAAAAAGGCATCTAAAACTATATATACTACTTTTTATATGATTAACTAGCTCCTTTTTACAATTACTCAACAAATCATTTCTTCACCAATTTCTAAGTGGAATAGTATTACAGGTCTTTCACTGCAAAGCTGTTTCTTCTTTTTCTATACACTGGAAGAACATAGAGAAGAGGATTAAAAACTAGATATATAGTTATCCAAGACACATAAAAAACTAGTGAGCTCTCTTACCCTTCATTAGGTATATAAATGAATCCTATGTTTTTAAAATAAAATCTGCAGCTCCTTAGCAAACTTCAGCAATTAGGAAGCCTATTGAGCCAAAGAGGTCTAAAACAAGCATCTAATGGTAAAATCGCTAAATAAACCTCACGTAATAGAGAGTCATGTGACAACCATTTCAATGTATCTCTCGAAACGCCATTTACACAAATTCTTTGTGTATAAACAACTACAGTTATGTGTTACCACTCTGCTCATTTAAAACACAAATACAGAGAATTTTTTTAAAGGTAAAGTTATTGGTGGCCTTTCGTGCAGTATTTTGCTTGCAACATCTAGCTAATTTCAAGATTTCGAAACATATTTTTCCTAACGTGAGGCTGTAGTCTTAAACACGACAGCATCAGAGTTAAGAGGAAAAAAGAAGGCATTTAGGAGAAGTGACTGGAAAGTTTATCTGCTTGAAACAAAAGGAGGGAAAAAGCAACCACGCGCTTGCCATGCTCTTAACACAAAACTGACCAGCGACTTGACAGCAAAGTAAGAAAGATTAAGTATTCTAAAGAAATGCAGGAAAAGTGCAAAACTAATGCTCGATATATTTGTTGAAAGAGCTGAACCTTACACATGCTTTGCCCCGTCCTCTTTTACAACAACTGCTACAAAATGCTACCTACTGAATGAAAAATAAAATCCCAAAATGCAACCATAAACGCTACCATTTTTCTCACCCCAGTGACCCCATTCTTAAAGCTGTGACGGTGGGTGTAGCACACCTAAGTGGTGTCACCTGCATCCATGAAGGCAGCCCGACCGCCCGCCCGCACACAGCCCGGAGGCGATGCCCTCTCCTGCAGGCGCTGCCCAGGCCCACCGCCCGGCTGCTACCGTGCCCTGCGGGACCGCCGGCGGGCAGGGGGATGCCCGCGGGCTGCCCCAGGGCGATCCGCACGAAGAAAGCGCCAAGCGCAGGACACGCTCTCACCCCCTTACCCTCCGGCAAGATCAGGCCTGGCTCTTTGAGAGCCGCCCAGACACAGCCTGGCCCGGGGTGGCCTCTTTCGGCAGGCGGCCTTCTATCGCCGAAGGGCTGCGCGCCGCACGCCCGGTCCAAGTCTTCCCTCCGATCCCCATCACCGCAGCGGGGCCGAGCAGCCAAATGCTTGCCCGGGAAAGCGGGCAGCGGCCCTCCAGCTGCCACGCGGACCTGCCCGCCCCTCCGCGCACGGTGCCGACCCGCCCGCCACACGCTCCCCCGGGCCCGCCGCCCTGCGCGCCCCGGCCGGCGGAGCCGCTGTGAGCGCGGCCGCACGGTTACCTCCCACGGGCTTGGTGACGGCGCCGTTGGGCCTCCCGCGGGTGCCCATGGGGCTGCCGTTCTGCTCCAGCCTGGCCACCTTCCCGGGAGGGGGCCCTTTGACATCGGGGCTGCCGCTGCCTCTGTCGGGGCTGTCCCGCAGGCAGGGGCTCTCGCTCCTCCGCTCCATGCTCGGAGACGCGGCTCCCGCTGGCAGGTCACAGTAGAAGGAGCACGGACCTAGGGCGAGAGAAAAAAGGGGCGCTTCAGTGGCAGCCGGCCAGTACCGGGCCCCGCTCACCCCGCCGGGCCCCCGCTGCGCGTCTTCAGGGCAGTTCAGCTCCGTGAAGCCGGGCGAGTACCGGCCCGGTGCGATGCCGCCCGGCTCCAGCCGCCGGAGCCGGCCCCGGTGGAAGCGAGCGGTTCGCCTCACCCGCCCGGCGCCAACCTGCCGCGGGCGGGGGCAGGCAGTGCTGCGCCCCGGTTCCCATCGCGCTCGGTAGGAAAGCAGCCCGCCCGCCCTCCGCAGCCAGATGCTGCGCCTCGGGTCCGGCCACAGTCCCGGCCCGCCCCCGGGGACCGCGGGGAAAGACTGCCAGTCCAGACGCCCCTGCTGGCACGGCCCCCCCGCGCCGGCCAGCTGTGCAGCCACGGAGTAGCCGGCTGCTGGCGAAGAAGCCTCTAGCGAGCGGCTCCCGCGAGCTGCCGCTGTACTTACTGCTTATAGCCTGTCTGTAAGTTGGCTGAGTTGGGCTCTGTCCATGGATCAGAAGTAGAGAATCCAGGGTGGAAAGTTTTCCTGTTTCCTTCTCTCACGCCGCGTTCTTCGCTTCTACTCCTTTCCCCCCACCCCCAGCCCCCTCCTCGCCCTCCTCCGGGGGTGCTGGGGCGGCGGGGCCGGGGCGGCTGCCCGCCGGGCGGCAAGGGCAGAGCCCCGTCCCGGAGGGTCCCGNCGGGTGGCGAGCGGAGCGGAGCGGTGAGGTCGGGACGAGGGGGCGGGGAGCCGCGGGGCCGTCGGCTACGGCGCGGAGGAGAAGGGAGAGGGAGCCGACTTCTCACACCTTCAGCGGAGAAAATCAATACCGGGGGAGACAGGGGGAGGAGAAGAGGAGGGAGCGCCGCTCTCCCGGGCTCCGCGGCGGCGGCGAGTGCCTGGCGGCGTGGGGAAGTGGCGGCGGCGGCGGCCCCCGGTGTGTCACTTTCAATCGCTCCCTCCTCTGCCAGCGACAGCAGCGGCAGGAGGGACTCGCCACAGAGAGCGGAGAAACGGTTATTAGTTGCGTTGAGTCATCGAGGCAAAGTGAGTCCTTTTTGGGG
>VXBT01002957.1:1691366-1789220 GCA_013400235.1 Oriolus oriolus
TCTGATAAAGCTCAGCAGCATGGAAGTTAACGTTCTTACACGGAAGTTAACGTTTTCCACCAGCTATCGAATAATTGAATAATGTTTTGTTCTTACCTTTGATGTTGAACTACGAATGCCCGCGGATCAATGGCCAGAAAGTTAGAAGAATTGGTGATTTAGGACTTCAGTACTTCTGGAAAAAAAAATGCCAATGGTTTAGCCAGGATCTTCCCTGTCTGATTCGTTACTATTATTATATCTGATGATGTGGATGGATGGAGAGATTCAATCCAAGCCCATTAATGAGGTATTTTATAAACACCACCGTCTGAAAATCTTCATTTACATTTTGTCAGTGATCCTTTCCTTTACAGCGGAGACGTGTGGCGACAGCGCAATTACAGGACTTTAGTAAAGCTCCTATAAGAGTACGACTGGCTTGTTAATCGATTAATATTTTATTAAGCGTAAATATTTTATAAAGTTTTTAGGAAAACTATCGATTCTAAATTATTAAACTAGTCAGAAGGGCATTTGAATAATGCATACAATTAAATACATTTAAATATATATGTAGCGATCGCTTCATTTGCAATGAATCCCCTGCACCTTTCTCTTGCTTTCGTTTTTTCTCCACTGCTAGCTGGTTCCTCATTTGCGCCTTCACTGGAATATCACGGTTACCGAATATGCGTTTAGTCCGTATTTATAAACTGAATGTTTACATAAATACTCTTAGAAAATAACTTTGAAATCGGGAGCTGTAATAACTTGAAAATTTCGACACGGAAGCAAAGGAGCTTCTTAGTGAAACTGAGGGAAACTTAACTGAATTCGTATAAATGTTGTTTGGTAACTTCTGTTTTGTATACATTACTTAATTTATACGGATTTTATGAAGCATGATGCTTATTTTTGTTTTACATATTTTTTCCCAATAAAAGACTTTCTCTCTGTTTCGAATTACAAACGCTTTTTTCTCCCTGTTGCATGATTTTCACATGTTGTCCTTATTTCCACTGGAAAAAAAGGACGATTATTTCCCATCGCTTTCCTCACCCGTCTTCAATGTCGCCATAAAAAAACCACCCCAAGCCTATTTTAAAAAAATATTAATAATATTAATAACCTATTTTTCTTTTTCTAACACGAACTCCGGTATGACAATTTTCTGCTCTCGCACTCTGATGAGAGCAGGAGTGGATGCTCTCCGAGTGCCCAGCGCTCCTTGTTACTGAAGTTTGTGGATGCCTTAAGCCGTTGATTGCCAAAAAATTTTGAACAAAAACACCTCCTTGGAAAGGTTTGGTTTTCATTAACTACCGCTTTTAAAGCCAAAACGCATGGAAGCGATCGCAGCTCTGTGCCCACACAGGCTTCAGAGGCGGGCGGCTGCAGCCGGGGCTGCCGCGACCTCCCGGGCCTCGGCTGCCCGCGATGCTACCCCCCGGGCCGGGGCAGCTCTCGCCCACGCAGCCGGCCCGAGAGCCGTCCCCCGTGGCTGGCAGGATCCGCCGGGCGCTCTCCTCGCCTCCTGCTTTCTCCCCCTTCCACCCAGTACTTCCCAGGGGCCAGAGCGCCCGCGGGACGACAGCCTCATCGCGAGGCTCGGCCGGGGCTGAGCGCTGCGGCCCGGGCCGAGGCGGGGTCGCGGACGCCGCACGCTGGGGTCCCGGGGTACACCGGCACACCGCCCCCGGGCGCTGTCTCGAAGCGCAGAGGTCCCGGGCTGCCACGAGGGCATAGCGGCCGGCGGGATCGGAGCGGGGGGGCTCCCAGCACCGGCGAGGAAGCTCTGGGTCCCTTCGGGGGGGCGGCTGCAGCAGGCGCTGNCCGACGCAGCCCGAGGCGGCCGCTGCTCCCGCCCGCCCGCGGCCCTGGCGGTGCGGGAACGGCGCAGCACCTGCCGCGGGGCCGAGCGGGCCCCTCCCGCCGCCCTTCGCTGCGCCCTCGGCCCTGCAGCACCGCTCCGCCCTGCCACCTTTCCCGCCGTGCCACATGCCGTCGAGGCTCCGACACCCTCTCCTCTCCCGCGGCCCGGCCCGGAGAGGGCAGAGCGGTGGCAAAGGCAAACCGGCGAGGGGCAGCGCGTAAGGACCGACCTCCTGCCCAGCCGCGCCTTCTTCGCGCTCCCCTCGCGGACCGGGAAAGGCACTGGGCAGCCGAGGAGCCAGGCCGCCTCTGCGGGGCGGCCCCGCCATCGAGCGCTCGCTGTTGGGGACGAGCCATCTAATCCTGCCGCCGTAGGAGGGGTGTCCGTCCCCCCGCACTACCGCGATCCCTATTTCGGCGCCAGGTTCAGGAGGGGAAGTCGAAACGAAACGAAAATGTCCTTGAGCCCAAAGGCGGGAGGAGCCCGGCTCGGCCCGCAGCACTTCGAGGAGAGAGCTCTGGCTCCAGCCGACAGTGCCGGCGGGAGTCTGCCATCGTCCTTTCCCAGCCACAAGCCGCTGCTTTCCCCCAGGAACCCAAGCTTAGAACGGCGGCTGTCCGGAGGGGGAGCGCGGCGGCTGCTGGGGCGGCCGCCGGGCCGCCCAGGGAGTCCCCCTGCTCCGCGGCACAACGCCTCGGCCCCGCGGGAGCCGGCTCTGCATCCCCTGAGCACCGCCGGCCGCCTCTAGCCCCTTCGGGATCCAGGCGGCTCGTTCGTGCAGTACCAATGGAATAAGAAAAGTAATTTTTAAAAAACCAAACCCAAAGCGTCTTTAAGGCGTCCGAGCTCCGACTAAAGGGTTTCGGGACAGCAGTATCTCTGCAGACCTACCCTCGCTTCCATCCTTCCCCCCAGTGATTTTATTAATGAGCCTTTTGCTGTTAACGCTGGTTTTATGGAGAAGGAGCTGCGGACAATAGAGAGGCAATCTCTGCAGCCAGACGTATACAGGGAAGGGAACGACACGGCCGGAGCCGAGTAGTACGTAATATGTTATTACACCGTATTTCGCTGCCTAGAAGGCTGCGCAGCCCCGGCCGAAGCGGGCGCAGGGAGCGGGGCTCACCGGCAGGCCGGGCCGGCTGGACGCCTGGTGCAGGGGTGAGCTGGCCGCTGCCGGAGTCCTGCTAGGCTCTCTCCTGCTCTCCGGCTCCCCACTACGATCTGCAGCTTCCCCGTGTTCCTCACACACGTCTCCAGATCTTGGCTTTCCCCCTGGCCACGGGCTTGCGTTTTCCCGCAATCACACGCTGCAATGCTAACCGCAAGGGATTTCCTCCGTGAGATATCAAGCTCATCGACCCACCTCACCTTAACAGACTTGCGAGACTCTTCAGTATTGCGTGGATTCTTTAAAATAGTTCCGTTTAGATTTGTAAACTGTCAGAAAAGGAGAGCACACACCGAAGCATCTGTGCCCCGGGGCTCTTTTCCTTCAAATTAGCAGCTTATAGCTGGAAATGAAGGAAGAGTTTTGCCACCTCCGTTGCAATTAAGGAAAGTTCCCTAGATCCGAGGGAAAAGTGACTAACAAGCCCCTCCGCCCGAGCACCAACTGCGGCTGCTCCTTCGCCGCAGCCTCAGGCCACTCCAGTGCCGTTTGTCCCGGGCCGGGCGGTGTCCCCCGCTTCATCCCGAGGTGGCCGCGCCGAGCGGCGCCACGCAGGGAAACGAGCGTCCCGCCTGCCGCGCACTGCCCGAGCTGCGGCTTGAACGAATGCGGGAAGGGGCTGCAGCAGAGAGCCGCCACCCTCGCCCCGGGAGCCAGCCCAGCGCCTGCCTTTACACCCCTAATGTGCCTAAAGGGCGCGGGTGCCGGAGAAGCCCGCTCTTCGCTTCCAACCGCGCTCTCGCCCGGTATGAGAACGAGTGACGGCGGAGCTCTGCAGGACATGCCGAGCGTGTAGGGCTGAGGACTCGTACCCCGAAGCACGAATCGTTTTAATTACAACGATTTACGTAAATTAGCAAGATAGCATCCTTTCTGCCCCGCCAGGCTCTGACTTAGAAGTAAAACATCACTCGCCCACGTTGGACACCATCGCCTCCCAAGCGCTCAAGCGCTCTCCAAGTTCCTACGGCCGGCAGAGACCACATGCGAGGAAAGACCTCAAGAGAACCGGGAAGACAGAGCCGACTCCGAGCGCGCTCCCCGTGAGGTCCCTAACGAGCAGCGCTCAGCCCCAGCCCCGCCGCGCTCATTCTCCAGGACGGCGGTGCTCATTAGCGACTGTCCTTTGGACAGAGCAGGGTGCCATTTTCCTCCTAAATCCAAACTTTGCCTCTCAACAGACCCTCTTATCTTCGTATGCCCGTGTTAATTAAAACTCTAGTAAATGCGTAGGGAGAAACCTCTGCTCTGCGGCACAAGGCAGCAGCTCCCACCGGCTGCTGCCACACGAAATGGTGCTCAGGGAGCAGAGCCTTGACGGGACCGCACGGGGCCTCGGTGCCGGCCCCCAGCTCCCGCCCTCGCTCCCCGCCGCTAGGCTGAAGCCAAAGGCAGGTCAGCCTGTGACAAAACTGAGCCCGGCCGGCAGCTGGGGTGCCCGGCTGCGGGCTTAGAGTTTTCTGTGCAAGTAACTGAAGGCTGCGGATCTGCTTAGAAAAAAAGGGCAGACAGTGAAGGGGATTTCGAGTGAAGATAAACAACAGGGGTTTATTGAACTATAAAGGCTGAAAACGCCGTTAAACAGATCGAGGAAACGCATCCTAATACACACGAGCCGCAAACATCCCGCAGCCTGGCTCCAGCAAGCAGAAGGTAGCTCAGATCCTCCCGGCCGCGCCATGAACCTGGCTCGTCCCTGGCGGAATCACCGCAGATGGAAAGCTGAGAGAGTCTGACAGAGTAATTCTCAGTCTTTTTAGGCTTTCGCAAACCCGGTACTGCTACCTACGGGGCTCAGCAGGGCGCTCTCTACAGAGGGGTCACACAAGGGGCCCAGGGGCACGAAAGGGCCAAATCCTGTCGCTTTTCCTCCTGCAAACAATCCTATCGTCTTTTCCTCTGACCTCAAAACTTTGCCAGCCAATATGCGCCAACACTTCAAAGGAGTTTCGAGGCTCGAGTTCGTACTTGGCCCGTGAAAGAGCCTTTAGGGGTTCGGGGCTGTCTGCCCGCTCCCAGCTTAAAAGGTGGCCAGAAGGTGTCCCGCCGCCCGAGGCAGCCCCGGTAACCTTGCCGAGGCTGCGTCCTTCAACCTGGACGTGGCTCCTCGGTGCGGCGGAACGAGGCAGAAGCCTACGAGGCAGATACCGGGGCAGCTGGGAACTGGGGACACTGCCCTGAGCCTGCCCGCCTACCGCCCGCTAGGCTCCGCGGAGCTGATCCCCCCTCTGCTTCCACAGCCTCTGACGACGCTGTCTCCGTGCTACCCCCGCCCCGTTCCTGAGAAGCAAGCAGGGCGCGGAGGGGGCCGGCAGCAAGTGCTCGGCCGCCGGCGGGGGCTGCCACCTCCCAGCCCCGCAGTACGGCCTCAGCCGCCGCCGGCGGAGCCGCCGTAGCCTCGGCCCAGGCACAGCACCGCTGTCGCCACGCATCGCTGTCATGCATCGAGAGCAATTCCATCCAAAGCCTCTTCTTCCTCCAGCCCTTGCGTCTCCCCCGGCCGCCCTGCCCCCTCTCCCCTCCCTCATCCCCTCCGCCAGAGGGGCCGCCGGCCAGCGCGCAGTCAGCGCGCTCCCGTGACAAATTTCAGGTTTGTAAAGGGACGGGTGAGATGTATCCAGAGTTTGAAATCCCATTATAAAACCAGAGCAGACGCAGTGCTCGTGTGCTTCCCGTCAGGGAATCGCTCCAACTAAATCAGCATCTTACAAGAGAGTTTGTCCCCAGTGGGGACAGCAGCTCTCACTTACTCCGCTCCGTGAACAGCTGCACTTCTGCCTCAGGAAGAGCCTTTCAGCCACACCGCCTCTGCGGGGTGACACTTATTTCCTCCTTGCCAGCGTTTCGCTGGGATCCAGAAGCCCCCCAGTTCCCCGGCCGAACGGGCCCGCGCCGTTGCCCCTCGCAGGGGTCCCAAGCCCCCGCAACCCCCCACCCCCCGAAAGACGAAACGCTCCGAGATCTCTGCGCTTTGTCAACGCAACGGAGTATTTGACAGTCACAATTACCTGTAAATATTCCGACCGTTTTGTACACGGGACACTTTTTGCCTTAAGCCTGGCGAGCCTCACACAGGCGGAACTGCAACAGTACCGCAACTTCACCGAGGCAGACGGCAAAATTCCGCGCTCCGTTCTCGGCACTGAGTACGATCTTCCCCGGCACCGCAGAACCCAGGAGCGGGAGAGAGAGCTACCGCTTCCCTCTCTCAGCACTGTGAAACCCAAGAGCGAAACACTCGATTTAAAACGCTAACATTTAGGCGAATTCAAACCAGTCACAGGAAAAAAAAAAAAGAGATGCCTGTTATCAAATCATCCTTTCGGACAGAAGGAACGGGTTCACACGCTGGCAGAGAAGGTGCCAGATTTTCTAACATATTGGCATCCGCAGTTTAAGAAAAAATAATCATGAGATCTGAGATGGTCACTACTAGCTAAATTGCGAGATTTCATAATCGGTCTTCCCATTTTTCACTACAATCTCTCCCGTCCCTACCCATCACATCACAATAATTAGCAGCGCGGAATTACCTGTCTGCTTCTTTGTGCTTCCTTCAAGTAAAGAAGGTAGAAGTCACTTCACCTATTAGCTTGTATAAGTAATAAAGAGGTGGTAACTTGGGAGCTACCACATTTTGAAGATCGTGTCACATGCTTTAGCATAAATAAGGGTGTTATAGCCCTAGCGATTACTGGATCAATTCATTTGTACAACAACTTATGGCGCCTTTAGTTCTCAGCAGGTATTTGTTCTGACCCTGGGAACAGCTCTGCATATCCCGCCTCGCTAAGACGGACATAAACAACAACAGCCTCTCAGTTTCTGGGGCGTCTTTGCGCACGTTTACCGGGGAAAGCCTGTTTGTCAGCGTCTTGACTTTGTATCAACCTATTTTCAACGAGATACGACGGAATTTCTCGGGCTGCAGCATCTGCCTCCGCAGCCAGGACAAGGCGGAGTTGCAGCTGCTGCCGCGAGTGCTCTCACTCAAGAGGGGGTCATGGAGTGCGGCTTTAGTCTCCCTCACACAAAAGGGGAATTGCCCAACTTTCTCAAAGTTTCTCAGCCCTGTGCTTTTCCTAAGTCGCTTTCAAGAGAGGCCGGCCACCCTGACGGTCAGCCCCGAGGAGTTTCACAGAACTGACTCGATCCGATTGAGGGACCGCGAGTGGAGCACGCGCCTCGGAGGGGCGAGCTGACAGCACCCCGCGCCCCGGCGGCTCCAGCCCTGCTTGATCCACTTCCAGAGCTCCAGGAACCCACTCGGGCCGGTCCCAAGCCGAGCCGAGTCTTTGACAGCCGGTGGACGAGACGGGCAGCGATCCCTTCCCAGGCAGTCACTGCTGCTCCTACTGGCGGGAGCCCACAGCCCTGCCGGCTTGCCGCAGTAAGAAAGGAGGGGACACCGAGCTTCGTCAGGCAACGGACTGACGGGGAAGCCTCCACGCAGGTGGAGCCGGGCTTCGACTCCTACGGTGTGGGGAGAGGACGGACCTGCTCCTGCCACCCCAGGAGAGAAGTGTTAGTAGCATCCGGACTTCGATAGTTTTGGCCTCGGCGACTCTCGGCGGCACGGGCGCGGCATGACTGCCCGCGGGAGCCGGACCAGGGCAGGGCGGCAGGTGCTGCGGGACGTGGCGCGGCCAGAGGCCAGCACGGCAATACACAGGGCTGGAGGCGACTCCCGTCCTTTCGGTGCCGGCGGTGACCCTCCGCCCCGCTCGCACTCGGCGTCACCTCTCAGGCAGGAGGAGAGAGGGTCGGGCGTGGCCCAAGGCTGTGGGCCGGGGCGCGGACAGTAAAAGAACCCTTCCCGGCCCGCCGAGGGCCTCCTGTCCCCTCCGTCGTTTCCTTTGGACGTTACGAAGGCCAGCCGGCCCTCCCGCACCCTTCCCCGCGCACGCCGCCACAACGCAGGGCCACGGGAGAGGGTCCGTCCCCAGCCCCTGCAGATAGGTAACTCCCTGCACCTGTGTATGGCCGGAGGGCTGAATCTCCGGGCACCGAGGCAGCCTCCTCCTGGCACTCCGCAGATCACGACTACCGAGCACCATCGGGCCGGCGGCCCGACCCTGTTAAGTGCCCGAGGCACGGGGCCTTCCCACTCTCCCCGTGTACTCTCTCTCCCTCGTGTAGACTCTTCCTGGCCTCCGCAAACGTTGACGCCACTATGACAGCGTGTCGACTCTCCCTGCAAAGGCCGATCCTTGTAACAGGATGGGAGAGTGAGAGCAGCATTGCTAAATCCATCAATTGCCCTCGGCCTTCTCAGCATGCCTCTGGCAGGCTATGTCAGCATGTGTATATCAACTAGTGGAAGCAGTTTTCCCAGGTTTTCCCAGCCAGGTGTTTTCCTCCGATCTGCAGGATATGCAGCTATATCAGCCGGAGAATGGGGTGAGGGGTGCAGGGGGATCGCACTGCCAGTCTATCTTGAAGAACGGTGGAGGCATGGGTGTCTCCGCTACACAACCCGCCCGGGCCCACCGTTTCTCGCCCCTGTTTGTCCTCTCCCTGCCCGCGCCAGAGGTCGCCGGGCCCTGGCCCGTGCCTGTGTCAGGGAGCTGTCAGCAGCCATGGCACCGGGGCGGTCCAGCCCTCCACCCTCACAGTTCCGCCTGTACTGCGGGGCTCCGCGCCGGAGGAACGGGAGCCCTCTGGCTTGCAGGTTTCCCAAGATCCTCCAAAGGCTGGGAACTGAGGGCCTTCCGAGCACCTCCCGGCACAGTTGCCTATGGGGCGCCCACAGACAAACATATTTGCGGACTGCTTTGAAGCGTACGAACCAAACCGGACCTCCGGCGGGCTCCGAACGCCAGTAGAAGCCCGGCTTGCTGCCCACCGGCCCCGCGGAGCTCGGGTGCTCCGGCCGAGCCCGCAGCGGCACAGTTGCTGCTGCCCCCCGCCTCCTCCAGCGCTCAGCCCCGCTACCGCCGGGAGAAGCCGAGCGCCGACTGGGCGGGCGGAACAGGAGGTGCTGACGAGGACGAGAACGAAATAAACCAGCTTCTCAATTTTCACCTTGATTATATGGTCCTGTTTTTATGGGCCTGCCCAGTAGCTTGTGCACACACATTTACACCACTTTCGAAAGCTTCGGCAGTAAGACCCCAACGAACTGCCCGTCCACACCCCCAAAGCAAACAGGGGAGTGCAGCGCTGGGCCGGGCCAGCCCGACCCCGCGGTCTGCACCCTGAGCCCCGCCACCTCCCCTCCGCCTCCCAACAGCCCTCGGCATCATTGCGGCCTTGGGTGGCTTTCAGCTTGGAAAGAGAGAGAGGGGAGAGGAAGTCTGAAGTCTGTTTATATTAATATATTTTCGATTAAGTCAATGTACAACGTCTGCACAATGTAGCAGACCCTTCCTCTTTTCCCTCATTTCTGCCAAGACAATTCACTCACTGCAGCTAAAACAAGCTTCCTGAAGCCTTCACAAAAATTAGAAACAACAGTTAACAAAGAATCAAAATAGGAGGTAGGCTTCATGGGAAACCAGGCATGTAAAATAACTGTGCAACTGCCAGGCTGGATTTCTCTTTCATATATTCATGAGTGATGGATAATGCACAACTCATTTCCACAAGTTCTTGAAGATTTGGCCTAGGCTGCAGCTGGCCATCTGAGTGGGCATGTATAGCAGTATAAAGCCATCAAGTGGCAATGGGGTGACTTTTCTCTTGGAGATGGCAGTGGGAGCCCCTGGTAGCTCACAATTCAGTCTCTACCCCCCAGTTCTGTATAATGAAGGATTTCCTAGGAAGATGATAAAGGGTCTAAGGAGATATGTGGTACGTACCCTCTCAGGGGGAATAAGACTCCTACATTTTTTTACTCTCCAAGCAAAAAAAAAGGGTATAATATACAATGAAAACCTTTTGGTGATTCCCATTGCAACAAACTATGCTAGTGCCCACAAATTAACATGTTTCCTTCTGACATAATTTCCACCAATGCCTGCAAATAGCACCAGTGACTTTTTCTGCCCCCCCAGTTTCCTGTAAATCAAATGATACACAATCATGGTACATTCACAACTCTGTCTAAAAACTTGTAGATGATGGTTGAAACAAGCAATTGTTTAAAATTTACAAGAAAGACCTGAAGTACAGAGGTGAAAGAGATCAGTAAGTTCCTGCCAGCAATGAATAAGGAGAAGGGTAGAGGAGGGCAGTCCTGTCATTTCTCCCCCGGTGTGACCTGCCATAAGAAAAGTTGCAAGATGAACTGTCTCATTAGACAAGAAAGAATCAGCTGAGAAGGAAAGCAGATATAAATGGGCCACTTGCGGCAAAAAAGTCATTGTCATGACTCATAGTCCAACACCAGACAGAAGCCATAAGAAACCATGTTCCTGGTGTTCATAAACTTCAGTGTTCAAGATGACAAAGGTGATTATTAGTGATTGTAAGAGATATCAGGGGATACTTGAGATACCCTAGATTTAACTGTATTCAGAATCCTACCTCAACTGTTCACTTATGCCCTCCATAATTCAATACCCAACAAAATTTTAGTTGCAGAAAGAGGTGAGGTTTTTTTGTGGTTTATGGTTTTTACTTTCCTGCCTTAAGCAACAGCTAATACAGACAATATTAGGCAGTGTGCTCCCTCTTCTTTCAGCAGTTCCTGTTCAGCACAAGTTGAAGTGACCACAGTAAATAATTTGTCTTTGGGTCAAGGTCATGATCCTGTGTCAGCCTGAACACAGCACTGCCTTTGCAGCCAGCAGGAGTCTTACACAGGCACAGCTAAGGGATTGTGCTACTGGTTTGTAATGCAATCTGCAATGTCTTAGAATGAGAAATCATTCTAAGATCTGAAGTTACTGTACTGATACAGCCTATTTGTAAATGGCAAAAAAATTATTGGTACCATGCCTGCTGTTCTCTCTATATTCTCAATGAGATCACTGCTCTAGAAAAAGTGCCTAAAATTCTTGGGTAATGGTTGCTTTTATGCAGTTTCTATTGTGCTTGCTATTGCTCCTAGAAAAGTAAAGTTGTTCAAAGATGCATTTGGTTTTCCTTACTGCTTTGCAAAAGGTTTTTGTTTGGTTGCTGGTTTTTTAATAAACAATAAAAATAGCTTGTCCTCTAAAAAGATGCCTTTTCAAAACACTAGAACAAGCACAAGCAGGGGAAACAGCCTTTGAAAGAAAAATTACTTTGGACAAGTTTTGAATTTCAAACATAGCCTTTGTTTATATTTCACTGACAAAATGCCTCTCAAATACTCTTTGAAAGGTGATTACATTAGGCAGGGGCTATTTTAGCAATTTCACATCTCATAGCACTATTGTATACAGGGATCTGTCCACCCACTTCCCTTGCTGCAGTCACAGCTCTCTGAGCCTTTACTCAGCTATCTTTCATCACTTCTACAGTCATGAAGACTTTTTTTTCTTGCAAATTGAAGTTAACTTTTTCTGTACCACCAAGGTTTCTCTAGGACTTCTGGGGGGCTGCAGAATCACTTTTGGCCTGTTGGTCATGTTCTGTTTGAAGGTTTGTTGCAATACTTTGCTTAGAGTTGGGCAAAAAATGCTTTCCTGATTTAACAAAGTTTTAGGATAACAAAACCCAATTTCCATTTCAAATCTCAACAGAAATTTGAGATTTTGAGTATTTCATAATTTTAAGGGAAAAAAAGTAATTTGCACTGCAAGTCCTTTCCAAATTACATATCCTTCCTTCTCCATTTTATTTTTCCTGTAACTTAGGAAAAGAGCACAAAGCCCCTCCCACAAAGGCACTGCACAGCCATGATAAAGCAGCACATCCAGTTATTCCTACCATCAGCTCAGGTGGTGAAAGCTTCAATACCCATTTGAGTTCTAGAGTGACAGGAAAGCTCTTTATGTTCTTACTTTCTGCATAGTCTCAATACCACCATATTTCAATATTCTGGCTACACTTGTCCATCTCTACTGCAATAAAAACTAAATTTGTTGATGTTTGACATTTTTTAATACTCTTTAAATATTTTTAAAACATCTTTATCAAGACAAATTCTGTACCAGCGTGCGATCCTTCAATATGGAAAATACCTTGCATTTTTAGGAATGTTCCTAGGCCCCAGATCACAATGGTCTGTGCCACCAGACATTGAAACTGATTCTTGGCATGAGTTTGGAGTAAGCCAACAAACACTGTCTGAAACAGCTCTTGGGCATATCTCCAGAGTTGTCTGAGGCCAGACTTCAATGCCAATAGGCAATTCACCTGAGGCTATCTTGTTTAGGTGGGCAAGGCAGTAAAACAGTGTCAGTGGAGGCTGTTGTGGGCAAGCTGCAGAACCTTGTGGCAGAACCATTCTGATACACCAGCACAGCCAGTGCATCTGCCAGTCCTGCATAAGAAGGGTGGAGTAGCACAAGGCAAACATCAGTGCTGATTTTTGAGCTCCAGGCTCCTGCACAGTGCGTAAAAATGCACAGCACAGTGCCATGCATATAAACTGGCTGAAGATGAACAAAAATGGCCACTCAGTGTTGCTGTAATGTGCTTCTGTATGGCTGTACCAAAGCAGATGAAATCAGAATTTTGCTCCTTGTTGTGCTATCAATATTTAATTCTTCATGTCATTGCAACATCTGTCCTTTCTCAGGTACAGCAGTTATGTATGTCTAGTGAGAACATACTACATACCTACTTCAGTAGTTTTGTGAACACAGGTAAACTCCCAAAACTTCTATTTTTCATCAAACATAGACAAGACAAAGGCTTCATTGGTCTTCACTCCTCTGCCAATGCTCTCCCCATTCAGATAATCACCGGCAACCACTTACATAATCAGACCTTTTTCGTAAACTGATCCATTCTAAAGTTATCTCCGAGACTTTTGATCTATTATTTCTCCTGTCATACTAGAAGGGACAGACTAGTATGCATTTTTGAGGCCTGATTGCGAAGGGTGCAAAAACTTTGCTGTGAGTCTTCATCACATGAAGTTCATTCTTCATTTTGTTTTATGGTTCGTTAGAAGGATTCCAGAATTTGATGGACAAGGAGAAGGTTGGAGATAGGAGGTGCTAGGTATCTGAGATACTTAAAAGCACACAGATTGTCAGTAAAGCAAGATACAGTAAGAATTAGGAACAACATATATGACATTTTTCCTTCCAATGTTATAAAAGCACATGAAATGCAGTCCACACATCCAAGTTTGGACCTATTCTTCCCCTCTCTAGCACAAGTCACAGAAGATAGCAAGCCCACACCAACTGAAATCTGGCCTTAAGATGTCAAGAATGACCCAGAGTAATCAGTGATATGAAGGGCTGTATATGCCCTTCACAACAAGAGCCAGAGTGGTCTGGGAAAGATTTATCAGATATGGGTAATGGCTTAGTAAGGATGAAGCTACAAAACAAATAACAGAACTTATCCTCTGAGATGCAGTAGCGATATTAGACAACTTTCACATGAGCACTTACCTATTAATGCCTGGTGGAGCTCAAGGCTCATTAGCTCCTGTTTTAAATATATGGTCTGAATGTTAATGCACAACCTGGCTACTCAGAGGCTTGGGCTACAGACAGAGTTTTGCTCTAGTTCTCTTTCTACAGAGAGATTTCGTGAGTGGGGTTTCAGAAGTATATTATTAATCTGGGAGAACACGACTGACTAATAGTCTGCCAGACATCCTCCTAAGACACAAAAGCACAGCTGAGAACCTCTCAAGTCACCTCTTATTTTTTACATCTGTAAAAGGAAGCAAACCTGATCCACATAGCAATCAGAAAGATCTGTAAGGATCTGTTTGCTTGAAATTCTAATATCTCAACACTGAACTTGCTAAGGCAGCTCTTACCCTTTCCCTGTCTAAGGAGGAGCCAAGTGCCTGCAGAACGGCCACATTTCTGTTCTGCAAAAAGGCAGACTGGAGAAAGGCACCAAGGATCCTGCCGTGCTGCTTCCGAGCTTCTTGCCCTCACATGCACCTAGGGTCATTTAGTGGGAGAAGAAAAAGAGGCAAGGAGAGCCGAGAGATTGCCCAAGGCTATGCAGCAGGTCACTGGAAGGTTCCCCAGTCATTCCCTATTCTGTGCATTTTTCCAAACCGGTCTGCTTCCCAGTCTGGGAGAACTTTCCCAAAATGCAAGGCAGAATCCAGACTCTCAGAACATTTTGAATGATCTGCAAACTTTCTCTATTTAGGATCATTTAGAACTGTTAGTTCAAACACAAGTATTTGGAGTATTATAAATAGAGACTGATAAAATGTGCAACATATAGAAATTCCCTTGGAGAAACAGCACATGCTTATTATCTCTTCTTTCACACATTTCCAAAATTTTAAAACTTCATTTGGCCCATCACCTGGCTTTAATCAGTGATCAACCCAACCTGGAAAAGACACTTCAAAAACAGGTCTGAATCTTACATGTATCATGCCAAAAGTCCCATTCCTACAGCTGCATTAGGAGTAGCTTCTGCACTGTTACACAAGTAACTAAGCTAAACTTTGCCTTTCAATGATTTTAAAAACCAGTTTACTGAAGGTTTATTGACAATAAATATAGTCTTATTTCCTTTTTACATTGAGAAATGTTGCTGTAGAGAACATTCAAACTTTGAATAAGCATTCAGATGATTCTCTTCTCATCTATGCTATTTCTGAAATCTGGGATTTTTTTGCAGCCTGGTACAAATGAAAACAACCTTGTTGATAAAGTAAACTAGAATTTAGAATAAGCAACACTATAAAAAAAGCTTTGCCCAAACTTTCTGCCTTCTGTTGTATTTTGGGTTACTCCATCAGGCCTTCATAACTCAATGAGTCATTTCTGTCTAACACAAAACTACTTTTGCTGTTACTAGATCAGAGGAGTTAATGATCTGTAGGTATCACCATATGCACCCCCTTCTACACAGGGAATAGCAGTAGCCAATATCAAAGAGAAGAGGTTTTAAGCAAACTTTGCAGGCACATTGACTGCTGTGTCCATCCTTCCTTCCCTCAGCTTATAAACTACAAAAACACCAAACAAAGATTATCACTGCAAAAGAAAATTAAAAAGAAAGAAAAATCAGGTAACCCTGACTAGATGCAAAGGAGGGAGGCGAAGGGTTGGAAAAGGCCATCTTCCACACAGTGAAGAAATTGCCACTTGTTTCCCAGTCTCTACCACAAGATGAATAATGTTCAGCTATGAATAAACCCAGAAAGCCTGGAAGAATGTAGGACACTAGCCTGGGATCCAAGACCTTTACAGACATGCAGAGTTTTATTCCCCTGGACTATTCGGTAATAAATTAAGCCACTCAGCCGCCTTTCAGACAGCACTGCCTCACCGTGGTACCTGCCTTGAAGGCATCATCATGTTTTCTTTTTTGTGCCACTGGCCAAGCTGCAAATCTTGGATAAACTCCTCAACATTTGCAAGTTTCCAGCATGTGTTTACCCTGACTTTAGATGGATACTATTGTTTTTGCTGAATTATTCTCTCGCAGATCCTGCTGCCTTAGGTGTTTGAGACACTCCGTTTAAACAGGTGGCTATAATCAATTATTCAAAATTATTTTTAGCATTTTGGATATTTTTTTCCTGACAGTGCATTAGTTATAAGTATTGTACAAAAATAAGGCAATTGCATGCTGTTTGGGGTATCTGTGATTAAAAAAACATGCTCTAGCTCATTGTAATGTTTCTGTAGGCTGGCATCCCTTGTGAGAAATTGACTTCTTGTAGCTGCTTTGGGTTTATGTCAGTTGTGTATTTTAAGAACAACATTCGCTAAAGCAGTTTCACGTGAAAAATGGAAATATACTTACTTCAAGAAAGTATTTATACTGTCATCTTCTTTCCATTCTCAGTGAGTCTTTAACAAATACTTGCTTGCTAGTGAAAAAGGTCCAGAATGGTCAGTCAAGAAGACCATTAAAAAGCAATTAGGGAGGCAGCAGATGAGGGTGCTGCAAACTATTGTTCTTACAAGCCACAGTATGAAGAAATAGGAAGAATAACAGAAGCTAAAACACGCATAGAGAAACCATTATTCAGAATGTATAATACACGGTATTCTAGAACTTGTAAAGAAGTGGGCTGAATCTAGCCTTCAGTTAAAAAAATGTTGAAAGGAGAAGATAGGAACCCACAGTGTGCACGTCAGGAGCCATCAAGTTCCCATACAGCTCCTGCTGTAGGTAGGAACAATGGGGAAGGTAAAGAGATCTTTGCACTACTGGCCTTTTCCCTATATTCCCCCAGACAGATGAGGTATTTGAAGACAAATACCTTCTAAAAACAACTGTTTCTTCCCAATATATTCTAGACATCACTTTTCATTGATGTGATTTTTTCAATTAAAATGTAACCAAATTAAAATCCAAATTATTAAAAAAGTGAGGCCAACAGCTACAAAAAAACAAACAAAAAAAAAAAGAGGAAAAAACCCTCACCAAACAAACCAAGCCAGAAAAACACACAAAAATATTTACTCTTTGATTTCAGCATATATCTCATTTGCAATACATTAGGCTAACCTTCTCCATATTTTTTTTATTCTATTTTTTAAATTCTATTTCTTTAACCACCACAAAAATATTTTAGTCTGACCTTAAGTGCTTCTTTTCCTGGGTGGAGTGTTTGTTTCCTGATTCACAAAATTTATTATTCTCAAGAAGCAGCCTGAACTAGCAAGAGCTGAGCTTAAATAGAGCCCCTGGCCTATGCTATGGTTCTGTGTCTCTGTGGGCAGGGCATGTAAGGGGAAGCCCCAGGTCAAGCTGATCATGGTCAGTAACCCCTTTTGGCACTCAGGGCCCTGACAATTATTGATCTAGCACTAAACTAAAGTTTCCAACTTTCAGTGGAAAGAAACTGAAGAGTAAAATTGAAAAAGAAATGTTGGTGTTCTGGAAGCAATGTGTACTTTTGCACTCATCGAGTGCTTAGAACACGAGAGATGTGGAGAACATGTGCGTTTGCATGTTGTGCTTGGGTCGAAAGGCACCGTCTGATTGATCTTTAGCCTCCATGTTAATAAATCTACCTGAGGGATTTTCTTTGGTAATGTGAACACTGGAACTTCATTCCAGTAGATAACAATTGTAAGTTCTGTGGAGGCTAAGACAGACTTCGGTCAGTGGCACACGATGCCCACTATAATACTGAAAATCTGAGATGAAATTCTGTGTCCCTACACTCATGCAAGATTTGCCACTGCTTTCCATGGAGCCAAGATCTTGCCTCAGGCAAAAGCAAAACTGCAGAGGTTACAATATATGCTCTTCCACTCCAACTCCCAGAAACAAGACCTGCATGGCAGATGCATTATTATTTATTAATATGCAAACTTGCACAAACCTTATAATCTCAAATGATAGCTGAGTGCTTTCCTAGTTGATAAATCATATCTGAAGAGTTTTTCAAATAAAGCTTAAACTATTTTTGCTTTCTGGAGTAAAATGGGATGTCAAAATATTAACTCTAAATAGCAAGAACTGTTCTTTTCAGATATACTGGACACACACCAGCTTCAGTTAGCAAAATCTGATCATTGTTACAAAGCAAACCTTACCGGGACTTGTACAGTGAGTTTGGACTTTCCACCCCAAAATGTGTATATTGGTTTCTTATTATGGGAAAACAAGATTTCTGAAAGAATTATCTAAAAGACAATATTAGGAATTTGTTGTGGCACAGGAGACACGGTTACATAAGAGCTGTGGGATAATTAAAAGAAAAATCAAATACATCTGCAGAAACAGATTTAATTCACTGCTGAAACTGTATGTAAAACACAATTCTACCTTTTGTTTTTCCTTTCTGAAAGATGGAAAATCTACTTGTACCTTGTCTTGGCTAGCACCTGACAACAGTTTTACCAAGGGAAAGATGAAGGTTTTGTCCTTGCTGAGCACCGGCCAGCCTGGGACATGCCTGTGTTATGCAATGCAGTCAGAACAGTCTTGTCCTGCTCTCCCACCCTCATTTGAACTGATTTGTTTTCATCCTAGAACTGCTGGTCAATTGTTAATTGCAAGACCACGATGAAGACTGACAGTTGTCTCTCATGCACTTACATTTTGCAGAAAACAAAAGCTAGGTCTTACAAATGCTCTGGGAAACCAGTATTCCTCTGCTGCAAACAGGAACTGGGGGAACTGCGTCAACTAACACTTTCAAGGAGGAGATGAACGCCCTCATCTCGTGGCCACACAACCCCTTCAGTTCAGAGATGCAAATGTCACTGACAGCAATGTCCTCCGGAGGACCAGTACAGCAGAATTAGGAGGTCATTGAGACAGATGACTTTTCCCATCATTTTTCACAGTTGCTTTTTTGTTTTTTTAACCTGGCATCTGTTCTCCCATGTGTGCATACATATAAAGGCCGCTAACTCTAGCCATTTATTTAGGCACATTTCTATGATGGGGATGGAAAACACCTTTTCTTTGGAGAAAAGGACATCGAGATTTGAAGCACCAAACCTTCTCTTGCTTTCAAATGCTTTGAACTGCTGCAGATATATGACACAGACGGACAACTGGCTTAGCTGGCTCATCACACTCGTCCACAGGTGAAAAGATAATGGCTTAAAAGACAGAATAAAATTCACATCTTGCAAAGCACCTCTGGGTCTTCAATATACTGTGTACATCATTTGTACACGTGTTTGTGAGATGGGGGAGGCAGGCCTGGGAGAGACATAGAACAAGCAGGAATATAATTAAACCTAAAAACTAATAAGGTGAAAGATCTATAGGAAGCTAATATCACCTTGTAGCTTCGCAAGTTATTTTTAAGAACTGTCTAAAATCAGTGAGAGTTTGATTGTGGCATTCACAGTTGTGATACTAATCACTGGGCTCAGCTACAACACAAATCTGGCCTCAGGTTTATATTGATTGGATGTCTATTCAATCAATAAAAAAACATAACCCATTCCTTTATTTCATCTAGTCTCAGAGTCTGCTGTCCCATACATCACATCTGAATTGAAGCACTGCAGTTTATGCTAGTTTGCAGCAGGAATGGCTCAGTGCACAAAGAATAGTGTGGTTCTACCACCTTTCTCACACTGTGAGCTGAGCCACTGGTGCTGCTGTGCTAACCAGCAGGGACAGATGCTGAATGAGAAATTCTTCTGATAAGGGCTTGTGACAGCATTTTCCTCCTGGTCAAAACTTGCAGTGAAAGGGGGTGGGGGAAACAGGACTAGTAAGGAGTGTTTGCATAGCAGCAAGCACTCAAAGTCTGTGGCTTTTGGGCCTTGGGACCAGGAATTTACAACCTGGGCTGCTTTTGGATTGCATGACAAGGCCCTGAGTTTGGATTTAGTCCCAGCAGGCTAATCAGACATGTGTGATAATCCCAACAGATACGAAAAAAGGTATTTATTGAATTAGGCAAACAGAGTATTAATTTTTTAACCTTCACTCCAGCTCACTTAAGTGTCCAAAGAGCTTATTCTCTTATAAAATTAACACAAAAAAAAAGCAGAGGATGCTTTTACAAAATGTACTTGATCTGAACAAAATGAAGGAAGATACAAAATGAGAGAAGATATAAAAGAGAGAGAAACAGAATAAAGGCTGCTACTCTTCCTTCTCTTTTATGAATATATCTTATAGTTTATTATCCATGTCAGTTTTGTGCACCTCATGAAATTAAATTAAAGTTGGTAGAATACAGTGAATGAAGAACACAATAACTTCACTTTCCCGTGGAGGTGCATGCATGTACATGCAAGAGTGTACATTCCCACACACAGGAACCCTCAAAGAGAAGGGGGAGAAGCAAGGGCTGTGAGCAGGACTGCTGCTGGACAGGGCTCCCCCTTGTCCTCACTCTTACCAAAATTCAAGGATTTATTCAAAGCCTGATTCTTTGGAACACCCTTCTTTAATCCTACAATAGAAATCACAAGCTCGAAGTTCTGACAGCCAAGGAAAGTATGGGTAGGGAGCAGGGGCAGGTGTCAATGGAAATTATCTGCCTTCAATCAGAAGGCAGGCATGCCCTTTTTTAATTGCCAGGAGTTTTGGCTTTATAGCAGACATTTTAAGGGGCTACTACTAAAAGCAAGGGAAAAGTAGCCTCAATTCTGGAAAACTCAATAGGGCAAACAATCCAAGACAATCTGGATTTCCTTTCAAAACTAAGATACATGGGATATCTCCCTGTAGAAACAGACAATGGATAAATATTTTTATGGGAGCACTGCCCATGTAGCACTGATGAAGCCCTCCATTTTACATCCCAATAACAAGGATGTGTTTCAGAGGAAGGTATTCTAGAGGCTGCTGTTGAGTCTGCCCTGGAATGTCTGTGTGTAGCAAAGCAAATGATTGCCCTGAGGGGATTTTCCCACTGCTCATAAAAAATGTCACAGCCTAGCCTTGTCCCATCTGTACTGTGCTTTCTCAGGGCAACATCAGTGCAACCCATTTGGAGAAGCCTGTGCTGTAAATAGTGATGTTTAAATGTTGCACAAAACAGTGGCAATTTTTTTACTCATTTAAAATGTTAAGAAATGGGTATATTAAAAGCAGAGCACAATGTGGTGCTTCACCCATAAAAATGTAGCAGGGCCAGATCAGCAAACATTCAAAGCTTGTCTTCATTTGAAGGGAAAGGTTCAGGAAAACAGGGAATCAGCTGGAGAAATGATGAGTGTACTTGCATATACTCACACAAACCACACAGCTTCTACTAGAATTGCAGCCAGTAACTCTGCCCTGCCTGGCCCACCTTGTTTCCTTACTGGATGTAGGGAGATATGAGGTTTGGCACAAGAAGTACTTCCAGCAAGGGAGGCCGAGGATATGGTAGGGTCCAGGCACAACCATATGTGTGTGCCATGGTCCCTCTGTCACAAAACCCATTGGATCTAAAGTGTGAGAGCAAAATAAGTTTGGGTCTGTGAGGCCTCTTCACTTCCAGCAAACTCTGGAGTGCAACTTAAGGCTTCCTCTTAGAACAGACTGTAGAATATAGACGCAAATTTAGCATGTCTGAAAGGGAGAATAAACTCAAAGCTGTACAGCACTCCCAGGATGACATGAGAGGCCAAGATCCTCATCAGGCCTGCCTCTGTAGACCAAGACACTTGAAATGGGCTGTGAGAAACCTTGTCCTGACAAAACCTTCCAGGTCTATCTATTGGCTAAAACACTACTCCTATGTATAATCTGCAGGGCAGCATGGCTCCCTCCACCAGTGTGTCCTAGCCCTGCACTGAGCACACAGAAAAACTCCCTATGCCCATGCAACTTTCTAATTTGTAGTGGCACTTACACAACAAGCCAAACATGCCCACAGCTATCAGAGGAGCAGCCTACCAGAGCAAAACCACTACTCTAATATTTACAATTGACTGCTTGCTACAATTGCATAGTGGCTGCCAGGAGGCTTTAAGAGGTGGCAAGAACAAGGCAATAGTTATAGTTTGAAATATCTGTAAGAAAGGTAATGAGGGATTATTTGTTTTATACCCTTTGACTTGTATCTTTTCACTCTGTCCTTACTATACAACATAATGCTGTCCATGAATCTCCCCACAGTCATTTTGTCAGAGATTTCCATCGCACTTCTATGAATATTTCCTCATGGTGTGCCCATGTAGATACAAAATTGGTTAAGTGGTATGTGACGTACAAAATGGGCTTGTGCTTTTCACAAAGTAGAGGTAAGCCTGTACCTTTTGCCTCAATTCACTCAAACTTCTTGTTAGTAGGCAAATAAGTCTGGATTTGCCAGACTTGGGCAGTCTGTGCAGATGTGAATCTCCAAGGCAAAACTTTCTGATTTGGCAATCTAAAACCTCAGAGAATACAGAGACTAATATATACACTCTCTGATTCTTAGGGCCCTTTTTGCCTACTCTGAAATCCCTGTTTGTCTCTTACTGTCTGCATAAGAGGATGGAACTCCCTGTAGAAATAGAAAATGGGCAGAACTGGAAACAATGGGTGCTGACAAGCACACTATCATTATAGGTATTTACGTGCTGAGCATCAGATTGACAGTACCTTCATTTGTAACTTTTGCTCATCTGTTCACTATTATTAAATGAGCTCAGAAACCAGAGGAGATTTGAGAGCGACAGAGTGTAATTACACACTTTAGAAGAAGATATTTTTCATTGTGGTTTTAGAACATAACAACCTATTTAAAAAAAAAAAAAACAACAGCAGAAAGAATGTGGGTATTTCACTTCAGCTACGTTGCTGTCCTCAGAGAGCAGACTCATTAAAAAAATCTGCTTTTCACTTTGGTTCTAACTAAATGTATAAACAATGCAAAGGCTACAGAAAGCCTTTCTCTTAAAATACCCAACTCTGCTTAATGTAGAATTTTGAAAATCCTGTATTTAAATAGTGATTTTTTTGGTGTTGATCAACAATCTTATTTTTAATTTTTTTGAGTTATCGGTTTATTTTCATAACCTCCATCTGTACAGGAATTTGTATAGTCTAGCTGTAAAGTAGCTGTGTTTTGTTTGTTCTATTTGATCTAGCATCAAAAAGCTAAACCTTTTTTAACATTGAAGTCAGCACTGGCAAATAGGTATATTGAGGATGAGGATCAGCAGCAATGGATAAGAAGAGATATGAGGGGAAAACTAGCAATCCTGCCTATACAACTATGTGGAATTACTACCTTCAGCTTAAAGAGGATAGTGTCAAAAATTACTTCTTTAGGAAAAATGTAGCATATTGTTATTCTTGGTCCTGTGCAGTGAGGTCCTCCAGGGGCAACTCACCTTTAATTTGAAGGTTCCGTGTCACATGCTGAGCAAGGGTTTACTCTTCACAGGGATCTTGTGGTTCCATGCTGCCACAGAGAGCCAGCATCATGTCGCTATTGCTTTTTCATACAGAGGTCACTTGGCTATTCCTCCACACACCATGCCCGCCGTCTATCCAAAAGTCACAGGAAAATACGTGTCATTGTGCCTGAAAAAAGCACAGAAGTCCCTGTCCAAGGGTAATTTCACTTTGTGGTTTTTGCCACCCTTATCAAAAGTTTGTTGTGTTTGTCTCAGTGTAGGATGTGTCTGCAAAAGCAATGTACTACAGAACTACAGCCTGAAAAATACCAATATTTGCCTCACACCATTAGGAAAAAAGAAAGCAGCCTCAACAGAAACACGGACTTCCTAAACAGATTCAGCCAGCACACGAGCATCCCAAGATGATTACCATTTTACAACTCTCCAGTTACCACAGACAATCCCTTCTCTGCAAACCTCCAGTGCCTCCATTTCATATCATGAAGCACTGTGTTGCTAAGGCTCTGCCGTAAGCAGAAGTCTTGACATGGTACCAGTGACCACAAGAAGATGGTATCTGTTTGCCTGGCAAAGATATTTAGCACCTGTCATTTGAATCATTTCTCAGTTTGTGCAGGGTCTAATGAGCTAATGTCATGATTTGAATTCAAGGAATAATCAGAACCACATTTCAGGCAATAATTTTTTAAGCTACAAAACCTTTCTCCCCATTTCTGAAGAACACATGGAAAATTGAATATTTCCAAAGAGAAGGAACTTCTGGGAGGAGTTGTGATCAGTGTGTATGGATACTTGTACACAAGTATGGTCCCATTTCAGAGTGAGGCCAAAAGGACTAAGTTTTTGGTCTTTTCCTGGTTATTGCTAATCCACTGCAAATGGAATCCATCTCCTTATCTTCAGAACTCTCCAACCCAATCTGATACTGGTGGCAAACTAACTTAATAAGATGGCATATATGTAATTCTGGATCAAAATAAAGTAAAACATTAAAAGCATTTATTGTGTTGAAATTTTCTATGCCAATTTTCTGTTAAGAAGTAGAGATGCAAAAGGTCAGGGCTCTTGCAGTACAGAGTTAGTGGTACATTAGTTACAGTAATTCAGCCTGAAAATTCCAGGAGAAACAAACACAGTGGAATGCCATGAATTACAGGAGACCACAGCTTTAATCAGCTCTTGGGAAAAGAGAAACATGCATTTGGTTATTGACAGTTGATAAACTCTATTATGAGGTTTGAAGAAACTAGGAGTTCTAGGCTTTTTTTCTTTAAGTAAATAAGATTTTGTTTTCTTGTTTCCCTGCCCCCCCCCCCGGATTACAGAGACTTTTTTTCCTCTTTACTATACTGATACACTTTTAAAACTGTTAACACTGTTCCTGGCATTCAGGACTGTATTCCTCACTGGACTGTAAAGACTGGGACGAGTATGTCTCTAAGTCATGCCATGAAATGAAGTCTAGGAAGCAGAGGAGATTCTGAGGTGATTGATTCTGTACAGTGGAACTGTAGTGATCACACAAAGGTCTTAAAATCCGAGGTCTGACTGAAGCCTTTAAAAGACAATTCAGTCAAGACTTCTAGGTCAGCTTAATGTGTTTGTTTTCCAGGAAACACCTATTTTCACAATGCCATCGCTGAGCAACTTATCATTGAATTTTTCTCTTTGTAAAAAACCCTGCTTTGAAATGTAAGTCATTATTAAAAAATGAAGATAGAGGAGGAATGGGCATGCACTGTCATGGCTTTCTCCACACCATCACTATCATCAATATATTAAGCCAATACAAAGTAATCACCAAAACCAGAAGCTGTGCCTTAACGTATTATTTGAGTTTGCATAGAGCCTGAAACACGAGTTTGGAGAGGTATAAATGCCCCATTCACTTCCAAGGTTTGATTACTCTACAACTTTAAAGCTAGCGTGTTGATGTTACATTAAATTGCTAACTATATCAGTGAATTTCATGATGTCAAAACAACCTCCTATGACTGTCCAGAGTGAAATATGAGTGGTCTAAACAGAGAAAGCAAGCAAACCCAACTTTATTTATAAGTGGGGTTTTTTAAAATTTCATTATTTTCAAGCCAATATAGCAATATTTCTTCCTTTTGCAATTGACTGGTATTTCCAAATGTTTCATCAATATTTTCTAATTTGTCCAGAAGCATTAGAAACTCATACACGATACCAGAAAATTGTGTGAATGCTAGAAAATGAAACAAATAAGGAATTACCACATCCAGGGACATCACAAAGACATGAAAGGAGGAAACGAAGCCAGTCTGACCATCTTTTCTTGATATCATCTTCTGGCAATTAATTCCATAGGACAGGATTTTTTTTTAATAATGTTTCATTACATTGCCTTGCAAAATACCAGCATATACCAGCTGTCAGGTTTTCTCCTCTTTAAGCAATGCTGCCACAATTTCCTATCAAGTAATTGCCCTCACAAGCAGGTACTGGAATAACATGGGACAAAGTTTTGTTGTGTTCCTTTGAAAGGCATTTGAGTCAGAGGTTAAAGAAATCACTGCTCCAGAGGCTCTTAAATGTGTCATTGTCATAATATAAAAACTGACTTACTAACTTAGATTATTTGGAGAGTGAAGTGCTTGTGTTATTGCAAATTAAACTAATTAGTATCATTTCCTGACAGCTGCAGTGAGCGATAGCAATTCCATGATTTTTTCTTCAGCCGCTCATGTGGGATGAAGAGAAGAGTGGAGACAGCTTTGTGATTTAATGGAATGGGATCAGTTTATCATCGTAAGGGCACATCGTTCCATTCTTAGCACAACTCTGCTGTTTCCTCTGCTCCCTCTCCGTTCATCAGCTATTATTGCACTATTAACTTATTACATGGAAGCCAGGGGAGACAGATGGAAGTTGCTGGGAACTTCACAAATAACCAGACAAAAAACTACACTGGAATTTGCTTGAAGTATTTCCTGCTTTTGGAACAGTTGTAGATTATATTCGCCATCCTTTTAACCAAAATTGTTGCTGCCAGTAGAAGATACAAGAACCCATTTCAATACCATAACTGGTTTAATTGTTATAAAGGCAGAATTGTGAACTAGTCATGATTGAAGTCTCTAGCTTACATGAATAATTGCGTAAAAAGGGAAAGTTACAGTATTTAATTGGCAGGCATTTAGCAAATCACTTGCATTTATCATGTGTGGAAAATGTGTACCAATCATGGTGGTAAAACCATTGTGCTTACCGCTGCCCAGAATTTCCATAAGATTACATGAGGAACAATAGCAGACAGTCCCAACAAACTCTAATAAAATGTCATACAGAAAACTAAAAGTAATCTGATCAGTAAGGAAACATCTAAGATTTCTTTAGAAGAGCCAGAATGAAATAAAACTCTTGTCCATCTCCCGCTTCACAGAAGCCCACACAAATGGATAAAATTACTCTGAATTCAATTATTCTGGAATTCTAACTTTCTAGAGACCATTGGGTCGTGCTTGAACTTTTCATTAGATCGCTTTGGTCAGATTTATGGTCTACTTATATTACTAAACTGGCTCCAAAGATTTGCTCTATCTTGGAGCCATTGGAATAGACTGTAGCTTTGTGGTTCACAGACTGGATTAATGTTTTCAGCTACTAATTAATTGCTGATCACCAGCATGGAAATTGAATTATCTATAATCATATTAAAATATGGGGTTTTGTTCCCCTCCTCCATGAATCATTTAGCTTAGAAAGTCTTGATGGAAAGAAATGCATATTTTTGAGACAACACAATACTTAAACAAAACGCTAAAAGGGTTAGAGAAATAAATCCTCTTCATCACTGCTGAGCAGAAACTAATGCATAATGCCAGCTATCTAATGTCCTAGTATGGTCACAGTTAGCACAGAGTCTGAGTACCTTCCACTGCTCATGCATTTATTTTCAGAACACTCCACAAAATAGAGAATTTTCATGGTTTCTAGTGACCATTTGTCAAGGGAAGAAGTAAAGAACAAGTGAGAATTCCTCAAGGCAGCACTGGAAATACATGAGGTAAGAGAGAGTTAAAGATGTTTCCTCCATGTGTCAGATTTGTATCTGTAACCACATAATTTTTTATATCTATAATCAAGATGGCAAGAACGAAGTCCTTCAGCGGAGAAGTGGCTGTGGATCCAGTTTCCATTCCCTGGTTTCAGGGACCTTACACATTCTGAACCAGCAAGTATCTTCCATGGCCACCTAGGAAACACTGCTTTCCCAGCATTTTAACACTTCCAGTCATTACTTTTCCATTAGGATTGATTCCCATCAGTTATTATTTTCCTTATGTTTCACCAGGGTGAAGGGCTACATTGAAGCTGGTGCCATTCTAGCTGCTCTGCATCACTGAAAAGGAAAGATACTGCTCATCCTACCAGATTTCTTTCTGCTGCTGCTCTTGACCACAGAGCCTTTTCTCCTTCTTCGCCAAGGACCCTTTGGTGGACTTCTTGGTGGGCTAATTCACCTTGCTGACTCGGAACAACACTATTTCTCTATTTTTTTTCCTTTCACAAAATGCATTCCCAACCACTGCTGCACAATCCAACCCTTCACTTGAGACTTTATGTTCATTGCCATGAGTTCTGATGGCTTGCATTTCTCAAAAAAGTTGAGCGGCTGGTGAATACCTTTGAGCTTCTCTGGAAACTGTGACTCAAGTCCTGCTCGGCTGACCTCTGAAGTGCTCCCAGTGCAATTTGGAGAGTGTATTTAGCAATACTGGCCAGCACACAGATGAACCACAAAGGAAGCAAAATCACTTACAAGTCTGCCCAGCAGTGTCACAGGAGTCAGACAGTTGTTTCTGCATTCAATTTTTTTTCTCTCAGTGAAAATTCTCACTACAGCATGTAAAACAGATCACACATTTTAGAAACACCCTGCACGACTTTGAGTTTTCATTACTTTCATGACTTTTCATGACTCAGATTAAGAGTCTTAATAAGTTTGTCAGAGGCCATTTGGAAATGGATCAGCTTGGGTGCAAAAAATGTGAGCATGCCTCGGATAGCTCTCAGTTTAACAAATGCTTGTGTGTAATAAAACACAAAAAACACATTCAAAAGCCAAACTCACACTACTGTTGCCTATCTGCCCAAATCTAAAGAAGAACTTGGGGCAGCAGGGGGAAGAAAAGAGCTAATCTTTTGACATGCACACTTTGCCCCTTACACTGGTCCTAGACATCCCTTCCAGAATGGTGCAGCCACAGTTTCCATACTGCCAGCATCAAACTAATCTGTTTTCCTTAATTTTAGTATTAGAATAAATTTAATTTCTTCTCTAAATATATTACACTTTCACTAATCACACAGCAATGTTATGAGCTACTTCACACTTTCTTTCCCTTTCTTCCTCAGTACACAACATAAAGGTTTGTGGATTACAGCTTCCACGCTCTGTCGTTCCCCACTTTTCCACTTCCACCAGCAGCCAGTTTTGTGCAGATACACAGCTGGAAGGAATAATGCACAGTAACTCCTGCAGTAGTGCTGCCCATCTCTTCACCTTTGATGCTTCTCTCCAAGTCTGAATGTAATTGAATTTCTAGAACTTGGTGACAATTATTTCTAAGGGTCCCTCTCAGTTTAAGTTCCTCTGACTGTTCAGGAGGCAACTCCTCCTCAGTCTCTGATACACCTGTGTAATTCAATTATCTGTCTGGATCCAAAATATACATGGAGAGCTTGTACTAAGCTAAAAGAGAAAATCAGGATTCTTTTTCCAAAGTCAGATTTCACACTATCATCAGCTAGGCCACTCTAGTGTGTGAGGGAAAATCCTCCAATGTCATCATTTTCTTAGTCGTCCATTACAGGGTGTGATTTTTAAAAAAGGAACCTAATAGGTCTTGCAGGAAATTCCTTTTGAAAGACAAGAAGCTTGTGCTGTTACACCAGATCTTAATAGATAAATGATACCACTAAAATTTTCTTGGGCAACAGAAACCTTTTTGTTACCTCAATGATAAGGCTGATTAAAACTATCAGTTATTTTCAAGTGAAGAGCTTAATTAGGATTAAAGAAAATAATAAATAGTAATAGTGAATTTTTCTAAGACAGTAGAGTTCTTCTCTCTACATAAATTGCTACAGGGTAGCCTGAAAAATGCCTGTTTCTTTCCTTCATGAATTAAGGGATTGCTTAAATTAAAGCAAAAGTATTTTTTATAAAACAGCTACACCTACCACGGAAGCCTTCAGAACGAATCTCAAAAATGAGAGGACCTCAAAATGTTTCTTTGATGTTATTTCATAATCTCTGTTGTATTATAAAAGTCATTTGGTCAGAGGCACATGAAAGGTAAAAGTGAATAAAAAGGAGCTATTGCTGCTAGGACCAATAAGTGCAATTTTCAGGTACACCAAATGGGAGAGGTTACACACTCTCAAATTTACAATTGTTTAACTGAGTGGTCCAACTATGAACAGTCTAGAAATAATCAGCACATGCTAGACTTAATTATTTTAACTGAATATTTATGGTCTTTAGACAACTCTTAAGAAAAATAATATGTCTCAAAAAGAGGAGATATAAAACATGCAGTGTTAAAATGGATTGTATATTGTCATCTAGTAAAGCTCTTTCTTTGTGAAGCTCTTGCTCAATTTGTCAGCCAGGACACAAACCAGAAACACATTCAGCCTTGGACAAACCAGAGCTCTAATATTAGAAATGGGTGAACCTCTGAGTTTGTGATTTTGGGAAGTTCTTATGATTCATTTTGCATGGCTGACCCAGCTACATGGCAGTGTGATTTCCTTTCCCTGTGTTTTAAAATACATGCACTGTGGGTTTTTTCTCTGTAAAACCACATTTAAATATCTACATCAAAACTTTCCTGTGTTAGAGACACCATGAAAGCAGAGATGAGAATACCTTACATCCTCTAAGACAATATCCATTAGGTGAAACGTAAAATCAAAGGTACGTAGTAACAAACCAGTTTTAAAATCAGCCATGTAAAAGCAAGTCTGGTTTTTAACTGAAGGAATTTGCCTTCATTGTTTCCAGCAACGTGATTCTGCTTTAACTTCCCTGGCATCAAACTTTACCCAAGGCCAAGTGAAACGTCCCTGCAGAAATTAAGGCACTGTCAGTAACAGGGGCTTTGCCCCACAGGCTCCTCACGACTGAAACAGTGACAACAGCTGTGAAGTTTGACCAAACGCTCCTGCTGTAGGCAAAGCCTACCCAGCTCTGCATTTTGTTTCTGCCTCCTCACAGGTCCTCAGAACCGTCCCTGTGTGTCCAGTTTGGTTTAGAAATCTACTAACTTGTTCGTAGTTTGCTACTTGAGACAAGCAAGGTGTTTTTTAGTGAGTAATAAACACACTTCCATGTTTCCAGACTGCAGATAGGAAGTTAACATCAAAATCAGCTGAGACTTTTGCTCATAGAAACTCAGTATAATGCTTTTTAAATGTATGCCAGAAGCAAAAGTAGTCTGATTTTAATTTAAATTAAATTTTTAAAAATACATATAATTCTAGATGTCTTAAATTATTATGAGCATTAGAAAAAAATTATTTCAACACAATACATCACAGAAAAGCACTCACTGAGGGTCTCTAGCTTTCAAAACTGACTAGTGATTTCGAGTATCTGACCTGATCTATCTGAAAGGAGACTGATTGTATTATGTTTTAGTATCTATAATCAGAGAAGCAAACTTGCCTAAGACATCTCAAGACAGTGTTTTGCAATCTGATTTCCAAAAGTTCTTGAAGATTAGTGAATTAATATCCTAGATGGAGACAGGCACTAAAAACACACAATAATTACTTTGAGATTCCGTGAAAATTTAGACAGAGCGATCCTTCATAGGATTTTTGAGGGGCATAATCTCAAGACTGTAGTCTCAGAATTATTGAAGAAGCAAGATCTGGTGAACACAATGTTTCTTTATGGACTGTAAGAAATAAACAAAATTTGGTTTCTTTACCAGAAGCGCATTGCCATTTCTTTATTATAAGATAAATTAAAATAAAAAAGTCAGCTATTGACTTCTTAGGTTACAAGGGTTACCACAATAACAAAACAAGGCTCACACTGCTGATCTATTCCAGGGGTTAGGGCCAGTTCTGTCTGGAACAATGGCCACAGCAGAACCCACACAGTGCAGCAAGGATGTGCTACTTAAAAAAAAATGGCTTTGCAGAACTTGTCGTGTTTCAGTGGCAGACATTCCTGAGACATATAGTTCCCTCATGACAAATATTGTCTATTACTCAATTAACACATCTTTAAACTGAGAAGACAGGCTCTTGGCAAGAGGCACTTGCATTGTGTAGTTAAACAGATAAAATAGTTGCTCGACTTGTTATAGAAAATTTCTCAGTGGTGGAAGTGCACTCCTCCCAGCTGACAGCATCTCTACACCAGGGTGCTGCTCCAGCATCTACAGCACCAAATGCTCCACACCGGTACGGAACACGCCTTGCAGTGGCCTGACACAACTGTGTACAAATTTGCAGTGTTGCAGTAGTGCACTCCAAGAGCCGTAAATCCTCAGTTCTTACCAGCTGTAGTAAATACCATCCACTCTCCATCCGCTTTCCTACCAGCAGTCAACACTGCACCTTCAGAGAGTTATACAAGGTTTTGCCACAGACTCTTCCTCTGACCTGAGTGAGGAGCATGTGTCAAAAGCTCATCCAACACAGCTGGCTTGGCACACTTTGCTTTTCGTTTCAGGATCAGAAAGTACTTCACATCATCTCAATAGCTTAAAGCAGCACTGCTAGCACACACTAAAAGTACATGTCAGAGTTCAAGAAAGGAAGGAAGGACAAAAAGAAAGTCACAGTAATGAAGCTGCTGCCCGTTAGTCATCCCAGTCAGTAATTTAGAAATAAGAAAACAGTTGACCAGAGAATTACAGTGTGGTTGTCTGATTCTTAGTGAGCATCCCAGGGCCAAAGGCTCCCCCATCATCAGAGAGAGCCTTCAGAATCCCCTCTAGGGGAGTGTACTTCTGTTACACCCCACAGAAAACTTCCTTTTTGAAAGACCTTCATTTAACATCCTGGATTCCAGTCAAGGATAGAACTTTCACAGTCACTTTTTATTCCTTACATCTTCCCTTATATCTGCCACTGGAGAAAACAGGACCTACAGGTTACTGCTTTGATGTCAACACTGTGAAGTAGGCAAGCCTCAGCCCAAACACAGTCTCCATGAAATGCCATCTGTGGCTCCCAGGGAGATAGCTCCTGTCGCTGCAGCACAGGCAAGTCAGTGTGGCAGCAGTGGTCTGGTTTTGTTTGGACATTGCAGGTATGTGGGCTAATCACCAAGCTCCACAAGCTTAGATTCAGCATCTTTAGATTCATCTCTCTTTTGGCCTTGGGGACAGAAGCCAGTCCTGCGGACTTCCTTTCAAACCCACAGTCACGTGCTGTCTCTCTTCTCCAGCTCTCTCCTCTCCCGGGCAGGAGCTATTGATCAATGACCTTTAATCAAAGATGACTGATCAACAGCTAACGACCGTTCTGACTAGGCTGGAATAAGATCTTTAACACTTTTTTCCACTGTGAAGCCAAACAGCCTGAGGCAATTGCCATGGATCTAGAACTACATATGAATGTACTCTTCAAAGCATCACACCTTCTGTCACAATTATTAGCAGATTTTCAACTGCTTCCTACTTTACCTTAATATCCCAGAGCCTCTGAATATTTTTGCAGTTAGCTAACTTGCATCTTTTTTCATACAAATAAAGAAGCAGTACTAAAATATCCACCCTCCTAATCTCTAGTTTCAATTTATTTGGCTTGTGCTTAGAACATAAAAGGATGTACACATAGGAGACCTTGGTTTCTTATTGTGCTAAGTACACTCCTCTCTAACAGAGTGACTTGGAAATGTGATCATGCAGCAAGGCTGTGCTACTTTAAAAAAATGGCTTTGCAGAACTTGTCGTGTTTCAGTGATCATGGATTAAGACTAAAGACTATAAATATAAAGCCTCTGGGCTGGACAGCAATGTCTGCTTTTGCTTAAATAGTAAACATGGGGGGTTTTGAAGGCAGGAGATCAAGTGCTAATTATCAGTATTATCAGTGAATAAATGTATATTTCTAAAAATGTTAGCCATTTATTTAGGCACACAGACCCAGAAAGGGCTACAACTCATAGGCAAATTAATCTTCTGTACTCTTTGCCACAGGAAGGTTTTCTGCATCATTAATCCATGTATCTGTTTGTCTTAAGTAGCTGCTATCAAGCCAAATGCAAAAATTTACATAGTTACTTCACAATGAAATGTTTTGTTCAAAAACTTTTAAAAAATTACATCTGTTTTTTTATTAAGAAAATTTAGGTTTGCATACATACTATTCCTATAAGTGGCTATTTTTGAAATGAGAATCCTTCTGCACAAAAGATACTTTTCTGTGCAACACTTGGTCAAAATTCCAGAGAATAAAAATTACTGATGTTCCAACAAACTCCATCAAGCAGAATAATTTTAAATTCTATTCCAATAGAAAAATTCACTAACCAATCTTCAGTCTGGAGAAAAGACAAACTTCTACCAATATCTTTCTTCTAAAGATCTATAATCTTAAATATCAGAGTTAAAAGAATCAGAAAAGAACAGATTCTTTCTAGATTTCTGTGACTGATCCTCTACCTGCTAGATTTCTTCTAGATTTCTATGACTGATTCCCTACCTGCTAGCTACTCAGTTTTCTTATTTCAAGAGTTCAAGGTTTTGAAATTAGGTGACTAGTCTGTTCTCTTCCTTTCAATGCTCTAATACTTACACACCATTCTACTATTTAAAAAGAAATAGAGAAAGTGGTGAGAAGGGAGGTATTTAGGGTTATGATCTTCGTTAGTCATTCTCTTGGCTTTCATGTTAGTTACATTCTGCTTACCGGACCTCAATTTGCTATTTTAATGATTTAAATAAGAATAAATGCTCTGAGAAGAGGAAGGGACTACAAAGATAATTGCTGGGGTATTCTCTGCTCCTATTCCTACCTGATCACATAGGATTCATTAACCATTTGTTCTCATAGTGTCTCTAGACATCAGAAGTGGCAGCTAATACAGGAGAAGTGCCATTTACTCTGGAAGTGTACCCCACTAATGTTCAAACAACCAACTTAGGAAATGCTGGGTTATTTTTAGAACAACAGAAATAATAATAACTATTCGGAAATGCAGCCATACAAACTGAATAAAACAATGCTTGTCCTGGATTAGTGAGATTTGACTCAGGTAAGACTGCTCTTTGCTGTGGCAGAAAGTGCTCCTTTTTGAACGTTATTGCTTCAGTAAGGCACTATGCCTTGGGCAGGCACAGTCCAGGTCACTGAGGAGGGTTTGCTGCTGCTGCTGCCACGGGACCCTGCACTTTGGGCAGCACGAGGTATTGTGAGGCAGATTACTGTCATTTGCCACCATGCAATCCACAGATACGATTGCATCCCATTTCAGAACTAAGTGGAACCGTCTGCCCCTTTGTGTTCAATCAAAAGCCATGCATCGAGTCTCAAATTACATCTGCATTTACCACCTAAAACATGAAAGGAAGTCAGCTTGTGTTCCAGCAGTATCTTCACTCTTTGTGCGCTAAATTCAGTAACCCACCTGCTCTGGTGTGCACAGCAGTTCCCTTCTTCTCCCACAGCCAAGATGATGGAATTTGTTTCAATCCAAGAGTCTATTCTCCCCTTTTCCCTGTTGGGCAGTTCCAGATTCTCAGGCTCTGGCTCTGGCCAGTTCTGTAAAAATACAGGTTTCTGAATTGTGTAATAAATCCCCTCCCAATGTGAAAAGCCTTGGAGTCAGTATGCAACTTTTCCCTTTACTCCTAAACTTATATAATAGTACAGGCATTTTTCACAGGTACCCCGATTAGCTGTGTAACGAAGAAGGACAACTGTAATCCTCAGCTGAAATGAGGTTCCTTCCTGAAGAATACCTTGTATCCCCATAGGATGAGGCAAATACCTGCTGTCAAACCTCACACATGAAGACTTACATAAAAGGAGCCTTATCACTGTATCTTTTTAGATGGGAACAGAGATTAAAGAATTTGTTCAGGTCACCTAGGAATTCTGCAGTGGAACAAAATGAACACAGATCTTCTGAATCCTGCCTCAGCAACTTAACTACAAAGCTTTTCTTCTGTTTAAGCAATCAGAAGCAGTTGAACCAGCATGACTTTTTATTCTTTTATAAACTAACCAAAGTGCTTATATAAGGCTATATATTTTCTGATGGATGAAATACCATTTCTGTGGGCCTCTCTGCCACTTTGTTTTTGTAGTTTTAATCAGTTTGATGCCAGCAGTGATAAAATTTACCCCTACCCAGAACAACACAGGGCTCAATCTCAGAATCCATGGATCTGTGACTGATGTTTGAAAGACTGCAGACAGTATTTTCTATTCCTAGCGCCATCAAGCAGAGCCCTGCAAAAGACTGTGGCTTCCTTGGATTGACAGCTGATTGCTGCCAAGGGGAACAAATGCTGGGTATAGATTTTCCTATTTCCTCATACAAGTCTCTCACCAAGAGAAGGCTTCTTAGGTGGTGGGAGGGAGGGGAAAGAGGGTGATGCAGAAGATAAAAACAGCAGCACAATCCCACTAATCATATGACTGAAGATACTCCATTGTTTGAAACAATGGAAACAGACAGGATAACACCCACCACTACTCATTTCTCTTTCCCGGAACATCTTCCCCTTGGAATACATGAGTCACATGGAATAGGCATCAGGTCTGATTGCTGTTACAGGCAGTGTTGGAACACATGCCATAGTTGAATCAGGGTTGGAAGGGACCTTAAAAATCATCTGGTTCCAACCCTCCTGCTTTGGGCAGGGACACTTTCAACTAGACCAGGTTGCTCAAAGCCTCATCCAACTTGGCCTTGAGCACTTTCAGGGATGGGCCATCCACAACCTCTCTGAACAACCTGTTCTGGTGCCTCACCACCCTCACAGTAAAAAAATTGCTTCCTAATATCTAATATAAACCTACTCTCTTTCAGTTAGAAGCCATTCCCCCTTGTCACTACATGCTCATGTAAAAAGCTCTCTTGTAGGTTCCCTTCAGGTACTGGAAGGCCTCAATTAGGTCACGCCAAATCCTTCTCTTCTCCAGGCTGAACAAACCCAACTCTCAGCCTTTCCTCAAAGGAGAGGTGCTCCATTCCTCTGATCATCTTGGTGGCCTCCTCTGGACTCACCCCAGCAGTTTGATGTCCTTCCTGTGATGGAGATTCCAGAGCTGGATGCAAGAATCCAGGTAGTGTCTCATGAGTAGCTACTATGATAGACAATTTCTTAACAGTTTACAATTTTAAAAAGTACTCATTTTAAAATTGAACAAAGCAGGCCAAAATTTCCAAAACCAGAGTTTCTTGTGCCATTGCCAGACTAGTTTCTAGCCTTCCCAGTAATGTGCCAGTCACTACGAATCCTCATGGTTTAGCATACTGAAAAATACCTCATGGCTGCTTACTAAAAATTTACAGCCTAGGCAATCTAATCAAGGAACTGGCATGTCCTTCAGTTAGCCCCAGCTTCCACCTTCCAGGGGTCAGACAAGGAATGTGAGTCAGACAGGCAGTGCACATACAATAACAAGCAATGTTCAAAGCAGCACATGCTCGTTTGTGAACTGTATATGTCTGAGACCTCCACCCCAGCACACTGATTGCTACAGTTTTCATTACTTTTTGTTCATCTTCATGAAGCAACAACCTCTAGTGTTTCAGCCCAAGAAATAATGCAGTCTCCTCCCCACATCAAAGAGACCTCTAATATTAGTGCCTTGCAAAACAGGACATCAACTGCTATCCAGAACTACTTAAAAAACAAACTGAAAACAAAAGCCAAAGCCTCCTCATCATTATACAACTGCTTATGTTTTGGTCCTGCATGTCAAACAAGCTTAGTTTTGACATAGACTTCTAAAGTTTCCGCTGGCTTGGCAATCAACACCCCTGTCTCACAAGCTTCTTAATATCCTAAAATTCCACAGCTGAATAGCAAGAAATGATTTGATGAGGAACGATGGATTAATTCATCTCACATATCTGTTTAAGGAAATGACAGGAATGAAATAATTTAAAGCTAAAAAGTCTTTGCATGTCTTTCTTCTGAAAGACTCTTTGTATCAAATGCTATGAATTCATGTTACTCTGCCACCAGTGAGGCTTTTGCAATGTAGCAGTGGCAGCAAATAACATATAACAACTTGCAGTGAACTGTCATGAACAGTTAATTTGATACTAAACACATTTCCAACAAGTAATTGACAGAGATATTTTCTAGGTGTTAAAGTATTTTTGTATCACTGAATTGGTATCACAAGTGTCTCATGCCCTCCAGCAGGAAGAAGTATCTGCAGTGTCTGCAACCAAGGGGAATTTTTTAAAATCATGGTTTTGGCACTTTCTAGAGGCCTCCTATTCAGCTAATGGCTCTAGCACAAGTTTACAACCCCAGAGGCAGGCCGGATGCTAGGAGAACATTGCCATTCCTCCCAGGGAGCAATTGGAGGTCTGTCAGACCAGCTAGGGGCAATGCAGAAAACTTTCCAGGAAGCCACAGACATTTTTATTTCTCTGTAGCCTTTCAGCTGTCTGGCAAGCATTAGAAACTCTTGCTTGCATCAGTCCTAAAGAGGACTGGCCCATGCCACCACCCTGTAAAGAATGATCTGAGGTCCCAAGACCACCACAACATCACATGCAAGCCATGCGCCCTGGTGGCAGCAGTCTCCATTCCACGCAGATGTTTTAATTTGCCACTACTAGCAAATGTGGAGGGGGCCACACTTATCTCCCTGAAGGACCAGCTGCAGAAGGAATTTGATGAGCAAACTCATGCTTCTGCTGTTACAGCTGAGAACATGGCAGAGGTGCTTTCTCATCTCCCAGCAGTGGCTGTGATCATCACTGTTTAGGCAGTCACACAGTGCCTGCTCCTGCTCATCTTTGCAATGTGATTAGAAATGCAAAGGTTTTGCCTTAACATAGTAAGGAGGCCACACACAAAGGCTCTGCATGAAGACATTTGAGAATTATGTTCATTACACATTGTATAAAAAGAGAAATAATCCTCTTCTGAAATTCTGGTTTCTATCTACAACACTAATTAGTGTTATTAACTGGATCCCCAGTTAATGGGGCACCCCCATTTATGGGGCACCCCCAGTTTATGGGGCACACTACTGGGACTCCCAGTTAATGGGGCACCCCCAGTTAGTGGGAACTCCCAGTTTATGGTGCACCCCTAGTTTATGGGGCACCCTCCACTAATGGGACTCCCAGTTTGTGGGGCAACCCCAATTTATGGGGCACCCCCACTAATGGGACTCCCAGTTTATGAGGCACCCCCAGTTTATGGGGCACCCCCAATTAGTGGGACCCCCAGTTTATGCTGCACCTCCAGTTTATGGTGCACCCCCCACTAATGGGACTCCCAGTTTGTGGGGCACCCCCAGTAATGGGACCCCAGGTTTATGGGACACCCCCAGTCTACGCCCGCTCACCCCCAGGACAGTCTCCCCCAGGGGGCTCGGGGTGGCCTCCAGCCCCAAAGCTTGGGGGGCAGCAGGGTCTGGGGGCTTCGGGGACACCCAGGGACCCCTAGGGGTTGGTGAGCAGTGGGGACTGGGGGCTTTGGGGACACCCAGGGGTCGGGGGGCAGTGAGGTCTGGGGGCCTTGGGGACACCCAGGGAAAGCGTATTTAAAAGAACAGCTCTTACAAACTTTGGAAAAAGGGCAGAGAACAAGCACAGTGCTGTGTATTTGCATTCATACTGAGATCCTTGGGTATTAAAAATGCTATAACTTCTTTTTCCAAGTATCATCTGTTGCACTCTTGAATAAAGCCAGCCTTGTCCAGAGACTTGGGCAGAAACAGAGCAAGCATATGGTACGTCCCACGGAAATTTATATTCTTATTTTTGTGCAGAAGTACAAGTTTTCATGCAATTAAAAAGAATATTTACCATACTTTCACATGTGTATCTGTACCTCGAATAATCTATGAGAAGTCAGAGGGTAGATGTGAGTCTGATGGAACTATCCACATATATGGAGGATGCATGACTAGTGAGAATACACTGCATTGTTCTGGGAAAGAGAGAAGATCTAGAAATGCATATTATTTTAGCATCACAATCTGCTTGAATTGCTTAAAGGTGCCATCATCCCTAAATACCAGATATATGAAAAGCAGGAATTTTGAGCTGATACTGATGCAGTTATCAACATGCATACATTCACAGGACAGTCCTCCTCTCCACATTCTGGACTTCTGGAAAGGGATCATCACCATGAAAGCTAGGAAGGCCCTCATTACCAATGGGACACACAAGGAATAACGTTTACATACATATAATTCTTAACATATCTGTGTTTCAGGCTCACTTCTCATGATGTGCTCTCTTCAATTGTCCCCATTTCAACCACGATTGTCCTGAGCCAGAGGAGTTCATTTATGTTTGGAATGTGCCCTTTAGCTGTCACACTACTTACTGCCTTGGGTAATGAACACCACTTTTATCTTTCCATTCAGGTAGGCTTATCAAAGCAAGGCATAGTAGATCAAGGCGAAGTTTTATATGGAAAGTGTATTAAGTGAATTTAGTATTTCAGTTTTGTGGTGGACAATCCGAAACATTTTAAATTTAAGTTTCTTCAAGCACTTCAGATTAGACATAAATGTTGTGACACTCAGAGCCACACCATATGCATCACACTGTGAACCCATCTATTTCAGATATCTAAAATCCAGCTTGGTTAAAACAAGAAAATTATTTCAAATATTCCAAACTTAAAGAGCAATGTTCATACTGACATACCAAGCTGAAGAGTCAGTCATGGAAGCCAGCCTGTGACAGAATAGTAGGAAAATCCCAACATGGCTATATCCAGACATCTTAAACACAGGTTTGGCTAGCAGTCTGGAAAATGCTAAGTTTAAATGCCAGTATTTGCACTTGATAGTACACTAAATGTATAAATCCTTTAACACGATACTTTGCTTGAGTTGGAATTCTACGTCTATAAAGCTATTAACACTAAACCACAAATGTCCCAGCAGTTTAAGAGATGGAAACTGAGTTACTGACATGTTATTGGGGTTTTGTGGAAGCAGGTACATTACAGAAAACTGTTGGAAAGGAATTAATTTTTAAAATACTGTTTTGTTAATGAGATATCATCCAGATATAAAAACTATTTATCATTTGCTTTTAAGGCAGTTTGGTTTTCATACATGTGGTTGTTGATGATTTTCATGATGAAATAAATAAATGTGTTGTTGCTCTCAACACAGAGTAACAGGAAAAGTTCAAATACAGAAAATATTTTTCATGTTACTTGAAGAATCAGTTTTCTCAGATTTTCACTTCTATTTTTTGGGGGAAACCAAAGTATCCAATTTGTCTTTTTTATTTAATTTTTTCCCCTGAAAAGGTTTTGGTATTCCATACTCACTTGTTTTAGAAACACAAGGACTTTTTTTTTTCCTTAAGACCACATCTCTTTGTTACAAAAATTAGACATTTAGCAGAAACTGAAAATTCTTGTTAAGGAAAAATAGAACATACTAGGTTTAAAAATCTTTTGACAGGAAACTGGTGGCCAATTCTTCTCCTAGAAGCTTATTGATCCTTTATTGGGTGAAGAATTTGCTGTCTGAGAGCTGCCAGCAGTTTGTAGTGTGCTTTATTGCATAACAAATATCTCAGCACATTTCTGCAGTAATTTCTGCCTCAAGCTGAGCATTTCAGCAGTGAGAGATTGTTTTGGTGCTTCTGATATGTTTTTCCTCTTTGCATCCCAAGAGTAGTGGACAAGAGGAGCTCTGGAATAAACAGATAAGATAATTTACCTGATGAAACGATGATGGCTCTTAACAAGAGCAGATTTCTAATTCCTCTTTAGAAAGAACGTGAACTCTTTTCCAACACAAGACACTGTCCTGTTGAACTGATTACTGTATCTGACACGTTAGCTCATGCAACAAAGAAAAGCTCATCATATTAGTCAGTACTAGCAAATACATTTTGAGTACAGGGTCGGATATTTGGCTCCAACCTCAGACACTGGAGAGCTTTGCTCCTCTCTGCTGCACCATGACTCCATGGGCAATGCACATGGGACAGTGAGTTTCAGTGACCTGCACTAACTGTGCTCTGCCCGTGAGAACACACCTTAGAAGAAGCCGCGCATCTGCACTGCACCCCTGAGGAAACAAAATCCTAACTACGCAAAAATGTGAGGTGAGAGTCAACTTCTCGATGTGCTTCTTGATGTGTATGACTTGTTGCGTGTGCTGGTGCACTTCCATGGAGGGGGTGGAGGGTAAATCAGTTCCGCTGCAGATGGATTACAGCAACTAATGGCATATTCAAGCAGACCCTCAATTTCCCCAGTGAACATGTGATAGGACAGGCTTCAGAAAATAATCTGTGGAAAAACATCCTTTCCCCTAGGGCATTTTGTTATATTACTTAGGTTCTACTCCCAAATTTAGGCAATTATTTTCTCTTTTCTATACCTCATTTTCATATTCAAATCACTTAATTCACTCCAGTGCTGAATCAGTGCTGTTTTTCTTCCTTTGCAAGCAACATGGAACTGAAAAAGCAAGATTCTGACTGTTGCTAACTGATTGCACCTTCCCTCAGAACAAGGAGATCCCTACAAGATCTCCTACAAGAGTGTGTGAGGTGACGAAAATAAGCTTACTACATAAGTGGCATATGGTATAGAAAAAAATTGTCAGTCTATTATTTTTGTATATTTCCACTACACCATGACTCTGTGCCAAACTAAGTCTCTTTCTCCCTAAAACCAAATTAAAGTATCCTTGCTGGATGGCATGATTTCTTGGTGGTTTTTATAGGCAGCCACAGGAAAATTAAGTTATGTGAATTCTAGTCAGAAAGTCTTGTTTCAGGTTCAACAAAACTGGGAAGTGATTAATCCTCCTCTAAAATATTCCAGATGAGACCTGACATATAAAAACCCCCAATTCCAAAGTGCTTACTCTCCAGCAAGGCAATTCCTTGTCTAACGGCTGAAACTGTACATGGAGCAGTGAATAAAGCAGCTAGATTTTTCAGTTCCATTAGAACAGTATGTTAATAAAAGATTTCAACTTATGTGTTTCCTAAAGATAAGACAGTAGCAGACACTGAAACACATCATATTTTACTGGACTTTACAGTGAGCTCAAGAGGTAATGAAACACCCAGGTCAGTTCCTAGAAGCCAGGGCTACACAAAGTAACCATGAGGAACACAGGCCATGAATCCAGAGCACCCTCTTCTTGAGCACTATATCGTATAACCTTTTTGAAGATCTCCTTTCAGTGCATGCCCAGCATTAGGGTTTACCTTTAGTGTGGATAGAACATATGTGTGTATCTGCCATTTTCTCTGATTGCAAGCATCGAAGTAAATCGTGCGGGTCAGCGGAGCAGTAGGAGGGAGGTCATGGCTACACAGAGTGCTCACTATGCCTCCCTGTAGCTGCCTTGCCACCAGCCTGCATGCCTGAGCTTCCCCTGCTGCACAGCACCAGTGCTGTATTTGCAGCTCACAGGGCCTATTTCTGGTCCTCAGAGCTAACTTGCTGTAGCTACACAACGCTGCATTGTGTCACGTAGACACAACTCACATTTCTGGTAACGCAACCTCAGTCCTAGATGGAGTTATGACGATTACGTTTCATTGACCATGCTGTTCACAACAATCTAATTATGAAGAAGAAAGCTAACAAGACTCCAAAAATCGCAGACTGAATGAAACACACCTCAAATATACAGTTGTAATCCTTGTTCTCAGTCAACTACCATTGCTTCAGCACTGTGCAGTAGCATGCTTTCATGTGTGATCCAGTCACTACGGATCAGTAAGAAAGTTCAGCCAGGCCAGTCAGGTAAAATGGAATTAGAAAGCAGACTGCCATCTGTATGCTGAAAATACTCCTCACCTTTCCAAAGGTCTCATATACACATTCTGAAGGAAAGAACAGATCTTTTGGAAAGATCTTACTGAAAGAAATCCTTGGCACCTTCATTTTCATATGTGTGTAGAATATATTGTTTTGTAATCTGAATCTGTTAAAAATGCATAATTGAAACAAATCTCTCAATTTTTTCCAAAGGAAGGAAGGACGAAAGAAAACACTAATAGTTTGCTTTCAAAGCTTTGACATTGACTTGGCATTCTGCTGTACTTAATGATAGCTCTACAAAGAAACAAGTTACTGTCTTATGTGGGAAAGCATATTTGTGGCTGAGAAAGTGCTGCAAAAATTGCAGAGAGCTTTGATAATTTTATACCACATTTTCACCCCTGTTTTTACAGCCAATTCATTTAGTCAAAAGTCATGTTTTCTGCTGCTTATTTTTTCATTTCATATCTCCCAATTTAATGTTTTAGTTCTGGGCAGAATACAATTTTGTTTGATGAAAGGTACCAAGACACAACTAAGGCTGTAACACTTTGTGGAATTTAATTCCTTCAGCTCATTCCATCCGAGGGTTCTTGAATCAAAACACAGTTTACATTGCATTGCTTTTATATTCTCAGCTCTCTCCTAACCCAGTCAGGCCTCTTTCACTGTGTAAATGCCTTTATCACAGCCACACTTTCTAACAAATCAGTTTTCCACCAGCACATCAATGTTCCTCCCTTGGGATCCAAAAAGGGGTGTCTGGATGAAGTTCAGACACAGCTTGTTCTGTTGTGTTTCATTCCACTTCACTGCAGACTTTTTGCTAGTAGGAGCTAATGAAAAGACAAGATTCCAGCTCCTAAGTTTTGGGAAGAAAGACCTCAAGTGATTTTGCATCTAATTCAAGTCTCTGCAGTTTATAGGAGTTTTTTCTCTTGATTTCAGACAGTTTTCCTCTGAGTTCTCAATCTATTCCTAGAAAAAGCCAATAGATTGTGAATTATATTGCCCTCTATTGCTTCAGCACTAGAGACTTCCTGATAGAAGACAGATAGCAAAGGTCAAACCATTAAATCATACAAACCTTTTGAGAGGAACAGCTAAAAGTTGGTCATAAGCTTCTTGATTTTTGTTGTGTTTCAAATGTCATTGCGGTGTTGCCATGGCTATTGTGTTTCCTATCAGAATGACTTTTAATTTTAAACATGTTATGGTTTAATTCATGTTTCCTAGAATTCCCTATTTCACTGAATTTCCTCAGAACATGCAAAATGAAAGCTTTTACAACTTAGCTCAAGAGACAGTGGTTCTCCACTCTCTAACAAGGGCTCTTTCCTCCACTGTGTTAGCTACTAAAGCTAAATAAATATTTAAAAAACCAAGCAAAACATTTAAAGGGCTCTCTTTTTTTTTCCCTCTTAGATTATATGTAATTATTTTATTCCTTTCACAATTACAGCCTTGCCTTTCAGGCTACGTAAGACTTTTTTTTTTTAATATAAGGAACAAAACCACATCTTTCTGCCTTCTTTACTTTAAAATCTTGCCTTTTCACAGGCCAAGCCTTCTAAAAGGGAGAATAAATATTGCCTGGACTATGGGGATGGGGAAATTGGATCTTGCTCTCTCTTCTGTAGGGACCAGTTAAAAGCTACCTGTTTAAATTTTTGGCTTAACCCCTAACCATATTTCTTGCCTCAGTTCAGTAGACACTGACGAGAGAAATCCAGTTGAAAGAGTCCATCATAACCGTTCAGCTGTGCATCCCTCTTCCTGAGCTGGTGTGAAGGGTGTGACTCCCTGTCCAGCAAGGGGAGCTACAAGCTTAGTGCTGAGTACTGCTGCTGTTCAAGTGATTCTGCCTTTTTCAGGTAACAGTAATGGGATCCCCTATCCTCTTTCTTTATCATCACGAGTTGCTATTGAGGTCCAGACTTTCAAACATAAAGAGATGATGCAGGGATTCCCTCAGTCTCGTGGTTTAACCCCTGCATCAGTTCTGTGCAGCCTCCAAACTAAGGAGCCCACAAACTGCTGGTGCATCTTCAGGTAATTTGTCAGGCAAGAAAGAGCTCCACATGCATGCTTTCATAAGCAAACCCCACATCATCTTGCATTAACTCTTCACGTCTCCAGGAGATTACATCCAGAAGCTGGGATTGGGATATGACATATTTTAATACAGAACCACTGCGGTATGATCCCCAATGTGATTAGCACAGCTCAGCCTTAGTTGGAATAGATTATTCCTATTAGTTTCCAACTGATCTTGGAACACAAGTATTACATCTGATTTTAATGAAACACAAGACTTCGTTGTTTTCAGTCAGCTAATGAAACAGTTGAACCTTCTCATGACTTGCTGTAATTATACCAAAGGCTGTGCATTATCATGAACAATGCCAGCCTCTTTATGAGATGTAAAGTTAATCGTCCAGTACTTGTGTATTGATATGTTTGGAAATGTAAACTGAGGAGTGCAAAGAAATCACTGCTACCCTGGTGAAATGTGAACCTACCTGGCACAGAAAGTTTCACACAATACACTGTGGCACAGCCTCTTGGTTACATTTAACTTTATGTTAACAGGAAAAGTCACTTTAAAATATGTTTTGTTCATGAAAGCCTCAAGCACATACAGAACTTAATCACATTTTAGAATATCATGTTGAAGTACTAAAAAACCAGAAGTGCATTATGGGGAAAAAAATTCAAACTGGAGACATTACCAAGGAATTTCTTGCTTTCGACAGCTTTTTCAAAGACTCTGGCAAGATGCTGTACTTTCAAAACTAAAAACCATTTCCATTGGGTGGCTTGTTTGCTGGCTTCTGTAAAACAGCTTGGTGGAACCAGGACAGCTCTTATTGGACTAATGTTCTTCACACAAAAGCCACGACTCTAATTTGTATTAACTGTAATTGGCATTAACTGTTCCCTGCTTTGGCAGCCTCATCTGAGAAACCAAAAATCAAATCCACAGTGTAGACTGAATTGCCCTTATTGGCCTCTCCACACCAGGATTAAGGGCATGCCGAGGGTAAGGAAATGCTTTTGTTTGTTAAGGCAGGCAGAGAACTGCAATTTCTTCAGCTGTCCAGTCTGCAGAGAGATGAAGGGTCTGCTGAGCGATCAATCAAAAGACAGAGCACTATCAGATCCTCTTTGGAAAAATGGGGCATTTTAGTGGCAAGCATTAGGAAACCTCTCTCTGCCACTGAGCTGCAAGGTGGTCTTTGTCATATCAATCTCTGTGCCTTCTGGCATATACATACACCTGCTTTAAAGTATCATCTCTCTGGCAAAGTATCCATAGATGGAAAGGGCTGTTTAAATACCAGCAAACTCTAGTACAGGGTATCTCAAAATTTAGAAATCTTATAACCCTTGGGGCAGGGGTGTCGGAACAGCAAGCATCATCCTGTGTAAAGTTACAAAGCAATACAAATTTGAAAGGGGTCATTCTTTGCCTCTCTTTTCCCATTTCATTTTTTTTTTTGCTTGTGGGCAAAGGTGTATGTGCAGGTCTTTTCCATATATTTAAAGACCCCCCAGGGGTCCACAGATCAAAGAATAAGAATAAGAATAAGCACTGACCTGTAATAAACCCCTTACTGACAGAAAGAGCAGGAGTGAATGAGGCTGAACGGGGTGCATTCTGCCCAAAGACTGCAGCTACGTCTTTTGTAGCTGCAGTGGTGGCTGATAGGCACTGCTACCAATGGCTCGCTTTATGCAGTAAGAAAACTTTAACCATGGAAAGTATTCCAAAACCCCAGCGACCTTCCCCTTCCTGCTAAGTTGAGTTAGGGAGCAACTACATAGGTTCCATGACACCAAGGAGGCAGTACAATACCATTCTGCCAAGAAACGTCACCTCCATATCAGCCTAAGTCCACTGACTGTACATCAGCCGGAGGCCATCAAATCTTGACCCTGGATTTTGGAGGGTTTGCAATGAGAACAAACAGCCTGTACTCTCAGTTTTCTTTCCACCCAGATAAACAGTTCTATACTAGTGTTTAGTAAGATTTTAACCACAGCCTCATAACTATATCCTTTCCTTAAAAAAACCCCTACATTTTTCAACAACAGCACAGTTAAGAACTACTCCTTCAAATGAGTTAAGAACATTAGCAGATGGAAAATCCAAATGCTGTTACATACAAAAGGTAGAGGCAAGGTTCATGCATCCTTGCATGAGAAGTTTGAATACACAGCTTTGCTCAGTCTGCTTATGCCTTCAGACCCGCTATTCAAATACTATTTGTAAATGCAGTATGAACAGCTTTCCATCTTGCCTGCCCTGTATTTTCACACAGACAAACGTACATACTGACTCCCCAGCCACTAAGTCTGACTACTAATTTCAAATGCAAGCAAATCAGCTGTTGTCAGCTATTCACTTGTGTGGCCATGTCACTGAAGATCTCAAAGTCAGAGATCACTGGTACAGAAGAAAAGAATAACTGGCTTCAAGGAATTTCAAGGATGTAACTATACACTTTTAAAACTTCGCAACCTCCCAGGCTGACAACAAACAAACAATTACTGATAAGCTAATAGTGGTAACCAGTATTTGAATCAGAAACCATAAGCTTCCATAGATGTAACCTTGTGGCTATTCTTTAAGGTCAGTTAACCAACTGGTATTTAAATCAAAATCACCAGTGCAACTCTACATGCCAAGCTGCATGTCCTTTTACTGATGCCATCTGTCTCCTGCTGTAGCATTCCATTTGGAAATAAGAAGGGAGTTGGTCTAGAATGGATCATGTCCCTCTACTATTAGAGTTTGGGGGTAAAACAGATAATTATGAAGGAATTAGATTCATAATATCAGGGGATCAGAGGACTACAGACAGAAGGAAACTTGTAAATACTGTTGATCTATCAGCACTTAGGATTGCCCTCCTCACCATTAAGTCCATAATTCCCCTTCCCCAGAACTGAGGACTATGAGGACTATTATGTTTCTGTAAATTAGTTAAAGTACTCCAGTAATATCTGTCTTATATACTATATTCATTCTCTCTCTCCACAAATGTGGTGCAAGTATTTTTTTTCATCTTTTCTATAGTCACATTTGTGCTGAGGTTTGCTTTGGAAGAACATGAAATTTTCAAAGTAGAATTCTCCCAAACTTTGAAGTGCCTAAAAACCATCCCCAAACAAATAACTAGCTTATGACCTAGTCAGAAAGGGCTACCTTTGGTTGTTTTCTGATAAATACACTGTAGAAATAAAAACACAGATTTATAATAAAAGGACATACATTTAGTTCATAAAACTAGTACAAAAACGGCAAGTCTCTCATGATACCCTGCAGACACTGGCCTACAAAATTACAGGTATTTAGATGGAGCTTTCTGTGGCAGCAAAGCACAAAAGCTGCCATCTCACTGTTGCTACAGAGCTTCTAACACACAAGACATCATAAATAATAATGGCTGATACTCCTTGTCAGCAGTGACAGACAAGAGTTTCTGCTTTTGACTTCCAGTGCTCATGTGGCTGTGAAGTTCAGCCTTTGCAAGGGTTATCTTCCCATACAGGAAACAAAGCAACATAAGATTGCTGCTCCTTTGGAACTCGCTTTTCTCTAGCCAGCTTGATATAGGCCACTTCAGCTTAAATGAACTTCTGGCATAACATAAACATAACATAAGCATATAAACAGAATTAAAACATGTTAAGAAACCTTGCACCAGAAAACCAGTAAATTAAAGAGTGGAAGAATAGCAGCATTTCCGTGTGAAGAAAGGACTGCCGTTGCATTATCTTGTAGTGCTGAGGGCTGCAGGCCGTAAAGTGCTCCCTCTAACTCCATCTCTCAAAGCCTGATCATTGCTTGTTCAAAGTTCTTTTTCTTGACTGATCAGTCCTACTCCCTGGTAAGGAGTGACAGAATGGGTGAGGTTGGAAGGCACCTCAGGATATCACCTAGTCCAACACTGCTTCTCAAAGCAAGGCCAACAGAGCAGGTTGCTTAGGATCTTCTCCCGAGACAGAAATACTACCCCTTTTTCTGTCACCAGAATACACCCCAGGATTCCAACAAGAAAGGAAGAAAGACTTTGTAAGCCTTAACCTTTACCTAAGCTCTCTTTATGAGTCTGTGAGGTGGTGAGGTGACTGTCCTCCTCCTGTCATTCTGCTGCAGGCCAATGCTTTGATGTCCACTCCAAACTCAGCGAGCACTACTGATAATACAAACTGTGTCAAAACCGTTAGCAAGAAATCAATAAACCTCCTTATGCTTAGGGCCATGAGAGACACAGAAGTCAAGTGGATAAAGCTGAGCACTCAGAAGCCTGTTGATTAGTGTTCTGTTCCCAGTTCATATCGAGTTACTTCAAAAAATGTACTACACTGTAGAGTGTTTTAAAATCCTGTGGATAAATGGTCCTCAGTCCCATTCAGACACAGAGGAATTCACGGCAGGTCATGAAGTGCTGTTAAAACTACCTTGCACCCCTGAAAACACGATGCATGTGCCAATTTTTTTGACTGTGCTTATTATCAGATTATACAAAATTACATGCAGAGAAAATTACACTTCATTAGTTAATTCAGCATAAATGATGCCAAACTGCTCAGGAAGATAATTCCTAAAGAATGCCACAGTTGTTATAGTCGGAAAAGCCAATCCAGCCCATCTTAAGCAACTATTAGAATAAACCCAGAAAAATTCTGTTTTCGTGAATGTTGATAATTTTTACGTCCAATTCATTTACTTGTATCTTATTAATTAGGCTGTTTCACCAAAGATGCACTATAGAGTGTCAAAGAGCCAAAATTTAATGATCCCTAAGAGGATCATAACTGACTGGTGATACGCTCATGCAGCATCTGCTGATAGACGATCTACTTTAAAAGAAATGCTGTACCCAAAAATCCAGGACCAACAACTGAAAACACAGAAGTTACCAGGAACAAGAAAAACACTTCAGGAAATTAACAACAAATGGTTACACCAATTTTTCATCAAACAATACTGGCTTTCTAAAACAATTTGTAAGGAGCCTCTATTCCTCACCTTTTCATTAAACTAGACTCTATACAGCTAAGCTGTGTGCTAAGCAAGCAGTTGTAGAAAGGGTCTGGTAAGGTCAAAGTAGGCTAGCGAGATCTTTTTTTCCCTCTAGTTTTTTAGTTACTTCCTTGAGTACTAAAGAAAGCACAGCAGCTGCTCTTGAAAGGAAGATTCAGAGGCCTTTCATCTGTAAGTGGATTTTCAAGAGACAGAGAACTTTGGCCTTTTTTTGAGGACAAAAAAATGAGGAGGCTGATTTTAGAATTCAAGTCAGCAGCCTACAGAAGTATAGTGATAGGTATTGAACAGTAAACTGATTACATTTCATAAGCTGGAAAGTGCTTCCATGTGAATTCCTCCTGCTTTCTTGTGATTGGGAGAGAGGGAAAGCTACTTCCAAATTTCATCTAACCCATCAGCTGTTCTAAACGTGCTTATGCACAGCCTAAAGTGGAGCTCACAAAACAGTTTTGAAAATTATTAACTTCCTGCCTCCTGCAAAATGTAGCTGAGTGACAAGCAGGCAATTTTCCAAAGACCCTACTTTAACTGAGAATGGTCAAATTAAAACATAGAAAAATAAAGGTTCCCTCAGTGTCATTTCTTCTAACAGACACATCCCAATTGTGATACCAGTATAACCTTCATGCTGAGAGAGGAGGCCATAATATTGCATATTTTTCAACAAAGCAGAGGACTAAATCTTTCCCTATACTGTGTGTAACATTTAAATATAAATAAATAGGACAGTTGTGAAGCAAGAGTACATGAGACAAGTTTGTAGGGTTCTCTGACTGGTAAGGAACTCATCAAAATTGAAATTAAAGTAGATGATCCTTTTTTCACTATTTTATATAGATTTATTTACACAGTACTAGCCTCCACTATACTATCCACACTGTATACTAGCAGTGATACAGCACATCTTCCCATGATAAAATGTTTTGAAAATAGAAGAAAATTTAATTTGTAAAATAAATCATCTATAAAGGCATGAAAAAACATCTGATAGCCTGATTGGTCCTTTGCTTTATAAGATCTTTTTTTTCTGAGTAGGGATAATTTTCAGTGTCAAATAATGAGTAGCCTTGTTGGATAATCATAGAACTGTCTTTACAGCATCTATCTGTATTATTGTATACTTAAAAAAGCTCAAGCTAGTTATCAGTTTTAGCCAAGAAATAGTAATGTTTGGTTGTACTTTCAATAGGTAACTTCATCAGGTTAAGAGTGTCTGTTGTGAAGTGATTATATCATCTGCAGCGTTCATCACACAAGTTCTTCATGCTAGAAAGCGTTTTGATACCCACATTTAACAAATACTTATCATGGCTCATCATAAAGTTCAGTTGGAAGGTGGATACACTAGGTCAGGATATGCTGGCTTAAGGATCTTAACTAACTGTTTAAAACTGTGTGCACAGAAATGGGTTCATTTATTTAGAAGTTTGAGTAAGAAATTTCAGGTGACTAAGGTCTGATCCTGGAATAAAGTTGGTATTGGCACAGTGCATACCCTTTCTTCAAGATTGTGGATATGCAGCATATTTTCCAGGGACTGCAGCACAGAAAAAGGAAGTAGGAATGCAATGGCTGGACTAAAAAAAAGCCATTACTATTACTATCCTATGAGCAAGAGAGCTTGTTTTACTTCAATAATGACACAAAGAGTGTGTTTGAACACTGCGCATTTCTGTAACTGATTACTGACAACATATTACTGAATTCTGTGGCAGTAAAAGGTTGCTGTGAATTACTGCTTATAAAAACAGCACAGTGTGTGAAGCAAAAGATGAAATGACAACATTGCAACAAGGACATCACATTTTGAAGGCCAACTCATACAGACTCTCACAACTGTGAAGATGTCCCTCCCCACAGTTAGTACAATGCCCAATGCAAAGCAGTCACAGGATTAGGATTAAGTTAGGCATAGTCAACAGAACAACCAATGATGAAGGGCAATAAAAATGAGTGCAAAAATTGCTGAAAATTGGCATGTCACTCATAAAATCCCACTCTTGCAAAAGCTTCTCTTAGCCTAGGCAATTTTCTCCACTTCAAAAGTAGAGAAGAAAACCCCACTTGTGGCAGTCGTAAGACCATACAGAAACACCAAGTATTTCCAAGTGTGTTAGGCAGACAAGTGTTATCCCAGCAGTATATGGGAAGAGGAAGAAATTAGATAACATCTTGCCAGACCTTCTCAAAGCAAGGTAAACCAAATGGCTATTACTAGAAGATCTCTTTAGAGGTTTTGATCGAGTGTCATTGTAGAAACAGAAGAGTTCAGGCCTAATAGAACAGCAGGTAGGATGCTAAAAGCAGAGAGTTGGTTTTCACTTGAGCAGCGTGAAGGGGAGGGGAAGAAAGAGAAATGGGGTTTGCACTTTGCTGCAACCTTAAGTGCCAGGCACTAGTGGTCTAAGCTGAGGGAGCGAATTCTGAGCCAGGAAATACCTTGAGTAACCTACCTAACAGAAATTTTCTGTTAACTACTCCTTTATGTTTACAGCAGGTAGGCTCCAGTGACATGTGTTAGGAGATTTAAATCACAGCACAACGAATGCCTCAAACAGTGGTTGCAGGTTCGTCCATTACCACCCTCCTGCACTGTCTTTTGTTGCATACCATCAGGAAGGTGTTCCCATAAGGACAAACCAAGGGCTGATTTTTAAAATTCAATCCATAGTTTCAACTATACTGCTTTCTGATATTATTTTTTTCCATCTTCTTTTTCATAATACCTTTAAAAGACTTGTAGACTTGCCTCCCCAACACACTTAATTGTTGCCTGGAAAGTTTATTACAGGTGTTAACTGTCAGTGTTTCTAGTAGTCAGTTGGAATTTAATTATAGCAACTATTCAAATAAATCTGATTCTGTAGATTAAATAACAGCTATTCTTAAGTAAATAACATTTGAATATCCTCCCCCTTTCTCTGTCATACATAAGCATTATGTGGAATACTAACAACCTTGCAAAACATGCCAGTTCCTAGCTGTTTGGTCTCACTAGATACTGCTCTAGCAGCCATTTTTTTTATTAGAACTCCAGAACCATTTGGGTCAGAAAGCACTTCAGGAGGTCTCTAGTCCAACCTCCTGCTCAAAGCAGGCCTAGATATGATGAAATCAGATCTAGTTGGGATAGATACACAATCACCTATTTTTAAAATCATGATGCCTGGAGCCTTGACACAGGACAGGATCAGGGTGATTAATGGCTGATGGCAGTGAGCATTGTGCCTTTAAGCAGAGTGGGTGTTCTAATTCCGACCAACATGGACTAAGGAAACTGGTGTTACAGAACGATCATTTGGGGTTAACGTATGATATTTGGAACATCTGAAACCTGTTATTTTTCCTAGCTGAGGTTTATCCTGAAGCTTCATAAACTTTCCATTTTAAATTACAGAGCTTCCTTTTTTAACTATAATAAACTTTTATCTTAAAATGGTGTGTGCCTTTTAATCATTCCAAAGTATTTACTTTAATTAGGTTTTTAAAACCCTGCAGAAGACAGCACTGTTCTTAATTTTGGCTGTGAGAGTTTGCTCTGCATTCAGCTAGCAGCAGTTCCTAATACCCCTGCTGAACTTCAGCCAAACAGAGCATTTGAGGCAAAGCAAGATGGCCTGAATTCAAAAAAGAATACTTGTTTTCATGAAAACATTGGTCCAGTTTCATGGCATTAGCTATAATCCACTGGTTTAGCAGAAGAAAATAGTTTTCATCTTTCTTTCTCGGTAGACATGCAGCATGTGGCATTCTTAGAGTGTCAGTGTTTTCCTTGGTTTTCCCATACATCATTAAAGATTTGAAGTTCAGAAATCCTGAGCATCTCCAACCTAGCAAAAACCCCTGAGAGCTGCAAACACTTACCTCTTAGCAAATCTGGTTCAAATGATATGTCTTACCAGAAAGAAAAAAAAATTACAGGGGAAATAATAATAAAAAAAGGTTCTTATCTGGGGGCTGCTGGAACTTCCTGCCTGAAGCTATACCTGAGACTACAACAGCAGCAAAAACAAGAAAACTAAGATTTAAACTGAGGTTATCAATTAAAGTTACAGATAATTGAGCAGCTCAAAGCAAGTGCTATCCCAAGTTAAAAACCAAGATGCCTTCTTTCTCTGGCATTTTAAATCAAGGTAGTTAACCTGGCTGAGCCAGTCTGAGTTAGCACAGGCTACAGCAAATTTTACAAGTGTAAGACTTTTCTGTCCAAGCACGCACAATAGTTCTGTCCCTTTTCTGGTGTGGGGTCTTGCAAACAAGGTCTGAGATGGGAGAGAGACTATGGGTTGAGCTAATTTCTGCATCACATTCTTACTGCACCTGAGGTTCTCATACTGGACTGACTGCTGGCCACAGCCAGAGGTATTGAGATCAGCATGAAGAGGTGTGGGATTAATGTGCTCCTGTTCATTCTGAAGGGATATTCTAGCAAAGAAAAACTACTACTGCTTTTTCTTTAGGATAATTTTCAGTGGGCCAGAATAACTGGAAAGCATTAACTCCTGCAGAGCCATTTTGTAACAACTTTCTATTGCTCCAGCTATACAAGCAGAAAGCTGCTCCATCTGCAGACACTCTCTGATATGAACAAAAGAGAAAGTTGTTTCCTCCAGTTCTTTTTGGGACTATTGTAAGAAAGGATACCAACACAGAGAGGCCTATTGGCTCTTACCCTTCACCCACTCAATGCATCTGAAACTTCACAGGCTTTGAAACCAGATTTCTTGTAAACTGGACTGAGGAACAGGGTTGTCAATGTTCATGCACATGGGTGAGTGAGTGCTTGCTTTGGCTGGGCTATAGACCTTGGCCCTCAAACGGAGAAAATGGGAATCAAAATACCTTAATTTAAGGACCAACTTAATGTAAGTGTCACAAAGCTGTTGTGTTTCCCTGGAATGCTACTGCTTGAAAAATAAAGATGCTTGTAATGTAGATTCCCGGGTTTTAGATTGCCCTATATTCAGTGGTATGTAAGATTTCTGCATTAGCATTAGTCTCTTTTTCAGTCACGTCTTTGTTCTTTCTGTGCTCTCAGATGTCAGTTCTGCACAGCAATAATGAGGCTAATAAACCTCACAGATGTATGCTTGCCTAGTGACATTTAAGAATTCCAGAAAGTGAATCATATAATTTATTAATCTGGCCTCTAGTCCTAATTTAGTCTCAGAACAATAGACTCTGGTTTCCCACCTAAAAAGAGCTAATGTAGCCCTTAGATGATATGACTTAAAGTAGAGTTGTAACTGAAGGGTAAGAAACATCCAAATAAATCACACATTCTGAAAATGCCAACCTGACTTTTTTTTCCAAATTTTGCTGAGCTGGGGCTAAACATGCTCTCATTTCCACTAGTGCAAAGCCTCAGTTTGCACTAGCCTAAGCAATAAAAGGACAGACCAAATTTTATACACATCATTTTCTTCAGCATGTCAGCATGGAACTACTGAAATGCATAACACTTGCTATGTACTTAAGCATCTTGCCAATGCAAGACCCAAAATAAAGCTGCATGCTGCTAAGGTCATTGCAGACTTTTAAATAGATTCAACCTGGTAAGTTGCAAAATCAATTAATGGGTTCTGATTACTTTTTATATTATGTGGATGTGCTTCCCTTGCAGTGTGTAAACACCTGAAACTAAATACATTGCCAATAATATTTATAACAATTTCTTTACAAACTGGTGCAGCACATTGGTTTTGTCCACACAGAAAGCACAAATGAGGAATACTTTTTTGCCAAAGACTAGTACCTTCTAACTAACTTAATTCACATCAACTATGCAAAGCTTGAGACAATCATAGAAAGAATACTCCCATCATGTTTTCTTTTGTGTTTTTTTTTCTCAAAATTTAAAGCAGCACTGAGTTACTCAACAGAAAGAAAACAAAGAGAAGATGCTGACAACAGAGTGGAAAAAGGGTGATAGGAGAGTACTTTAGTTTTGTTCTATACTTCTGAGGCTGAGAGGAGAGTATTTTAGTTTTGCTCTATGCTTCTGAGCATTTTCAACAGAAAAGTCTCCACAGTAGAAATTATTTTTTTTCCTATTTATTATGTAAATAATCTTGGATTGATCTTCAAATATTTCAAAATACTCTTTCAGGTATTTTTTTTTTCCTACTGATCTTTCCTGGACACAACTGAAACCAGAACTGGGTCCTCTCTACAAAAAGAATTCACAGAATTTTGCATGACAAAAGTGATGGCTTAGTGGCATTACAACATCTTTCACTTCTTCCTTGCAGATATTTATAGGACTAAAACTGTTCACAAGAACATTGATAGAAAGGAACAGGACCGGGAATGCTCAAGTCATTCCAGGGTTCAGCAGGTAAATGGTCAGGAAGAGGGAATCCTGCCACATGGCTTAAGCAATGAGGTACACCATAAAAATCAACTACTTTTAACAGTAACAATCCCAGGAAATTAACCAGTTATTCACAGGCTGAAACACATTTTAAAAAATCAATCAGAGAAGCTCAAGTAATTAAAATAGTAAAGTCTGCTCTTGGAAACTTCAGGCTGAAGTTACAGCAACTGATGTTTCCTTCATTCCAACTGAAGTAGGACAATTAAAAGGATGAAATGTCATTTGCAGAGTCTTTTTGTAGGATCCTTAACAACCAGAAAATTTTCATAACCCCAGTGACTTCAGGGAACTCATAGACTTGTTTTGGCTTCCACAGAACCATGCAGATTCAGACTAGCTAATCACCTGATCTTACACAGTGGTTGGTTCACTACCAATTTTTATTGTGCTTTTATGAATGCTACATAAGCATCTTGAATTACAAGCAGGCACTATTTGTTACACTGAAGTAAATAGAAATAATAAGAGCAATTTGGCACTTTTCTTTTACTACAAAGTAGTACACAATTATAAGTCATTGGGAAATTCTAAAAGAAGCAATTTGGAACAAATATTGCTTATACTAATGTTTAATATTTAGACTGCTGGGTCAACAGAAAGAGTTACAAAAGTCATTTATGGTACCTAATTGAAGCCTATGAAAAATATATTTATACTCAGTGGTGCTCCCTTTTTTCATCTAATGGGCTTACTGATCTATAGATTCACTATTTGATCAGTGCATCTGGCTCCACAGGCTTCATGGTTTGCAAGCCACAACCTACTAATAAGCACCCTGCTGCCTGTTTGCTAAACAGATCAGTGCTGGCAGGCACCCAAAACTCTAGCCTTTGAAACTTGGAGCTTTTTTGACATGCCCAACCTATTGTGCGGCAAGAAAGACAATAAACTATGAACCTCATAAATGCTGAGCAATTAAACATAAGTTAGTAATAGAGCTGTAGTAATAGAGACTGCTTAACTCAATCCAGTATATGCTTCATTTGTTCTTTGTGTCATTCCTGCTAAAAGCCAACCATAAACAGTTTGCACAAATCCTAATGGTTGAGATTTCCTTGTAAACAAGATGGTGGCCACCTACTAAGGGAACTCCATCATCCAAGGAGCAATATCTTTTTGCTTTCACGTTCAGCAACAAAAGCATTCACTCAAGCTCCCAACCCTCATGTTTTAGCACACTGAGAGGACTTCCATTGTAGATGGAAGTTCAACTCTGTGAGCTGAACACCTCCCTTTGCTTCTCTAGAGAAAAAGCGATTTACTTATGGAAATGTGTTTTCAGAATCAGCAGCTTTCCTTTAAAACTGATGAGCATCAAATCAGCTTGGTTAATGATTCACTCCAATTTGAGAACTGATCATGCAAGAATCAGATTCTGGTTTCACGACTAGGCTTTGCTCTAAGCACCCAGGAGTGAAATTTTCATTTCTACCTGAGTCAGTTCTACCTTGGTCTGACGACTATACAGCCTAGTAAAAAAGTAATGCAAAAAATTATCCTTGCATGCTCCAGGGACTGCAAAGTTGTTTAGGGAGAAGCACTCACGGAAGAAGTTGATTCATCCTTCATACTTTTCAAGATTCTCAACTCAGTTGTGACCTGTGAAGTAAATTCAGCATAGGTATTGTGGAGGAGCTTTTAGAGGACAGAAAAAGGTAGGAAAATCTTCCTGAACTGCTATCCTTCTAAATATACTTTGTGCTTGATAAAAACAAAAATGGAAGAATGAAATACAGGAGAGAGGGAAGTCTCCCATAGACAACAGCTCCATTGCTAAGCATTGAAGTTATTAGTTTTCAGCTGGATATTGGGTCAGATACGTCTCATATATTTATGAACTATATTTGGTGCCCAGGGAACACCTTTGGAAGGAAAAGGGAGCTGCACTCTGTGCTAACCTTACTATTTAAAAAAAACCAGTTGAAAATTATGCTTCAGAATATTGGTCCTGAAACAGGACCAATATGACATGCTCTTTGCAAAAAAGCAATTGTTCTTCATTCAATCCAAACTCTTCCTCTGGAGACAACTACATTTTTAAAGTACATAGGCAATCTAAATTCTTAGTCATAACCAGAAGGCCCATTAGGTTGATTTTTCTAACTAAATTACTAAAATATTTTCTAATAAATCTGTTTGTCAAGCATGGCCAAAGAAGAGACCTCTATCACAGCAGACCTTTATTTAATATATCTGTTCTCTGACCTGGGCTTGTACACCTCTGTATACAACCGTGCACATATCAAACGTGTCACTCTAGGATGAGAGGCTGTTTTGTTTCAGCGATGTCCCTCTGTGGGAAAGTAAAGGGCATAAACATTAGGGCACAGGTATTTTCTTCTGGCTTATAATGGAAATCCTATTAGTCGAAAAGTTAAAATGAGTTGCTCATTTACATACATCCCCAAAGTACACATCATCTGGGGAGCTCCTGGACTGGAATAGAAGATGATTATGTGTGTGTGTATTGGCAGAACAACAGTTTATCACATAAGCTTACAGCTCCATAGAGATCATTCATTCTACCATTGTATTCCAAATGCTAACCCAGAGAGGCCCCTGCAGGGATGGGGAGGGTGGTGCACATCCCAGATCACTCCATTTCAGTGCCTCCTTTAGAAAGGTCAAGAGTGCCATTTACAGATGAGGTTTTAGGGGTATACACATTACTGCTAAAAACAGGGCAGAAGCTATCCAACAAGGACCTAATAACCAGTTCTAGCTAGTACTAATCTTGGTTGGATACAAACCTGTAACATTCAGGGGAAATAATACCATGCAATATCAACCCCCAGAGACACTGGACCTTCCCTGAAATCTCTGAGTTTGGATGTTGCTTATCTAAGTTTTCTTCACAGTACTAGTATCCTTATTTTGATAGAAAGCAAAATTATCTGTAATGCCTTCATGTCTCACATGAAGCAATCTATCCATAATGTTAATTGCTTGGATTTTACTCTGCCAGCAGTCCAGTCACAAGAGAAAAACAAGTAATCAATTTCCTTATTTGAAAGCCAGAAGCATATAATGTTTATTAATAGAGAACATGGTTTACATAGATTTTACTGTTATTGACCATAAAATGTTGTATACTATAAGCAAGGGTAAAATTTCTAACTAATTAGCCTGTGAAGATCATATTTAATGGAGTATATAAACTTAGGCTCTTTACAAATCTTTAGGGTCTTATTCATTAAGCGTATGCACATGTAGTCTTTATGCTGAAACAGGATCTTGATACATTTCAAGGTTAAATAATCCACCTTGAGATTCACAAAATAGAGGAGTTTACATGTTCCAGTTCTTTTAGCCTGTAAGAAAGGAACCAAGTGAAATATGATGTGCCTTCCTTAGACAAAAGATTCTAAACAGATCCAGGGAAAAAAACTGTAATCACCCAGATACTTTAAAAATGTTGTCAGCAGGAGAAAAATAGTGTTTGCAATATACACTTTTATCTCCTGGTGCCCTGATTCAGAATACAGTTTTTTAACTCTTACAAGAAAAGCCTCTGCACATGTTTTGCCTGGACCACCCATTGCCACTGTGCAGGCTGACAGTCTGGCTGCACTGAAGACCTAACAAACTGGACTTCCTTTCGCAGTTCTCCTCTCAGCAAAACACTTCAGCACACACAGAAACATCACTGACATCAGTGGGACTTGTGCATAAATTTGCAAGCATTTTGTTTAAGTAAAATCATGTGGTAAAATGACTAAATCTGACCTGGGCCCATTCCACTGGGACATAATTTGGCCATGGGCAGCTAGGTGAGGAATGGCTAACCTAATAATTCTGCACTCAGTGCAGTCCTTGTTCAGTCAAAACTTTGAGCAAATTCCCTTAAGCCTTAGGCCATAATATAGTTGTACAAGTACTTGCCCATTTTAGTCCATATCTTGCATCTGACTCAATCCTAGATCCAAAGCAACTAGATACATCAGCAACTGATGTCCCTGAGTTTTCCTATTAACTGAGATCTTCAGGACCAGCGTGTCATCACCTGTATCAATACCTAGTTTGTACAAGCTGTGACTTCAGAACATATCAGTCACAAAATGCTCAGAGTTTAGGTCCTTTTTTTCATTTTGTTCCATTTTTATTTCAAAATACCTGTAAATAGAAGGCTGTAGGTGTCATAATAACTAAGATATGGTAACCAATATTCTGAGAAATGTGTTACTATTGGGAGACAACAAATATGTTATTGCAGAGACACTATAATGTTCAAATAATTCTGAATTAAGGATTTTATTTGTTGTTATATCAGAATACAAACTAAATTCTGCTTTTGAACTTAACTCTGTTTGTGTCATCTTTTGGAGCCTCTCCCGTTTATATTGAAATCCTTAAATTAAATGTGTTCCCATTTCTTTAGGTTGATGCTGCCCTCTTCTGAATATAGCAGATCATGGCATTCACTACCCAGAAACTTCAGGACACTTAGAAAGCAGGCAGTTAGTTATACAACAATCTCCAAACAAGAAAAAAAACCCAAAAACAGTTCTTTTTAATCTCACATAACTGAAATTTAATCAGCATTTATTATAAAGGAGTAGGCTAAGAAACTATTTTTATTCCAATTTGCAGTTGGAATGTCAACTGAGTTTCTCATTCACCCAGTGCAAAAATTTAATCTGAAGCAGACTTCTATGAATGTGAATCATAATTTGAGAGTGCCTCACTCAAATTTGTAGAGATTCTTCCCTGACCCCAAATTGACACTATTCCTTCCCTAGTGGTCCTTCAACCACTCAAAGCAGATCATTGCATTTTTAGAAGTAGTTGTGTCTATCATTCTTCCCTAAAACGGTACTATGAAGGTTTTATTTCTGTGCTCACACCCTCCAAGGCTTGCTTTGAGTTTCATGTGCAAACAAGCTGATAATACACCAAAATCACCACAGGTCTTATGCCCTGGGCTATATAGTCATGGGAGCTATTCATAAAGCACACAAATGTTTTTATTTTGGTGGGCTCGGCCTCACCAATCCCACATAATCCCAATGCTTACTGATCTCTCTGGAGCAGTTTTTTCACAGCAAGCACCTGGAGGAGCAGACCTCTAGCCTGCTACCTATGGAATATTGTATTTTTTGGGCAGTAAAACCACGAAGTGCAGTTCATGTGACCAAATGCCTGCCCAGCCCAGTGAGAAGTTGTACCTGTGGCAATTATCAGTTATTTCAAAATTTGTTCCTGGTAATAAAAAAAATGACAGTGTAAAGCTATGAAACATATTCAAATAAACTCCAAATTCTGATCATCTTCAAATAAACTATTGTTCTGACAATACACTAATGCCTTTTAATACACAGCCCAGATAATCTCAGAAACTGTGTATCATCTGCAACACTGAATTTTGAGGTTATTTGTAACAAAGAGTGTTTAGATCACTACAGAGGTGCAAACCTTACTAGTCTTCCAAAGGGCACTCCTGCGTGTGCCCATCTGCAGTGGAGCCTGAAGAGTTAGGGTAAGCAAATGCTCCAAATGTAATTTCTCTGCAAAAGGGGTATAACAGCAGAACAAGCAGGACAGTCTAGAGACACATCTGGTGCTGAATTCCCTGGAACTTTCTGGCACTGCCATGCAAAACTGAAGTGTATGAAAGGAGTCATTTGAGGAAATAGATCATTAAAGAAGACACTTAACTTATTATGTTCACTGAGAAGGAAATGGCTAGCCTTTAACACTACAGGAAATATAGTAACATTCCTCAGGATGTTAATTTCTTTTTCCTCTCCTCAGACTGGAAAACTAAAGCCAACATTTTCAAGTTTGGAATGAGTAAGTCGGTAACTAGGAACCTTCCATGTGTATTTTTAAGATTAATTTAGTTTATTTGGAGAACTAGAGTCTTCTCACAAGGAAAAATGAAATTCTCGTGCAGCTCCAGGGGTAAAGATAGAAAGGAAATAGGCTTGCTAAAAAATGCTCTTATTTTACTAGTGCTAAGCTATTATCATGTTAAATGTGTTAATACCCCCTCTTTGCCCCACAACACAAAATTGGTTCTTGAGCAACACAGTTGAGTATGTCAGCACTTTCTGCTGTTCTGCAGAAAGTTCTGCATTAATTTAAAGATAAAACTTTACTTCTAATTTTGTTTACTATTTTTTCCAATTAAATATTATTTCAGGATAAGGCATTATCTGCTTCCTTCAAGATATAAATTCATCATAACATATATAGTGATAACTGATATAAATTCTTGAAGTCCACTCTAATGCTAACAGGCACTAAAATCAAACAGTGCAAAGTTGGAGATTAAAAAAAAGAGAATAAAGAAGAATAATTAAAATTCTTTGATGCTAACAACAGGATTGTCTGCATTCAAATTGGTAACCATCTTCAGCCAGAAATTTGTTGAAATAATGCAAGAGGGAATTGCTTACCAAAAGAAATGGAGCGGAGATCTGAAATTGTTCAGCTATCTAATATGAGAAATAAATGACAGTGAGAGTGGTTTCTCTACTTCTTTACCCATGGAGTTAAATGTGGGACCACACAGACTGCCATAATAAAAGCCACCTGATACCTAGCCTAAGGCACTGATTATTAATATATTAAAGCTCCTTGCCCAAGCAGTAACTTTGTAATAAAGACAGTACATCACTGGAAGTCACAAGGGCTGACCGTTAGGCAGAGTATGTGGATGTGCCTGCAATTTTGCACATGTGTTCTGGCATAGCCTGTCTTAACAAAGATGCCAGACTTGGGTCAGAGCCCATTTATTTCCTTTTTAATACCTCATATTATAAGTCTCAATAGGACTTGAAAGATCACTGTTAATATTCAAGACTCTGATTTGCAAGCCACCTACTGTGTTTGATGCCCAGTTTCTATTCATCTCAATGGGATTTGAATTCACAAATACTTTAAGTAGCATTGGAAATCTCAGCCCAAATCTCTGGCCTCATTTTGGGCCCATTTGAAATTAGCATTGTCTCCAAAGAGACCTTGTTTGGGATTTATAATTAATCATACTACATTGGTCAAATTACACCAGCAACATCTCAGCCAATTCCCTATAGTTCCTCAAGTTCATCAAATCAGGCCTTTAAACTGATAGTGAATTATTCAACCACCACACCAGAGCCAGCATATCACAGGGGCTTCAATAGCTTCTATTTATGTTCTGAATATGCCCATAGCAGCTGTTAAAGTGTGAAAAATGATTTCCATAGAGACCTTCTTTGCCTTCCTGTACTAGGCAGAAGCTGGAAGAATGCAAACAAACTGGGTGTTCTGTGATTTGCACATCTCAACATTAAGAGTGATAACAATCACCATTGGAAGAATTGCTTCACCAGGGAATGCTTTGATCGTACAAGTCGCCGTGAGGAGCCACACTGACCACTTGAAAAGCAGTTCAGGTCAAAGTAACCACTTTGGCACACTACAATGAACAGGATTTTCCATGAAAAGAGCAATGTCAGTCAACATTTTCAAAATATGTTTCTGTCCATCATATTTCAGTATCATAAAAATTACTTGAAGTAGAAGTGCTATTTTTTCATGTATTACATGAAAACAGAATAAATTTGGTTCAAAAATATTCATTCACTGCTAACAGAACTCAAAAACTGAAAAGCAGTTTTGAATAAATTTGAAATATACTTTAAAAGCCTACTGTAGTTAAGGAATAATATATAAAATTAACAAACTTTAAAGTAATAAAACCACAAAATGAAAACAGTGCAAACTTTTAGCAAACATCTTTTAGAAGTTGTGAAGTCAACTTTGAAATACTTTAAAAACAGGCACATGTTAAAAACTTTGATTCATTTATGCAATATACTCTGTTGAACAGAGAGGTTGAGGAAAATAGTAGGTAACCTTGAGCAGCTTTAGAATTCACTGATGTGGATTAATGGTCTGTTTGGCAAAAACTCCCCAATGTAAACAATGTAACATCTTCAACCTACTGATTGCAGAGAATGTTGCCAGCAAAACTAGTTCATGGGAACTACATGAATGTTGTTCCATTTTGCATGTGCTGCAGGCAGACATTAGGCAAGTTGATCAAAGGTACACAAACTGCACGAACTAAAGGTGAAGCCTTGGCTCTGCAGAGATGAAGAGCCAGTTTCATCAATGACTGTAATGAAGGCAAGATTTCCTCAAATTTATATATCAGTCTCATGATCATCTCTGGTCCTATTGCCATACAGACCTAGATCCAAAAATGAGCAGTGAAAAAGACGTGCTTTGTCCTCACCACCCTGCTCATGTGAAAAGAACTTTATTAAAGTCATTTCACAAAGTCATAAAAAGGAAGCCTCCTGAGGCTCCCAAAGCTATTTCCCACTCTACCAGTATCTGTCAGTCCTTCTCCCTACCTCCTTGTTTATCTGAAAGCAGACTGGCAGCAGGAGTCAGAGGGAATTTACCACTTCCTTTCATGGAAACAAAGTTCCATCTCCAGTCCCCTCATTGCCTGTCAAGTTTTGAAAGAAGTGTTGCTAGAGGCAGGAATACTTTAAAAAAGCCCAGCAGATTTCTAAAGTCCAGATTTCTAAAGTCTAAAAATGAACTTTAAGAGCTTCCCTGAGGTGTTTATGGCTTATATTGCTCAATTAGCTATTTTACATCGCAGTATTTTCTTCAAAAGCAATCTTTGGCTAATTGTAAATTCTTAGAAATAAGCTTCACATTTTAAAAGTCCTATTTTTACAGCTGCAATAAAGTCCTCTAGGGCACATATTAGAGGCCATAACAGCACATGGCTGGACTTCAACACTCACCCCATCATCATGATGGGTGTCTCCAACTAATTAGCTGTGCCTAGTAACAAGCTGATGTTAGCACCTGTTGTCACAAAATGGATTTTAATAGAAATGGGGCCAAGCTGAATGCATCTGGGGAAGTTCAGTTCTTAGGGCTGGCTGAGTCCCTCATAAACATGAGAAGGTTTTACAAAATCCCAGTGTGCACAGATCCCAAGGTTTAGTGGTTTTGTCACTGAACTTCTGTTAACAAACTATTTGAATGACCAGCCCAAAGAACATTTCATTCTCTATTTACAGTGGACAGATGAGCAAGAATGCCATAAAACCGGAGGCAGCTGAAGTTCTGAATCCTTAAAGGCAGTCAGCTCCAGCACTTAGCTCTTGGGATAGATGCTTCCAGGTTGAGTTCAGTTTTGAAAGAATTCTGTTGATTTTCTATATGGTGTTTTCACTTGACTATAATAGAATATTACTATAATAGAAGAACTAAAATTTTATAATGTCTAAATTAGAAAGTAACATTCCCCCCATAGTCACTTGTGTTACAACAATAGGTAAACATTATATGTATTGCAGGAGACTTATATTCATCTGAAACAGTCTAATTTAGTTTGCATAATGAAAACTTTTCCACCTTCCTTTTTTCTGCTCACATTACAATAAACATTACAGTTATGCTCACAGTGAGTTAATGAAGGATTTGCCTTGACTGAAATTATTTCTTACTACCTCCATAATGCACTCTTTGGAGTATCAATAGGTCACTTCTGCTTATGCCTGTTGGTTTCTATTTTCATATGCATGTTTCGTATTACCCAGACTATACTGTATATGCTCTCCTCACTGAGCTTACACAAATGAGAAGTCAACATACTTCAGCCTGAGCTGCATGGCAGAACTGGGGCTCCCATTCAGTACAGCAGGCAAACACATCCTGAACTTAAAAGCTGAGGGCACTCACACTGACACAGCTCAACTATTCCCATAGTTTCCCCTTGCTTTGTGTATTGGTAAAGTCAGATTTGTGCTACACATCTGCTTATCAACTGACACTGCATAAACACCTGAGCTCTCTGAGTGAAGTCTTATCAGAATGAAATAAAATATTTATCTAATTCAATTATAAATATTCAGGATACAACTCTAGCTGTAAGGGGTCTATTAAAATTAATAAACCCAGATAAGACCAAAAATAATTTGATTAATAGTACTGTGTCACAGTAAAGTATTTACATGATGAAATATTAATACACTTCTAAAGAAAAAAAGAAAATGTGGAAATGAGGCAAGCCATGAACGTGAGGTAATGATCCATATTTTCTAAAGTCTAGGATTCAAGGTAGCCCCCATAACCAGTGTATGAAAAGCCAGAGCACTGCAACTGACAGATGAACACAAAACCTGTAATGTCCAGAGCTTTATTTACTAGCCTAGCCTAGTTCCCTTAGTAAAATCCCTCTTTTCATGAAGTATGTGACTGACATTAAGAAAAATTGTGAATCACTCACCAATAACATACCAACTTCCCAGAATCCAGACTTTTAAAAAATTTTAGTGCTGAAGAGGCTAGTTATGAATTTCATAGTTAAGCATATACATTTATGCAAGCCTCCCCACTAATATACTATGATGCTCTGTTCTGCAGCAGAGAAGACTAATTCCCATCAGACCATGCACTGTGGTCTGGAAGAAGACAGAATAAATAATCAAGACACTTGCTCCTCCTGCCCTTGAAAACTCCCAGGTGAATGCTAGGGCTGCTAAATGACATGAACAGAGCAGGACAATCATCAGAGACACACCCCAAGGAAAAAAAGTAAGGCCTTGCTTCTCAGCTCATGCTGACCTGCATAGATCCAATACAGTAGAAAAAGCTGACACTGATTTTTGTCAGCTGAAAATCTGCCCTGAACCTTAAAGCAGCTTGGGAACACGGCTGAATATCAGATGCCTCCAATTTAAGTTACCTACCATTGTCCAGCAAAGCTCTTTATTAGAAAGCTCTATTTCTAGTGTAACTGAACACTGCATTATATATACAGTGGTTGTCCAAAGCATAGGCTTTGTGCTTGGAGAGATCTAAATATATTAGCCAACTTAATATCAATGGTCAAAAAGCATGGACTCTCCCTGAAGGTAAAGAACACCTTCTTAATGAAAAAAAACTTGCAATAATCTTAGATCCATCTTCAATTTAGACCTTGTATTTTCCCCTGTTGTCAGAGTTTCAATCGCCTTTGCTATGAGCTCTGGGTTTCAATTTACAGAACATTAGCCCTAGGCTCCCCATCAGCATCTTCAGGTCTACTGGGACATGCATTCCAAAATGCTGAGCAGTTGGAAGTACAAATCAAAGTTAACAGATCCTGAGTGACAAACAAAGCAGACCAGTTGCTCAAGGAAATGGGGAATTTCCTCAAAATTTAAGAGTGCCAGGTAGATCCAAAACCATAGAGGCCAAAATAGTCTGAAGATGTTGACACGAAACTGTGTGTAAGAGAGAATGTCTACCAGTTAATTCAGATAAGAAGCTTACAAGCCAGGGAAGACTGAAAAAACTGAAAAAGAAAAGCATCCAGCTGGAGGCATCAAAATCATAGGTATGCAGAGACTCTATGCATTTTTGTAGCTCTTATTATTAAAAGATGCCACACAAAGCACACTTAATATCCATTACAATCGGAAATAAGTAAACAAGAATCACGGGGGGCACTGCAAACAAAGATAATTAGATCTCAGCTGGCTTCTCTCTGCAAGCAGCCTTCTTAAAACAAAGGGGAATGCCCATCCATAAAGCTTTACTTTCCCTCTTTGATGTTTCATTCCTTGTTAACCTGTTTTCCAGTACAGCATACCAGTCCAAGCACTCGAAGGAGAATTTGCAGTGTGCTCCTTCTTGGCACTGACTGCACGTGGCAACTGCAAAGCTTGTAGTCAGTGAATTTTGCAGCTGGTCTGGTAGCAGTTGGCAAAAACCTAGTATCCAGATGGACATTAAATTTGCATTATTTATAATGCTTCTAAAGTGAATAAATCTATATGAAAGTGACTTATAAGGATGTTAAATTAGGGACTTATTTCTGACCATTCTGAAGCCACTTTCATCCGAGCAATGCTTAGAAGCTGAAAGCTTTACTGGCCCTTAGGAAAAAGTTCCACAACTGTTGATCTCTGTTGACCCTGTAAGGTCAGATTATGACCTACAAGTTAATAGACCCATTTACAATTACAGTGCTTGCGCTCAACAGCATATATTGTACAATGATCTGGCCCGCTGAAGTTTTCCTACTTGTGATATGAAAGAATGGAGAAGAGGCAGGCTACAATTTGTAGTTTTCAAATTAAAAATTAAACAGTCACTAGAAGGGCAAGCCACTAGGACAGGCATCCTGATTTTGGCTGGGAGAGAGTTAATTTTCTTCTTAGCTGGCACAGTGGTGTGTTTTGGACTCAGTATGGCAATAACATTGATAACTCACTGATGTCCGGGTTGTTGCTAGGTAGTGCTTACCCAAATGAAGGGCATTTCAGTTCCCTATGCTCTGCCTGTGAGGAGCTGCACAAGACACTGGGAGGGAGCATGGCTGAGACAGCTGACCCAAACTGTCCAAAAGGATATTCCGTACTACAGAACATCATGCCTGGCATAGAAGCTGTGGGGGTTGGCCAAGACAGTCTGACAGCTCAGGGGTGGACTGGGCATCAGTCATTAGGTGGTGAGCAACTGTGTTGGGCATCACTTGTTTCTTTTGGGTTTTATTCTTCTCTCTCCTTTTCACTACAATTATTATTATCATTGGAATAGCTAAGTTTCGTTTTGTTTCAGGTATTAAACTGTACTTAACCCACAAGTTGCACCTTTTTCCTGATTCTCCTCCCCGTGGTGGTTGGGGTGGAAAGGGGTGGGTGGCCAAGTGCCTGCACAGTACTTAGTTGCCAGCTGGGGTTAAACCACCAGGCCTGACAGACTGTGACAGGAAGAGTTACATCATACCAGACAACACAAATGGGTTTCCTACAGTGCTCCCATCTCCCAGCCAAATTTGAAAATTCCCCTTTATCACATAGATGGTAAGACCCACAATGTCCATCACTCTTCAGAATTCATAGAAAACAGTCATTTTTTATATTGAAAGTCCTATAGCTTGGCAAAACTGGGACAAACTACTGTAATGGAAAATGATGAGGCATGGCCATTTTTTGAACAACATGAACAGAGAAATATCTTTTGCTTTGAAACCAATAGTCTTTAAAAAGAAGGTAATATTCATTTCTATCTTCAGTTCTCAGCATTTGGGGACTGTCATTATACAATCCATTTTGCTAATATAGGCTTTCAAAAAACTGAACTGAAACTCTCTGAAAACAGGTATCTGGATGATCACTTTTGTTGCTATAGAATGACAAATCAAGATTTCTTTAGGCCCAAGCAGTAGAACAACCAAGCACATTATCTCTTTCCGAAGCTAATGTCACATCAGGCCATTGATACTGCTTCAGTCCCTTCTCAATACCAGCTGTGAGTACATCATCATTTGTATTATTTTTATTCTCTCCTCACTCTGCCCAGGAGATAAAGCATACTAATAAGGCTTCCAGGTTTGTGAACCAACCATGTAGAGTATAGCACCACAAAACTAGCTAGTATTTTGACAGCACAAACAGACTGTACAGCTCATTGTATTTTAGCACTCCAAGGTCACTTGCCTTACAAATTACTCATTCCTAGATTCCACATCATTAAACACCTGATTCTGTTCACCAAAAAGAGCACAAGCTTCACTGGGAGAAAAATTATTAAATCAGCCATGATTTAATAGCTTTGCTATAGATTTGATAATCTATGATAAATAGAGTGCCAGTCACAAGTCCAATAGGATATATTTGAACAACACATCTCAAGCAGTGGCTGTTAATCACAGTTAAATAGCTGTTCGATGGAGATGACAGTTCCAGTCTAACAATAAGGCACTTCAGAGGCACATGGTGCTGAGGGCACCGCTGTCTGTAGGGTATCACCACTGATTCTACAGCCTGCAACAACTATTTCTATCTTCACATTACTAAACTCTGCAGTAACACAGAAAAAACCTTAAAAATGCTTAATAATTATGGTGTTGTGCATTGAAGAAAGCAACACTGGCTTGATGTTAAGCTTCCATTTGGAAAAATAACGCTATAAAAACGTGTACCAAAAAGCACAACTTAGTTACAGTAGCACAAAGGAAGGACCAAGGAGATTTTAAGAAGGCATTAAAACCAAACATCCCAAGTTAAGAATTTGCACCAGGTTTCTAACCCTTCCAAGATACTAAAGTGTGTGACCCAAAGCCCCCTGTAAACAAGTGTTACTTCTTCAAGTTACTTGGCTTTGAATCACGCCTCTCGTATCACAGACTCTAGCAGGCTTTCCCTTAAAACAAAGCTTTGGCTTCAAATACAGAAGGGCATTCCAGTCTAATATGAGTCAAGTCAAATCCGTCAAAAAAATCAGATCTCCCATTCCACTGTCACACCACTCCTGAGAAATTCCTGAAAATTGTGGGTGATGTGCAAGAGTGCTGAAGACTGCTGCTCTCATGCTATGAAACCGTAATATTTCTTTACAAAATGAAAGTTGTATGGCACCTTATTCAGCAAGAGCAATTGAAAAATTGATCCAAAACTGGAATTGTGAACAAAGGTATAGGACAAGCAAAGCACGAAAAATGAGGAAAAGAAAGAGTCCTAGAGACAAGTGTAGTCTCAATAACCACTAAGTCCACGATTCCAAAGGAAAAAAGAAGGTAGCTGAGGTGGTAGCTGGAAGAGGGTTTGCTTAGCTCAAGGAAGCTACTTCCTGTTGTTCGCCTACTTCTTTGTTCTGAAAAGCAGGACTTGCACTTATATTATAGCAATAGGCTTTGGGGTTTTTTTTTTTTTTTTGCATTTTCCAAACTATTTTTTATCTCTGTCCTATTAATGGAAAAGTTACTTGGAAATGATTCAGCGTTCATTGTCACTTCCAACACAGTGTCTATTATGGTCTCTCTACAGTGAAGAGGATAAACTGTATCATTTGAATACAAATAAAATAATGTAGGCTCATGAGTAGTTCTGAGTGCTCCTCAGTAATTCAAAAGTTTGTACATAATATTGTTATGTGAGACATTTCTTGGAGCTTGCATCTTTGCACAAGAGTTATTTTGTGAGCAACAACCCAAGCATTTGCCATGACATCAAACTGAAGACAAGGTCTTCAGCCAGTGTAACACATCTCAGCTCCATCAGCCTTGTGCTACAGTATCAGCTGCCCTTTGACCATCTGTGTAAATAGAGGAGTACATGATTTCTCATTTGGATTAAGAAAATTATACTGGATGACTGTAGAGACTGTAGAGACTGTATTGTCTTATACTTCAAAATTAAGCTGTAAGCAGAGTTTACACATAAGAATGCCCTTACTGTAAATGCATCAATTGTCACTCTCTTTACACATGTTTTACATTTGGCACAGCAACAATACAAAAGTGTTTACAAAATGGATTGGAGCCAACAGATGGCTCCTCCAAGCCATCAGTATCATAATCGTACTCAGTTCCCACTCCTTCCCAGAAAAAGTCTGGGAAAACAGATTAGGATGATGCCTAAATACATACACATGATGATTTATATCTCGTTTTGTATGTATGTGCATATACAGGCACACATGTAAAACTATGTATAAACATGTACACATGTGCAATATACAGTGCTCAGCTATCTGGGCCCTTCAGCAGTCTATGACCCTCCCAAAACCAAATTTTATGCAAAGAATTTTTCTCTGTTCAGTAGAGATATTTCATTAAAAGACAATGTTAATTTGGGAAGACATCTTGTAACTACATATTCTGGTATCTGCTAACAGAGTATTCCACTTTTACAGACCAGTTTTTTTATTCCATATCTTGGCTGAAGGTCTGCCAGGGCAGGGACTGCAACACCAGCTATGCTCAGGCCAAACTGGGGGAAGCTGTTAAGCCATTCTCTGAGAGAGGTCAGGAATAGGCACTTCTGAGATGCATGGCAAAAGTAGAGGCCACATGATGCAAGCACTGTTTTGAGCTGGTGACTGCCATTTCCCACATTTCAGAAAAGAATTTCTCTCTGGCATTGCCATGGGGAAATTTCTTCATTCTGACAGAAAAGAGCAGCTTTTATTGTTAAAAAAAATTCAGTAGTTGAATTGCCCCATTTTTTGTGCTGATCATCACTGTTAATTCTAGAAAAGAAGCATGTGCCTTATTTGTAAGGCAAATATTGTCAGACATGACTTGTTGAGATGACTACTCACATGCTTCCAGCTGGAGCCCATTTCTCTCCTAAATGCCATCAATAAAAACAGGACCCATCCTACACATCTGATTCTTGCTAGAGTAATGCACATACAGTTCTCTTGAAACGGTTCCTTGTTTATTTTTATATCACTGATATTTACAACACTACACATCTGTACCACAAGCCTCTAGAAAAACACTATGAGTATGCACTGCAGATAACTTTTACAGATAAAATTCATGTCAACTCCAAAAAGCACAATAACATACAAGTTTAGAAATAGGCAAGTGTGAAGGGTTTCCATTTCAGACCTTACAAAATGTTTCCATTTTTAACCTTACAAAGGTCAACCACACCACACCAACAGACTTTTGCTTCTTTAGCTTAGTCTCCAAGAATGCCAGCTGGAGCTGAAAGCCTTGGAAGAAGGCCCTCCAAAAGCCAAAACACAGTGCCTTTCCTACCTGTTTTCTCAGGCAGGGGGAGGGCATACGATACTCTCTTGAGTAGAATTTGAGGTTTGTATAAGTTATCCTTCCTCCTAGAGACATCATCCAAGAAAAACACATATTTCCTACTCTGTTGCTTAGTTGATATGACTTAATAGCGAAGGCCCACACTTCAAAGTATTTGTGCCAGAAACCACACAAGCCACTCATGTCAAGCTCCTGAGATTCAAAACAGAAAAAAAAAAGTCATTTCTGCCTGGCTTAGGAAAATGGCAAAGTGCAGCCATTTTTCCACAGCCAAAAAGGGGTCTACAGACATGCCAGAACACATAGCCCAATATCAGCAACCAAGGGCATCAGAGGAAGTTCCACCTGACCCATTCCAAAAACAGACGTAGATCCGAGATATGACAAGAAAGCATCTTCACCAGACAGGCTCTCACTTCAATGAGAAGAAAAATTTCTAATCAAAATCCAAAATGAAGTACTTCCAATTTTCCAGAAGACATCAGGCTATGACTAATACACAGTAGCTCATTAGAAAACAAGATTAGATCTGTTATCTATAAAGATACAATCTCTCAACCAAAAACCTACGGAATGAGAAACTGAACAGCCCATTCAGGTTCTGAGAAGCACCATAGGCAGCCGCTAAGTAGAACCAAATACAAAGTAAATTACTGAAAAAAACCTAATATTGCTTTCCTACCACACAAGATTGGAAAGGTTTTCTATTTAAGGCATTTTCTAACAAAGGTCATCACTAATCACCTTATGAATGCAAAGGGAAGCGGCTATTTTCTCACTTCCTGCAGTTTAGAATTAGCCTTGCCAATAAGGCAAGGACCCCAAAAAGCTTTTCTTTAATTTCTCAAGCTTGACAGAAATTTCTTGAATGGCCTTTAGGAAAAGTTCTAACAACAACTGGGAATTAATTATAACTAGAATTTTTTTCATTGAATGGATTTTCATTGGAGAATACTGATTCATAAAAACAATTTCCTCAAACAATATTGTATGTTCAACAAAGTTCTGCTGTAACACTGGCAACTCTCCTGACAGCTCACCTAGGAAGAATGGGATCTTCAGAATCAGTTTAGTTATGGGGATCTGTTTATGCAAAGAGATTTCACCAGATGTCTCCCAGGAGTTGGGGACAGCTGTCTGTTCCACTTCAGTAACAAGAAAAAAACAAATTGTATTTTCAGGGCTTTCAAGAACGTTAATTTTCTAGAATCCCTCTTCTGTGGAAAGCTTTATAATTTCTTTTTTTTTCCTCCCAAACAGTATAATTTCCTGCAGCTTCCTGAAATTCTTTGGGATTTTTCCATAGAACAAAAAGTCTGAATTCCCACTAACTCACCTTTCAGTCTCTTTGGGCCATGCTCAGTTGTAGCTTGTGTCCCATTCATACCACAGTGACTGCCCACGTAACACAGGGCTCCATGTCTCCATGAACTGGGATAGAAGATGGCTTGAACTAAGGAAGCCTTTCTCCACCTTGGTCACTACAGCAGAAACACTGAATACAGACCTTATCACTCTCCCTTCTCCCTCCTTCAGTCTCAGATTATTTTAAAACACTCCAGGAGAGAAGTTATCTTTTATTCTGTGCTAATTTGTAGCCTCTGGGAAAAGCTACAATAAGTGAAGAGCTAAGCAGAGCCTTGTTAGTAAATTCTTCCCAAGTTCATAATTGTTAGGATCAACAGTAAAGGGGGAAAAAGACCTGTCAATTATTATTTTTAAGAAGAAATACAGCTTAGAAGTATTGCCAAATGGAGCCATACTGAGGGACGATGTTAAAAGTACAGGAACAGATCCCCAGGTTGTCAGAGATCTTTGGAAAGATCCTTGTGCTGTCCAACAACCTAAGCAGACAAAGAATCCAAACTATGTGTAAATTAAAACAGTTGCTGTATTTAAGCACATTTAGGGCAAGGAACACAAGAAATCAAGAATTTCTGAATCTATTCTCCAACAAGCCAGAAAAAAAGAGAATAAAATATGAAATACTGGCTTGTTATTTTAAACCATGAACAGAATTAAGAATTTAGAAAGGAACACCATAGAATTCTGATTTAATTGCTATGGCAACTTGCACAGAAGTTTTACACTGTGGTTCTAGCAGTTCTCTCATCTAACAAAAATGTGCTGAACAATAAAATTTAAAGAGAAATTGTCATTTCAATATGTTGTATCAACTAAGAGCAGTATAATATGTAACGTGAATTTAATATTACATCCGCATCATATTGAAACACTTGAAGCAATTCATTTAGGGATATGGGACTTGGGAGGGGACCTTTTAGGTTACAGGTCCAATCTATGGCTGATTTAATCTTATCCTACTCGAATTTATCAAGTCCTCAATTAAAACTAGCAGGGTTTCCTTACTCCCACTACTCTAACAATGTAATTCCAAAGCCTCACTCTAATGGCAGTTTGTAGCCTTCTACAAAATACCTGACAGAACTTACTTGTCTGCATATTGTCTTTTTGCTCTTTACCAACATTTTCTTTCAGTTGAAATAACTTTTCTTCTGTGGTGTTTATTCCATTTCTAGTTTCTCCATATAGAAAGCTATCACAATCTCTCTTCATTTTTACTTTGCTATGCTAAACAAGCCATTAATAACTTGCAAGAAAATAAATACAGACATACATAAAAATATATATATACTACATTTACACACAAAAATATCTAACATATAAGCCCACACATATGTACATAATTATGAAGGAATGGGATTGGGTCAGATCAGATTATATAACTAAAAAAAAATATTAATTTTCAAATACAAAAAATGCAGTTTTATAGACTATTTTCATTGCTTTGGTTGAGATAAAAGTCAATCAATTGGAATGAAGTGGCACATAGCCATAACATGAGATGCGTATAACTGTCATAGGAATAATTCAAACATGTTTGGGACAGGCAATTATGTCTAGTAGTAGCTGGAACTCAAAGTACTTCAGGAAAAGGTAATTGCAGTAAAAGTTTAAGACCTATAAATGCTGTTCATGCCCTGAAAACTAGGGATCTCTTCTTTGTACCCCTCCCCATTGCAATGGAACAATAATTCTCACAGCCACAGAACAGCCTCAAATTTTGAGACTCAAGTTGTTCAGTACCGTGTAACAGAATTCCAAGATTTAATCATAAATTTACTCTTGTACATTTTAAGGGCATTGCTTAACACCAAGTGGATTCCTCTCAACATGAGAAATGGGAAACAAGATTGTACCTTCTCAGTCTGTGATAGTTATTTCTCTTCAGACTACCACATTCTTTTTTATTCATCCACATTTGAAACTAAAGACAGTATTTTCAATGTTTTCCAGTCTCCTCTCCTGTGAAAAACTTGGTGGTTTTTAACTATTTTATCTCCAAACTCACTAGTTTTCTCTTGCAAAAAAGTAACCAGAGCACAGCAATTCAAATAAATGCAAGTCTTAGTTTTCTACAATGGCATTTTAAGCTTTACATACTATTCCTCTCTGTGCAATGTAACATTTTCTTTATTCTTTGGGATACAGCTCAACAATGAGCAAAGTTTTAGCTCACTTTTCAAATTTACTCTAGGTTTCAACTGGACTGACCTGCAAGAGTGTTTCAGACATATCAAAGATGAGTTTTACTGTATTGTCACCCACAAAAAGCACAATTAGCAGTTGATATTGGCATGAAAGTAGTCAACATTCTCCAACCAATCACAATGAAAATAAACAGCAGAGCTATTCCCTTAACTAACAGGTATTCAACTCAGTGGGCTCCACTGAACCTGTTTTGTCATTTGATTGGTGTTACACCAGTTCAAATTACTTAGAAGGATATTGGAAAAATATGGTCAATGAAAGTACAATGCACAATGCTTGCAGTATATCATGTACCTTTGTTTTCAACCCACCCTCAGCAAATACAAAGAAAAACAGAACTTCTATTTGCTCTTATGTTTTGCAGAAGTCAAGAAAAATTTAATTTTGCTGTTGAGGAGCAATTAGACAATCAAGGTGACAGAGCATAACACATGCCTTCAATGGGCTCTGACCTGCCATATCAAAATGAAGTAGTTGCAGCATTAAACTGAACTGTCAGTTATTGTACACATTTACTGAAAAGTCATTTTGAGGTGATTTATCTAATATGTGTCTCCTTAAGAGCAGAATGAATATTGTTTTATCATATCATCTTCTTAGGGGGTTGTTGATTACACAAATGACTCAAAAATTGGCCATATCACTATTTTCACAAGATGAAAGCAACCCCTCATTCATGCTACAAGCTCTAATTTCTCCAGCTCCTTTTATACGAGGATCAGCCAGTTCACTCTTTCTAAAGATAGTAAATCAGTTCAGAGAGAACTATGTGCAAAAACAGTTGGTTAGAAATAGATCAAGGGAGAGAGAAATGATTGGAATGATCAGATGGTTGGAATGAGAGTATAATTACCTCCAAGCAGCAGCATTGCTTCTTGTCAGCTTAAGCAGTTTCTGGAACTATAAAGTTACTTTGCAAGCTGAAGATGCTTTTAGTACTTTGAGAAGCCACAAAAGCCTTGTTCAAACAAATGTAACAGATTAACAGCATGGCTACATACTTTGGAAGAATGAATGTCCTTCTGGCAGTAATTGTTTGTAATTAGAAAACCTGTCTATCTGACAATTGTTATCCAGTTATCTGATCTTGGACACAATTATACAAAGCCAATGTCCAGGTTCCAGCTCACAACTAGGGATTCCAACTCATATACTCAGACTGATTAACTGGCATGAATCCCATCAGCCCCACTGCCAAGGTTACCTCAGTGAAACCTATTTCATCATGAGCAGTTCACTGTGTTCCATCCAATAACTCAAATTATATCAGCATCTTCTTAGTCAGAAACCAAACATTAAAAATTGAAAAGCTCTCAGGTCTACAATTTAAATGGCCACCTTATTTAAAGTGTCATGGGCTTTGAACCCTCAATGACTGCAAAATGTGCATGATCTGAAAAATAACACTAATGCAAACCTAATGTGCCCTTGCACAGTTCCTTGAGGAATTCAATGTGAAATAGTCGAAGAATAAAGAAACCTACATTTAAATTTCATTAAAAATTAAGCATCATAACAGAACCAACAGCAAAACAGCATTAACTAAAGGCAGCATTTCTGAGCATATGATGAAGTAATAGTTTTCACTGAAGGAGGTATGCTTGAATATTTGTATGTGTACCCATATGCTTCGTATTTATACATACACATAAACCCAAAAGTTCTACCGCACATTTCATTATATTACAAATTTCAAAGAATGCAGTCTTGCTTATGGGGAAGTGTTGAGAAGCTCCATCACGCTTTTTTACATTTTTCTACATTGCATCAGATAACCACGTATTCACTACTGGTAGTCATTAATGTATATCCTATAACTGCCTTAGTAACACCATCCTTAGGGATGAGATAAGGCTCATGTTAGTAATGTAGTATAACAAATAGATTATTAAAATATATAGCTTATTTCGCTGTATGAAGAGCAGCTAAAATTAAATAACAATAGGATACTGTAATTAAAAAAATCAGAAAAAAAGCACAAAATTTTACAAACATTAAGTTTTTAAATGTCACAAGAGATTCTGGAACAGTTATTCCACATTTAGAGAATTTGTTCCAACTGTGTGAAGGAGCTGATTCACTAGTACACTCTAAAGAACTGAGGGTGAACTGAAGGCTGCATTTAAAAGTAGTTTAGAAATAGTTACAAGAATTAAAGTATTATGGTGGTTGCCATTAAAACACCTCCAAACTCAGCATACAATATCCTACACACCAGCCCTGTTGTCTGTTTCAATTCAGAAAAACTCTCTCAATGCTTTTCAGCTGCTGCTGTGTGGTAACATCAAAAAAAAATAACAGAAAAGATTTAATGTGACCACTTCATTGCACAACACTGAAGTTGTTAGAAGCAAACTTTATATTTGCTTCTAATACACACAAATTGCACAAAGCCATCAAGCTTACTTTTTATTTCAGCAAAAAGAGACTTATCCCTCAAACATAGAACACAAAACCATTTTAAGCTGATACTGAGAAAAGAGCAAGAAAGCTTTTATTTTTTTCTTTCAATCTGAAGGCTTAGAACCTTTGAATGCCTCTGGAAATCCTTGTGGATTTTAAATTTAGTGTTTTACTTCAAGACAAAGAGCCTAGATTTGTCTGGAAACAGGTAGGACTCGGTCCACTGTGCCCAATGTAATCAGGAGAGAGGCTTTCCCTTAAAGCAGGAAGTCTGATTTCCACACGCTGCAGGCTTCCACCTTTTGCCAGCAGGTGGCAAGGAGACAGACAGGGAAAGGCAGGATTGCTAAACCCGTGCGACTCTCACGAGCAGCCAGCTGCCGCCTTCTGACGCAACGAAAGGAGAGGCAGCTCCGTAAATGCTGAGGCCCCAGAATAATGACATTTTCTAGACTTACTACATGCTGAGAAGCTGAAAGTAATTACAGCTGCACATAGCTCTACAAACCAAGTTATAAAATGACTGACAAAGCAAGGGTTTCATGCTGCAGTCTGCATTGCAATTGAAGCAGCATGCTACTCATCTTCCCGCACACCCAGTTAAGTGCTCAGTGCTACTCAGCTCCAGAAAAGACACAACGGATGAGCAAAATGAGAAAGACACAACCCTAATTTTTAGGATTTTAATGAAGTCCAGCATATGCAAAAGTAACCCAAAATCTGTCCCAATATTCATTTGCAATGATATAAATGAGAAGGCATTGAAGTCAATTCAATTACAGAAGTGGAACAAGGACAGGTACATAAAACACAGGTGACAAAACAGAAGCCAAAGTTTGAGATAAAGGAAAAAGTTACCAATGAATCCTTGCTGAACTCATCTAAATGCTTACTCCCAGAATGTCAGATTTGATATGAAACCCATGTCCATGGGCTCCTATTTTAAATAAAACATAAGAAAGAATTAATTGTCATTGTAAAGGAGAGTATCTTTTCTAAAAGAAAAACAAAACCCCTCTCGCTACTGAAAACTTTAAGATATTTCTTAAAAATAATTTTGGGGAATTATTTCAATAAAAAGTTCTATAACAACAAATTTCTGATCTAGAGGGCTATCTCCCCACCTATTCTTCCACTTTCCAGAACCACAGTGTATTATATCAAAAGACTAACTCCAAGACCCTGCTACCAGCAATATTCTGTAAGATACAGCTAATCGAGGTCACAAAACCTAAGAAAGCCTTTGCAAAAATTAAGTTCTACTGGGTTTCAGATGCTTTTGTCAGATCTTACCTGCAAATAGAAAGGAAGAACAAAGAGATGGTGAATTAATGCACCTCCTTCCAAAGAGATGCTAAAGGGCTACTAGCAGTATTTTATTCTTTACTGAATAAGTCAGGCAGCATAGTGAGAAACAACACTTTGAGTAGTGACCCAGGTCTGATCTCACTGCACAAACCTGTAAAGCAGAAATCAGTCAAGTTGCACTACTGTAACATTGGAATCAGCTCTACAATGACATTATCCATAACAATGTGTAACACGTGGATGAGACTTAAATATCTACAAAAGAAAAGAAAGATTCAGCAGAGAAAGTCTGAAGGACCTTTAAACTGAGTAACAATAAAAGGAATGCCTATACACAAGATTTATTATAACCAAGCCTCTTATGATTCATTGTTAAAATAAGGTGTTTAAGCTGGGCATATATTCTTCTTCCACTTCTTCCTCTTCAGAAAAACTTTTAATTCTTGCAGTTTAGGCTAGGTGCACTACCTTCACAGGGCATATTATTCAAAGTAACCAGCATGTAGAATACAAACATGACTGGCATTACTCTTGCTCCTTAAACCCTTGATTTCTTCCATAATGCTCAAATATTGTTTGTAGTGCAGTAAACAATTTGCTGCAACGCCAGCAAGTACAGCCATGTTTAATTCAGACACTGTCATTACATTTCCTTTAACCTCTGCAAAACTGCTCCAACTCTGGGTCTAATCAACATACTATTGATTTCATAAAGCACTGGCTGTGCCCAGTGCTTTTCATTTCTTTGTTCCTTACTCCACAAACAAAGTTCAAAATTAGTAATCAGAGTAATAGGTAGAGTTGCAAAGCTGGGTGCATCTCATCCTGTGCTGATAAGACACAAACCTTTCCTGAAGGAGAAGAAAGTCTACTATGTTATATGGAATACACAGTGATCCTTTCTACCATAAGGTTTTCTGCTTTAAGCCATGTTAGCCCTGCAAGTACTACAACAAACAGGGAGTTCAATATCAAAATACAGTAAAATTTCAAGCAAAACCGAATACCATAGGAAAATGAGTGTTTGCTTTCATCCATTTATGGCAGAAAATAAGTCTGCCGCAGTTTGCCATGTTCTCAGACAACCAAGAGCCACAGTTCGGGAATTGCTTGTATGACCAGATCTCATTGAGAAGGTCATAATGAGATGGAGACTTTGCACTCTCCTGCTTGGACATATATGTCAGAATGTACCCATCTGTTTGAATAAAATTGAAACATTAGTCTAATTTGGTTTTGCAAACATTTGCTAATTAGTGCAAAATGCTTTCTGCAAAACAGGTGAAAATTGAGGCCTGTAGTTATTATGGCTTCTGCAGAATATGGTGTGTGCATTTTGGTACTTCTTTCTTTTTAGAAGTTATTTATCCCACTGATCTCAAATTTAAAGCTGTATATAAATTGAGATTTTAAGTCATTGTACATTGTTATGCACTTTACTGAAATTTTCTTTACTTCAAAATCCATGAAGTCAGTGAAACAGTGATGACTTTCAGTGAGACACAGAATGGTGATTTGCATGGCACTGCTCATCCTGCAGTGGTCTACAAAAGCATGAGTACTGTTAGCTCCAGCTGAAGTCAGGAGGAACTGAGGACATTCCTCACCTTTCATATCTGAGCTTGGTATTATTAGACAGCTCTTCAGTGGCAGATGTGAAGATGCACAAGGCACATACGTAACAGACTGCATAACAGCAAGATTTATGCCATATGCCACAACAGTAATATTTTAATCTTAAATCAATATTAAGCTGAAAGGTTCAGATGAAATTATTACATTCCACAGATGTTCAATGGACAGAAAATGGTTTAGGACAGAAAACCAAATTGTTTGCATAAAAATGCACTGCAGCACTAGAGCACACTTTAATGTGGAGACAAGTGAAAATCTGTTTTACTTTTTCACCCACAAATACTCGCTCAAATTTGTCTCGGACTGTCAGTCATGGCCATTGTTTATGGATACTCAGCAGTATTTTCAATTGTCAGCAAGTGATTAACAGGGAATTTTATATGTATAAAAATTATTTATAGGTAATTTAAGAGCCAAACATTTATTGAGGAAACTTTAATCAAAAGAAATAAAAGTCATTCAGTCTGAGAAAGGAAATACACTGGGTGACCTAAACACTCAACCAAAAATATCAGCTCAGAATCTGAGCTGCCAAATGCATGCAATTGCCTATGTGCAAAAGACATACCACAAACAAATGCCCACAGCTATTTGAATAATAGTTCTGAATACTAAGCTATAGAAAGTAAATTGCTCACAACATGGCAAGAGAGGGAACAGCTAAATTCCTTTCTCCAAATTGCAGCTTTGCCATCTGTGTATCTTGATTATTGTTCTTTTCACTCTTCTTTCAGCAAAATTTGGGAACTCCAAGCTGCTCAGTACAAATTTAATTGAGTCCTTTTCAGTGAAAGTAAAAGATGTTATAAAACTCCTTAAGTCTGAGCCATGCCATGCTGCAACAGACAGAGAATAATTCCTCCCATGGTTATAACATCAGTGTGTTCACAGGAAGTGGTCCCATAGCAGTTTAATCTCAACTGCTTCTGCCCCACACATTTCTCCATCCCAAGCAATTTACTCAATTCTAATGGAGAAAACCAACCAACAAAAGAGTGGCTAATCTTAAGCAGAATGAGGCCCTAATCACACAAAAGCCAGGACCAGTGGCAGGAAAGGGTAAAATAATGGAAATAGGAGCACAGAACTATAACCAGCTTTAACTTACATATTGCCAAGGAACCACATCCTGCAGTAGAAACTGCAAAAATAGAAGCAATTTTTGGTGACTTGAACTCTGACAATGCAGCTTTAGAGAAAACCACACAGGCCAGGGTATTGGGAAAAGTACTGGAGCAGTTAACAGCACACACTTAGGGTGAGTGTAACCACTTACTTGGCCTTTCTTTGTATATTTGATTAAGCTAGGGAATAAGAGGGCAAAAGCCAGGCTCTGCTTCCCTTACTGAAGAGGCAGAAAAGCTTAAGTGCTCAGGAGATCACAGCAACAAATTATTCTTCTGCTCAGGTTAGTTTTAGAAGGGATTAATAACCAATTAGGAGAGGTCCATTCTCCAAGTATAAACTGAAAGATGACTGGAACTAATATGACCTGCAAACAAGACAACTTTTATGCATGAAATAAAAATTCAGAAAATGTAGCACTACCAGAAGGGACCAGCACTTTAACTAATTGTATTATTAGAAATATAGGAGTTGTACATTGCAAATTTAATAAACAAAAAGCTCCTCTGCTATTCCCCCACTCACACTTTAATTTCACTTCCTCTGAGAACCCAGCCGTCCTGCATGTTACTTCTAGAATAAGAATGTCTGACACAAAATGCATCCAGCCCTTGAAGTTAGGGTGATATAACTCTTGAGATCAGCTGAGTGGTCACAGCTATGACAACCCTCAAAGTCTCCCTGTAAGCTGTTCATATGAATTATGCTGCTTTTCACTCACTTCATCCCAAGTTGTCAAAAAGCACATATCAGCCTTTGCTCATCTGTGTTAGCTTGTTAACTATTAAACACATGGAGATGAAAACCATGAAGTACATGAAGCTGCATAATATTGTTCAAGGCAGTGCTTTTCTAAAAAGCATGATTTCACTAAGAGGTTTATTTGTCCTGAGAAGATTATATTTGCCTCAATGAATTTTGAATTCTGAAGTAAAACTTAGATTCTATAACTTAGATCCATTTTACAGCCCTATCTTTCCAATTTCTCAGATGCTTTTTCACAGATTAGTTTTGGAGCAAACATATCATGCTGTATGAGAAGTGCCTGAGTTACCAGACAATACAGTAACATTCAGAACTCCGGCTCCTAAATTAATGCTAGTTAAGCACTCAAGATGACTACTGAACTTTAAAATTCTTGGTCTACAATTTTGTTATGAAACCCATATTTTTTGTGGCTTGTTCCACAGTGGCTATCAAAGTTTACAGTGGAAAATATGAGTAATGGCTACATTTAAACAGAATAGACCTCAGAAAAAATACTTGTATCAGATCTGACAAAGCAAAAACATACTGCAAGCCAAAATCAGGTTAGAAAACACATCTCTTACTTTAGCCTCTTTATGGTTCTTATTTCAAACAATCAGACGAGAAAAAAAAATTCATTTAGTACCTTTGGCACAGAAGAAATACTGAAGTAGGTAAGATCAACTGCAGGGAAATGGTAAGGAACTGGAGTGCCCCACATGAGGTACAGCATCACAGAGATCAGCACAAGTGGGATCAATGAATTCTGTGCCTGTGCCATGGGGTGCACTAACTTTGCCGGATGCCAAGGTACATTGGCAGGTTTGTTACGTGGATTAGTTCTACTTGGAGTTTATTTGTCTGCTGAATGTTTGCTAAAAAGCAGCTGCAAAGGGGTGTGCTTAACATCAAAATAAATATAACAAGTAAACAAAAATAGGTTAAGCATTCACAACCAAAAGAAACTAAAGTAATCAATAGCAGTAATACTAAAAAGCATTAGAGTCAGGTATTTAAAGGGAAAGTCAGCAGAACTCCCAGCCATACTGAAAATCATATTTTTGTACTACTGGAATCAGTACCTACAAACTCAATGAGTCTGAAGTTTGCTGTACAGATGAAAACAGAGTAATTTTTCAATATTTCAGTAGAAAATGGAATTTGGGTCATTCTATCCTTGCTAATACAACACCCAGTTCACCTAACTGTAATCCCTGTCTGGTTTAGAGGACTACTAAACACAGGATTTATAACAAATTTCTTTTCAGCAGTACATTCAAGAACATCTCCTGCAATAGCTAAATGACAGCAACACAGCATAGATTCTCTAAAGCAAAACTATATTCTTACATGTAATTCTAGGCAAATAAGATGTTTTGAAGGAGCTTCAGGTCATAGGCCTGCTTTCACAGATACTCATCCAAAATTCAAAGCTTGATTTTTAGACAGCAACTTGATTTTGCTGTGCAGCAGAAAATTCAGCACTGCTACATAAACTATAACTAACAAAGGTTCAAAAATATCTCCAAAAAGCATGCATTTACAGCACAGACTGACAATCTTACATCCCACAAAGTAAATCATCAATGGAGCTTATTTGAAGAAGGTGTAACATATGATCTCTTGCTTTAGACACCTAGAAGAAATAATAAATTTCTTACAAACCTCTCGTAAGAGCTCTTCCTGGCCACTGACCCGCATTCCAAGACATGAAAACCAATTATGGTTAGTCAAGGCATTCTATTCATGGCAAGAACAACAAAAACTTCCTTTTAATATACATACAATTCCATTTTGTTAACTTGCAGCAATGTCCATTTCCTTCTGAAGCATAAGTATCAATAAGAAATGCAAAAATGTTCTTTCAGATTTAACTTGCCACCCTTTTAATCTACTCTATTCCTCTTCCTCTCAGAAAAAAAGTAAACCAGAAAACTCTAAAGAGGTAGGTTACTTACAAGAAGAAAGCTCATTGTAGGAAAAACATATACCCAGTAATTCAGTTCTGTTGAGTGCCTCAGTCACTGGTGAGAGCACCATTCTGTAGACTGATCTGGAAAGAATGATTTAAAAAGAGGGACACAGTCAGGAATTTAAATGCTCTTGACTACTGACACACTTTGCTAATCTATCTTGAGAAGGTCAGTTAACTTCATTGTGTGAATTTCCAAAAGGATATATTAATTTTATCCATCTTTAAATAAGATTTTCATCTCACATGTTCAAAGCCATTCCAAAAAGGACTATGCTTTCATTTGCTACTAAAGCCAAAAGACTGTCAGATGGGGGCAGGTAAATTGTGATATTCTATGGCAATATGTGACACCATTCCCTAATTAAACCATTGGAATAAAACACAGTAATTAACACAAAATTATTCTAGATTCACACTGTTCATTTGTGCTTCCACGAACACAGCAATTTAGGACTATTTATGTTCATATGCTTCACAATTCAATACAAGAAAGTTTTTCAATGCCAAGATTTAAAATCCATATGTTTAAGATATATTATACATATATGCACCTTATAAAGTGAGATGGAAATTGCTTTCTCTTTTGCAAAATTACCTAGTGCCTTTCATTAATGCACACAAAGCTTACAGTCTTTCAGAGTGATTCCAGCTAGTACCATCCAAGCAGTCTACTCTTTCCATGGTCAGGGGCCAGTTCTTTAAAGTACACCTCTGCTGACTGAGGACAGACACATGGGAGGTATTTTCAACAGCACAGTATTAAAAATATTCAGTCTTCATGCAAAGTCAGTGTATCAATCTTTAAAGCTTTCCACCCCACACATACATTCAATTTTCACATTGTGGGCGAAAAGTGATCATCCACAGGTCCTTCACACCACCTGTCCTGCTGCCTTGGGTAGCACTTGCTATCTCTTCTTTGTGAAGCCAGGTCCTGAGTGTCCGTAGCCATGTTGCACTCATTACATATGAGCTGGCTCCAATACCTATAATCTTTAGAAAAACAGATTCATCAGAACAAAAATCCTCACCAGTTCTACATTTTCTTACATCTTTATTTAAAAAAAAAAAAAGCAGTTTCTACCTTTTCCAAACCTATCCTGTTGGCAACCCATCTGACTTTAAGAGTTTTCTGGACTGATAATGCAGCCACTTGCCCCATAAGTATTTAAATTCAGTTTAGATTACTTTCTCAAACTTTCTTGTCTCCAAGTGACATCCTAATCACAAATATCCAATATATACACACTTAATTTTCTTTACTTTGCTACTTTTTCTGTTCCTTTATTGCAGTGTGCTAAAAATAAAGGTCTTTTGCGTATACAAAGGTATTTAATGAAAACAGACAAGAGGTATTTCATTAGTCCCCTTTTATCCACCCACATCAGATTCATTGTCCATGTTATAAAGTAACACCTAAATAATAATTCATGTTCCAAAGATGGGCCTCTCGGCCTTCCTGTTGAGTGTTCTGCATGAAAGAGCAAGGAAAATGAGCTGATTTCAGAAAGACTAAACTTTCCACTACTCAAAAATGGAGCCTAAGGTATTTCTACACAAATTCCTTTCAGAGGCAAGTAATGATTGGTATTTACTTTTCTTCAGGCAAGAACAAATTGATGTATCATTGTGTTTTAGAATGATCAAAACAGAATCCATGTTCAATATTGTACCTCCAAAACTTTGAAGTGCAATTAACAAGCACTTCTCTCTCCAAGTTACCAACGCTTGTTGCTCGAGAATAAGATGTTGAAGTTCAGTCTGCTGGACTCACCTTCACACTGCAGAAAAAAAGCAACTGTTCCTATGGCTTTGAGACAACAGCACATTTAACAAAACTTTCCTAGCCGAACAAAAAATGAAACCATCTTGCTTATAACATTCCTTTTAGCACTTTAACAAGAGTCTGCAGATTATAATCAAGCTTCTAACTGAAAGAAAAAATGCTAACTCCCATTTATATAAAAAATGGGGTGTCAACCAATTCTAAATCTTCTGCTGTTCACCGTCAACCGCAGCAAATTCATATTCTTAGTTAAATACATTAAAAAATAATTTAAAATATTTTCAACTGTTTACAATATCAATCTAAACCAAAATACCAGTACATTAGAAGACCAGATTTTAAAATGAGAGCCAAACATAGTGGATTTACACAGACGCAAAAGCATACACTAAAGTTTTAATTTGTTCAGAGGTACAATTTGCATATACTTGGAATCTCAGGTGACAGCATTCCTGATTTATTTGCCACAATTCTATTGATAAAGGCCTGTGGTTCTGCTTGGCATGCAATCCTTCCTAAGTTCAGCTGATATTTCTTTTGTTCTGAGCAGTGATTTGATCAGAGGTTCTTATTGGATGTTCTCTAAGCACTCCCTGGCACTTAACTCCTAATAAGCCCAATTCTATTCTTTTTCTACAAATGAGATCTGGCCAAAATCCATAACAATTTTTGTGTGACCTTTCTTCTCTTTTTCAGCATATAAAGAATTCGTGTTTCTGTTGCTCTGCAAAGAATAAATGTCTTTATATGAGAGTTTACTTATGCTGACATTCAGCACCTCCCACACCTTACAAAATGGAAGAAGGAATTATGTGATTCTAGTGATCCATCAGAGACTGATGAATCACAATAACGGTTTTTAATAACTGACCTGGAACCCAAAGCCTGAATGACCTACGTACATTTTTCAAATTTTAAAGCTTATCACTAGAAATGTGCCTAAAAATGTCAGGAAGAGGGTCCTGTTGTGGCAGACAAACTCAATCCATGCTCCAAAGAGCTGACAATTCACTCGTCGTTTGTCTGTTCATGAAAAACACAAGCGATTATATTGCAGATTGCCACAATTCTGATCTTTGCTCTAATGCTCAACCTACTCAATCCTAATGAATCCCACAGATAAACCCAAAAAACTGTTTGAAAACAGTCCGCAAGTAAATAGAATTATTTTAGTTAAGCATTCAGTACTAAAGTCCTACTCATTTTCTTATGGATAAAGTAAACACAAAGCTTCAAGTTTCCCTGGCAACTCCGCCATTTAAAAACAGGTGAAAAAATAGGACAAACCCCCCACCACTGCAAACCATACAGCTGGTGATCCTGATAGTTACAGACTACAGTTAACTGATAGTGATGTAAACTCCTTATGCCAGCTTGCTTAAGCACAGAAGCACAAATGCACATAATTAAGATCTGATGTTTGCTTTTTCCTCCAAACACAAATGCAGTATTTGTGTTTGAGCACTGGCAGTAACAACTGCGAACTATGCTATTAATGTCTGATTTAAAAATGCTTGTGGCAGAATCCTGTCTGGAGGAACAAAAATAAAATGTATTCAGACAAAGCAACAGTGAAAAGTGCATTAAGAAAATTTAAAGCAGTGATTACAGAAGAAAATCATGTATTCTTCTCTCAGAAAGTTATTTATGTATAACATTTCTCAAAATGGATCCAAACACTGCCATTCTCAATAAAAACTAAATTTCTGAGAGGATTTATTTTTAAAGTATATGCAAATCCTTGTTTTATTAAAAGGGAGAAATATAGTTCAGTGCCCTTCTTGCTTATTTTCCTCAAGCATTTTCAGGTTAGATAAAGTGGTACTAAATGGTCCAGGAATCTAGCTGCATTTATGGCTTCATTTACTAACTCAGGTTTAAGAATTTATATCTTAAAGTAAATCACAGAACTGAGGCTTTTTAAGTTCAGTAAGGGACATAATGAAAACTGTCTGCAACTTAGTAGCATTTCACACCAAACTGAGGCATCCATTTGCTAGACAATCTCCCAAAATGATCTCTGGCTCTAAATCAGTATCTGAAGGTGCATCCTTTCACTGAGGATCCATGGATTTCAGCTGTCTATTGCAAGTGGCTAAAGTAGGACTATATGAAATTGTTCTCTTTCCTGTTCCTACTGAAATATTCTGTAGTGTTTGCTAGTGTTATATAAAACCAATCCTACAGCTTGGTCTTTTTTGTGAGATATGCACACAGCAATATTCTGGTGACTATTCTGAATTTTTAAGGACATACAAGACTGAACACAGCCAAACTAGAGGCTTTGGAAAACCATGAGCCAGGTAGGCAGAAAACATCCACCCTGTTATCTTCTCACTGTGGGGGGGCTTTGGCAGCCACTTCTGCCAAAGTATCCTGCCAAAATTTGTCAATTCATATTGCTATCAGTTACATCGCTTCCACCGGTACATTTAACAAAAATTAAATTTCACGAGATGGCACCAAATAAATCTTGATAATCAGTTAAGGAGAGTTTTTTTGTTTGGTGTTATGGATTTTTTTTATGTTCATTTGATTTGTGGTTTTAGTTGGTTGTTCTTCCTCAGAAAAACACAAAAGGGCAAACCCATACCAGCTAGAAACACTGAATGTCACCGGGTATTCTGAAGATGGACTTTTATTCCAAATGCAGCTGAGTGAAGTGTGGGTGTGGACCTCCTAACAGAACAAAACATCATTCTGCATGTACATCACAAGGCCTTAGAACAACAAGTAAGAAGATTAGAGAAGTTTTGTATCACGGGTGAATTTAGCTTCAGGTCAACATGGCCTGCAATATGCCCGTTAGTCTTAGGTTTCACATGTGCTTGCTCGAGATGAATTAGAGAATCACAGAAGGGCTGAAGTTGGAAGGGGCATGCTGAGACACCTAGACCAAGTCAACTTCTGACAGCAGGTTCAGCTTGGGCAGATGGCTCAGGATATCTCCAAGTATGGAGACCTGGCCCAGTGCTTCATCACCCTGAGAGGAAAGAAGCACTTCCTTATATTTAAATATAGCTTCCTGTACATCAGACAAGTGGGAAATAAGCCTCATCTTCTAATCACAGAAGTTTCTTTTGGGACAAGAGTTAAAAACTCTTTAGGAACATTAAAAAAAATTAGATACCTTCTTAACATATCAAAAGGAGCTGCTTTAATTAAATCAGATTGTTATAGGCATCATCTGGAGATATACTTAGCATTGCTACTTGACTACTTTTGTGACCTAGAGGAAGATAAAAATTTCAGATTTCAAGTATGCAGTAAATAGCAAGAACTTCAGCTCTCCATATCACAGAAACATATACATAATTTTCTGCTTGCATTTAAAGACAAGTCTTTTGATAAAGCTGAACAGAAGCAGGTGCTTTAATACTTTGATTAATAATAATTTTAGAGATACCTTTACTTACAGCATTATATACATATTACGTGTGCTGAAATATACTCCAAGTTTATCTGAAAATAAAAGGGATATTCCTCATCCACATGATGCACTGACTGTGACAGGATTATTTGCATTAAGAGGAATGAAGAATTGCCTGATAATGTAAAGTAACAAACATTGCCTGTTTCATGCTTTCCATTGTCATTACATACGGGAGAATATAACTGGAAGCTGAAGAATCTGTATCCACTGGTATCATATGGCTAAGTCTGTCCCTTATTTCATATAAACATATTCAACATGAATATATATATATTTTTTTTTTTTTTAGATCAGCATCCCATAAACAAATGAGCTAGCACAGAGTACTGAGCTTTTGCAGTGCTCTTCCTAAGAAAATACTGTTCTCTGACAAACAAGTAATTTCAAGTTGAAGACCTTCTTGCCTACTATTTGTGTAATGTACCATGCAAGCAGCATCTCAAACCACTTTTGGAAGGAAAAACTAGATGAGTGGATGTGGTATAAATTCCAGAAACCCATGGTGCAAAGATACTGTCTGAGGCCAAATTCTGACCTTATTTTTGTGCATGCAGCAATCCAAGTTAAAAAAAGGAATGGCAGAAGTTAGTTGCATGCTGAATACATTGCAATATACCCATCTACAAAGCCAGAATATTCTAAGGAAAAGAAGAGAGAAGGGAAATTGGGATACAAGCACACACAAGCCAAAATTTCAAAATGCCACTGCCAAACCTCAGACTGCAGAAATTATTAGGGGGCTGAGCTTTGTCCAATTCTTTAAGCAAAAAAATCCCGTTCTATTACACTCCTTCAGCCACTGTGCATTCTTTTAAATCCCAGATAGATTTCCTAATTTATTTTGACTTATACCAGGCAACAGAGAACTTCCTTGAGTCCCAAGTTTCTTGTACACTTAGACAACCAGCAAAGCACAGAAACTTGTCATTGAAGTATGTGTCCCACACGCAGCAGAACTACCAAAGTTTTTCTAGGGGCTCATGCCCCTTGCTCTTAATTTTTCTATTAAAGTAATTCCAGCCCTTTCTACTCATTGTGTCTTCCAAGCACTAGAGCAGGACAGAGACAGCACATGCTGGCTCCAGTCTGCAGAGTCAGCACACCAAATTTTCAGCCTATTATGTTCAAACATGCTGTATAAAATCTGAATTCCCCCCAGCTTTCCTTCAGTAGAGGCATTCATTTGAATCATCCTAATCTATTAATTCAGCAGTTTTCCCAATACTTCCAGGTTATTTGCTCTGCAACTCCTACTCTTCATTTACAGCAGCCAACAGAGTAATTGAAAATGGCTGATAGAAAGGTATTAGAAAGGTAGACAGATGCATGATTAAACAACACCGATTTCTACAGGGAAACAGAACAAGAGAAACAGGTATTTTAAACAGTAGTTCCAAATACTTTATATATTGATTTTTTTTCAGCATTAAAAAACCCAAAATGAGACCATATACCCTGTTATTCTAGCAGCTCCTAAACACACCTGGCATAAAAGAAACATGGATTTACTCTTCATGCTGAAAAGCTTTTATTCTCACTTTCATACAACTCACTAAATTGCCCAGAGAGTGATTTATTCTCTGCTATGATCTCCTGAATATCTATACCCACACAAAAGATGGATGCTGGCAGGCAGAGCTGTCAGTAGGAATTTCCGCAGAAGTAAATTGTTTAGTACTTACAATGCAGCATAATAGCTGTAATTTTATTTGAACTGTTGCCATTAATAAAACTACAAGCCAAGACCTAGGCATTCATCACTGTGCAGCCACTGGGAATTTCTCTGTGCACACTTCACCACAGAGGCAGGTAGCTCAGTCCTTGAAGTGTTACCATATCTGAAAGAATGATGAGCCAGGCCTGGCACTTTCTCTCAACAGTGAAAGACACAGGTGCATATCAACTGCTAAGGAGTTTCCTATCAGTATTTAACAGGTGTTTTCACAGCTATTCCAATCCTCTGCCAAAATCCAAACTAGCAATTTCAGTGCATACGCATTGAAAAATATTTAAAAGGAAAGTAAAATATAAAATATAGTACACAGATATACAAATATGTATATATGTACACTGCACATTAGTTGGGCAGGAAGCATGTTCTTCTGAAATATTACAGCTGCTACATATAAAGAGATAGAAATTCAAATACATTAAATACCTGGCTAAAGGTATCACCTCAGCAGACAGCTGTTCTTCACCTAGACTTTTGGTGAAGCACCTATTAAAATGCTTTCACTTAAGTGCTATGATTAGAACAAACTATAAATTTTTTTTTGGTCTAAGAAAATGCATACAACTTCAGTTCCAGTCTATGCTGTTTATATATGCCCTGAATGGAAGCACAGGATTAGCATACATGCTATAAAGGCAATGAATCATAGCCGATTTCAGAAAAAGTGCTTTGAGTGTAATAAAGACAACTTTTGCTGTGGTACCCTTTCTACTTAGAAACTGCAGATAGAGCTGCCGCTGACAGGTTAAACTAATTAACCACCCTGCAGGCAGCCCCAAAGGTCTGTGTGGGAACTCAGAGACTGAGGATGGGAATAAGCCATTAGTTCTCTCCAGAGGAATTGGTTTTTACATGCATGTCTCTCATCACTGCTAATCAACCATGATACACATTCTTTCTGCCAAATTCCCTGAGATGTATGGGTAGACATCTGCAAAGTCTGAAAAAAATATTATACACTTTACTTCCCTGTCCAACCTACAGAAGGAGGGAAAAATGAGCAGCGAACTGCACATGCAGGACAGGCTGTTTTACTGGCGACTCAGAGGTCAGCTCATGACTGATCTGGTTCATGAAAACTGGAAGGGCTGCTGTGGGGAAAGAAGAACAGATGTGGTAAGAGAAGCAGCGTGTAAAAAGAAAAGGTCTCTCCTTTTACAATAATAGAGAGTATAGCAAGCAAAGAATGAGTAAATAGAAGAATGGAGACATGAAGCATCACAGAGAAAAGGACAAACATGAAGGCTGACAAAGGCCCCTCAAAAATACAGTATTTCATGCCCTCACTGGGTGATATGTGTAAGGATTGATACACTCAGTTATTGAATCTGCTTACATATTGCAATAGCCACATGACAAAGTTTGAAAGCAAACTCAGAGCAATCAGTCTCCATTAAAATTTATAATATGTCACAGAAGATTTCCTGGATCTTCTTGAGAGTAGGAATAAATTGGTGCTTTTTATTCCAAGTGGGAAAAACAGGTCATGTACACCATTATTTCCTATAACCGAAAGAAAGAAAGTCCATTTCACAATTTCAGTCACTGTGTGTGTCTAAATTCTGACTAAGATATGGACTGATTTCTATGCTCTCCCATAAGGCTCACATAGCATTTTGGATGAAGATGAAAGCCTGTCTACAACCTTATGTATTAGCTTTAGATACCTGGTAACAGTTGCATCATGAGCACATTATGGTTAAATAAGAATTTCTGGGCAGAAGTACCAACCGTCCCCTTTTGTTACCACAACTGTCCCCACAATGTTAATAATGCCAGTAAACCCTTCTGGGCAAGCTAATCTCTCATCTGGAGAAAACACTGGAGAGAATACAAGCCACACAAGGAGAAGAGCACAGATTTTTTTTCTTTCATGGTACTGATAGTAACTGTTCATGTTTCTCAACAACAGTTGCTAAAATGAAGACTTTTTTTTGCCTGACCACTTCTCTTCAGTGTATCCCTACTTCTCCATCAGGTAGCATTAATCATAATAGAGCTCTGCCTGTGCAAGCAAACCTTAGCAATCAAGGTCCAAACATCCAGATTTTCAGAGCACAGCCATTTTGCTCTATTTCTGTAGGCATTTTTTTGAAGTTATCTGCTTCATATGAGAAAAGCAGAGCACTGGTTTCTTATGTATACGCATTTAGTAGACCTTATCTAGTATTTCTTCAGCACAGTACCTAATACAGAACAAAAGTGGTAAGGTTCCATTGGACCACCTAATTAAGTTTCAGTGTCAGCATGGACCCAAACTGCTCAAAATTGGACTAAGAAAACCTGTCTGCATGAACTGAAATAAACAGTTGTGTGAAGGAGCTAGAGATGTTTTCCTGAATAACTTTGCTTCATTATCAGAGGCATTGTGAAAGTTTCCACTCAGATCATAGCCTTGGGGCATACTCACAGAGAAAAATCTAGAAGACATTCTACAATATCGCAAAAATTCAAACCAGGAGAAAGAGGATGTGCTTGGGAAAATTCCAAAGTGAACATCTGAATATTTCTAGCTGGCCCCCAGCACAATGAGTTGCATTCCCAAAAAATCCAGGTGTGTCACAAGGTTTTTAGGAACCTTGACCCTAACCTTTTTCCTAAGTGAATCTTCCTTTGATACAGAGTCCTACCAACTCCAGTGCAGCTCTGCCTTCCTGAAGGCAGTGCTGCACCACAGTTTGTGCAAAAGCAAGGATGAAGCAGGGTCCCACACTTGCATTTACTTGATGCCTTTATTACCTGCACTTGCTACTGCTCCTGCAAATAGTCAAGCTAAGTATCTTTCCAAGTATGTGACACCTTCGAACCTTCACAGTTTGATTTCTAATACATATGGGTAGCATGTTAAATAACCCAATTAATTCCTTTTTTCATGAAATCAAAGCTACTCCTAACTTCAGCAGCAAACCCAGGTATCTTTTTTTACCTTTTTTCCCATCAAACATAGCCTGGAATTTCATCAGAAAGTGTTACAAGTGCTCATATCCAACTTATTCTGTGGCCTCTCGAAGTCTGTATTTGACATCTGCTATCATGGTAGCTGCGCAAACAGGTTAACCACTGAGATTTCCGAGGTGATGTATCTACAGGAAAGCAATAAATATGAATTGTAAGCAAGAAATACACAACATGCAATGTGCGCTTGTGGCAAAGGCAGCATCCTCAGCTGTGTTAGAAACCACTTCAGCAGCAGGTCAGGGGAGGTGGTGCATCACCTTTGCTCAGATGTGGCATCACCAGGGCTGCACTGCTGTGCCCTTTGCTCCGTTTTTCACTAGAGGGGACACGGACATGCTGGAGCAAGTCCAATGAAGAGCTGGAAACGCAGTTAAGAGACAGGAGCGTCTTTTGTACTAGGAGAGGATGAAAGCTGGGATGGTTTAGCCTAAGGAAGAGAAAGCTCAGGGGTGTTATCAGTGTGTATAAGCGCCTGATGAGGTAAAGCCAGCTGTTCCAGACTCTTCTCAGTGGTGTCCATGAGAGGGCACAAAGCAGCAGACATAAGTTGAAATACAAGAAATTTAACTATAAATAAAAGCACCTTTCTTCCCATGAAAGTGATTAAGCTCTGGAATAGAACATTCCAAAGCCCAGGTATGCATGTTCTTGAGCAACCTGCTCTAGCTGAAGGTGTTTTGAACAGGTGGATTGATCCAGCCAATCTCCAGAGGCATCTTCCAGCCTCAGCCACTTGATACTTCTAAATTGCTCAGTTTTTAACTCCTGGGAACACAGGCAGGAACTCCCAGATTTCCAGTTCCAAAGACAGGCTAACTAACTGCACAGTAAAGGTATTAGAAATACTGCCTATATTAACCATCTGCTAAACGAAAGAAAGCACTGTGAAAAGGCGCCTGTAATACCAGTCTCCCAAGACAGAAAAGACGTCTCCCAAGACAGAAAAGACGTCTGCCAAGACGGTGGCTGTTCTGATACGGACTTCTCAAATCGCGCCGCACAGCGCCATCTTCTGGTAACCAAAAGTTGGATATTTTTCCTGGTCTTCCAGGAAAAAGTTGTAACCATATCAAAGATAATTTTCATACAAAAAAATTTAGTAGTGTTAAGCTTAAAAATAAGCTATTTTAATCAAACACCTAAAAACATAAATCATAAAAAATTTAATTAATCTGTGCTATTCCTATAAACATACAAAGTGAAAAAACCAAAATCTTTAAAATGTCTTATTCCTTTAATCAAGAGGGCCACACACCAACCTTGTTCTGATTTCTGCAACTGAAGAAAAACATGTATTGCTTACACACCAAACAGTGAAATCTCAGGTATGTATCACAACACAACTTTCATCTGTGCTTCTAAGGGGACCCTCAGTGACAGGGCGCAGCTCCACTCTCTGGAAGAGCCTTTGCATGAGCTTTAGAATATAAGAATTGTTGAGCTTGCTGTGGCATGAGCCCAAAGACATACTCAGGAAAAATACCAGTGTGCCAAATAGACTACAACCACAGCATAGCTCAAACTGAACCTCTGTGGGCAGTCCACACAAAAAACATGCAGACTAGAACTTACACTTCAAAAAAATAAGCCACCCTAAAGTATTCTGCCGGCTTCTAGCTTGCTACACTAACAAGTAACCTTAAAGTCACCGTATTTACTTTAATTTGTTGAATTTTCTGCCAAGAAGAAACCAGTCAATAGTTTGATTACTTGATTAGGCAATTAGTGTTCAATTAACTCTCCTTTCTTGAATGGTTCAGCTAGTGGGAGTCAGGCTTCGTATCTGGTAGTTTCCCAGGTTTGCATACAAGTGTTTTTAAGTAGACTAAGAAAATAAAAGAAAGGAATGAACATGTGAAATCTCAGAATTGTAGAAAAAGGAACGAGGAATGCTTAGGAATAAACTAAAGGCTCTGTTTCCTTACTTTGTTTGCTGTGTAAAGTAGAGAGCTTCTCACCAGTACACGTGAAAGCTTTTCTTCCAGTGTAGCAGAACTAGTGTAACCAAAGTCAGTATTGCTAAGCTACCTTTTTATTTGCTTTTTTTAAATACAACCAGCACCTCTAGGAGACAAACGAAGACACATACCTCCCGGTCTGGAAATTAACCGCTCCACGTGGAGCGCTAGATGCCTCCTAGTGCTGTAACTGCTACAGCCACCCGCTGGGGTTTTGCTGCCCTGCGGAGGAGGCTTTTTGTGGCCGCTCCCCAATTCCAAGGCACTTCCTGGCCCGGCTTTCCCCGGGATTCGCGGGCTCAGGTACGGCCCCGAGGCCGCCGCGAGCGCACCTGCTCCCTCACAGCCCCGCGCGCTTCCCGCCGCCGCCTTTTGAAGAGCCTCGTGACGTCATCGCGGGGCGGGCACACGTGCGACACTCCCTTGCGGGTCCCTCTCGAGGGGGCGGCGGGCGGGGCCGATGGGCGGGGCGGCGCGTGGGGGGCGGTGCGCGGGCGTTGCGCAGGCGCAGCGCGCGGGCGGGTGGTGCGCGGA
>VXBT01002958.1:9445-19928 GCA_013400235.1 Oriolus oriolus
GCTCATTCCCTGGAGATTGTCAGATGGATCAGGCACGGAAGAGAGCTCATTCCCTGGAGATGTACACCTTTTGTCAGCATTGCCACACAGGAGAATAGGAACAGTTAATTCAGTGGGTGGCTGTTACATGGATTTTGTTGTCTGGTGATATGTGTGGCATTGGCTCTTTGGTCTCTGTGAGGTGTCATGTGCCTTCAGCATGTTCACGTGACAAATGATCTGTGCCTGATAAGAGCCAGAGATCACATAAAGCAATTGTACGTGGATATCGCAAGTTTCGTCTCAGCAAATCTGGTGGATCTAGGGCAGAGCCCTTGTTTGAACCAAATCAGGCCTTATTTCAGTAGTGACTCTTTGGACTTTAGTTCAGAGCCAGAAGCTATTATCCACTATTAGCCCCTGCAGCACCTGGCAATATTGATTATCCAGCCTTGTGGAGATGAAGGTATTTTGGATGAATAATGATTTTTGGCAAAGGGTATGAAGAGAAGGTCCAGATATGTCAAAAAGATGAGAACTTGGCCCGTGAAACTCAATATTAAGGTCTGTACAGTCGTCAAAATACTTTTAGGCTAGTTCATATATTCTGTGGATGTCTCTTAAAGAATCTGAAGTGCTCTCTGCTTGTCTAATCAGGTATGTGGATGGGGCCAGGGGATGCGTCACAGAAAAGGTTTTAATGAAATTCCCACTGAGACCAAAGGAACAGGAAAGTGCTAATTCATCAGTGTGCAAACACGGGGTCCTGGTGGAGTCTCTCAAACACAGGCAGCTCTGGCTGGCTGGGACAGCATTCAGTGGTTAGAACTTTTGGTGGGGAGAGGTTGAGGAACCCACAGAGGACCATGGTGTCGCATGCAAAGTCCATGACTTTGGTCAGTGCTCTGTGTCTGCTCAGGAGGGGAGCCTAAGGTTAAATCCTTGGGTCTTTTATTCTAAGCTTACTTTGTCACGTGGCTAGGGTGATAGTATTTGTTTATTTCTATCATAATTATTTTTAGGTGGTCTAACTCCAGCTGCAGCCATTTCTTGCTACGACAATCCTTTCAAGAAACATCCTCCCCAGCAACACTGAAAATCTTTTCTGCAGAAAAAAAACAAAACCAGAAACTAAAAAAAATCTAACCAGCTCAGCAGTCAGCATTAGAAATCATTCTCAGGGGCACATCTCAGCAATAAATAAACTCATGATTCTCAGAAAGCTCAGAAACTGCTGGTGATGCTGGGAGTTTTTACAGCAATTTATGAAAATCGATCATTTGGCCTACCATGGGTGCCAAACTCCAGGGCCGGGAAGCCTTCAGCAGTCTCCTTTTACTTTTTTTTGTGTGCCTTGGTTGTGGAGAGCTGGGGCATTCACATGTCAGGCACCATCCTGGCTGAAGCACGAGCAATTGCAGCGGCGAGCTCCGGAGCGAAGAGCGTGACCTGTTATAATTGGTGCCAAGAGCTTTCAGCCGGGTGCGACAGACTTGCCCTCGGTGTGAAGGGAGCACAGGAGGAGTGCTCATCAGACAGACTCGTCAGGAGAAAGTGAGGGCCCAGGGGGAAACAAAAAGGCTGGTCTCAGCCTTCCTAGGGATGGGGATGTCTGAAGCCACACCTCTGCAAGGGCTGCGGGCAGCTGGGGACACTTCCAGCATTGCAGTGTCATGCTCCCGACACGACAAACTGCTTCATAAGCCAGCAGATGCTCCCTGCATTGGTTTGTCTCTGGAGCAGTTTCCATCTGAGCCCAGTGTGAAGCATGTTGGAAACATGGAAACAGGGAGAGAGGCTCAGAGGGTGAGTGAGTGGTCACCAGCACAGCCTCCAGATCCTGCTGACATGGACTATGGGGAAAACATTGTCCATGGGACAGTTTTGAAACCTCTTGGACAGACACAGGCAGCACCAAGAAAAACAAACAAAAAGTCCTTTCTTGCTACAATATGGTGAGCAAAGAGCAGGTGGGAATTCAGCAGCGGATGGCCTCCAGGCATCTCAGTGGTGAAATTAACTGCTTTTTGCTGCTTGCTGCTCAGCTTCCTTTCTGCTCAAACTTAAAGCTGAATTCACTGGGGTTGCTTCAGAGGTCCTCAATCACTCTTTTCTTTTGCTAGGGGTCAGTTTTCCCAAAATTTCCTTAGCAAGTCACAGAAACTGCAGCCAGTTCCCGTGTCAGGATGCTTGCCCACCACACATGGCCCTCACCTGTGGCGATGCTCCTCACAAGAATATGGGGTGTTACAGGGGAAGGGGGGAGGTATTTATCGCTTAGGAGCTCAGCAATCTCCAGGACAAAGTGCAAAAGATACAGATCCAAAGGGAGATTGGGTATGAGGAGACATGTACTAGCCCTAGACGCACAAATGAGTTTTTCTAAGATTAAAGGAAGAGGTTCAACAACCTCAGTTCCTTCCCTTGAACTGGTTGACAGTGGGAATGCAGCAGCCAAAAGGGAGGTATTCCAAGTACAGAGCCCAAGACTGAGTTTTTTTGTCATCTGCTGAGCAGTTGAAGCCGCATTGAGGTAAGCAGACCTCTTACTTCATAATAGATTTTTCCTTCGCACTTTGTAAGAGGCGTTTTATGGCTCAGAGGAAGCAAGAAGATAAGTAGGACTTCTTTTTTTCTGATATAGACCTTTATAAGGAAATACATTGCAAAAAGTTAAAAACTTGGGAATTTGTCATTGAGGTATCTGTTTTTTATGAACTGTTTGTGTTCTACATTTGGATTACAGCTTGGTGAGTAATCAACTTCTTGAGCTGAAGCTCTCAAAATAACATGAATGATTTTTTGAGGTTATTCAGGTTGGTTTTTGTTTTTTTTTCTTGCTCTTTTTCCCACCAAAACTGTAAACTGGCCATGGTGGGGAGGGGAAATAGACTGAATTCGATATGTTTCTTTTTGTTTTAATTTCCTAATTTTAGATAATTGTGGGAACTAGAGAACGTGAAAATAAAGTATTTTGACTTAAAGAGATAAACCTTTTCTGATCAAATGAAACAAAGTAATTAAATTAATGAAATGTGAATTCACACACAGTTTCCATAGATCTTAATCTGAGGGGTTGGGGGCTTTAGGGGTTTATGAGAAGGAAACACATACTACTTTGCAAAGTCTCACCATGATCTTATAAGGATGAAGATATTAAATTGGTGTTGAAAAGTAGGGTGGAAGGTCTGGTTTGTGGGTTTTACGTGTTCAGAGTTTCTTCACCCCAGCAGGAAGTGGGGAGAAGTGGTTTGCATCAGCTGCACACTCTACATTGTTTTCTCATTCGTCACCAAATGCCAGGAGCTGCAGTAATCCATCCTGGAAGTGACAAACACATGATACCGTGTGGCCTGATCCTGTGGGAGGAAGGGTGGAATTTCCTATGGGTGCAGATGCCTCAAGAAAATGTACTTTTTTAAAGCCTGGAGTCTCTTCCTGGCTGTCCTTTGTTAGTGACAAATGGATCAAGATTTCAAGACTTTATACCACTTCACCAGTCTCCTCTAGTAATTTCTATTGTTTTTATTGTGAATCTCCATTGATTCCATTGGGACCGTTGTGGATTTGGACTGTGGAAGGAATCATTTCTGCATAAAGACTAAAGGGGTTTTTTATCCTTAATTTACTGATTAGGTATTAGGTACATCTGTCATTTGTACCCTCGTTTCTCACAATCCTGTATCTCTCAGAATAAACTCTGACCTTTAGCCATGGGAAAAAATAATCTTATAAAAGGATTTACAATAAAAATGTGTACTTGTTTGATGAAAGCTGCTGGAATGGCAGCTATCCTCTTAAGGGCAGGATTAAGGTTACAAAGGCAGATGGAACATTATTATTGCCTGATCTGGCGAGTATTGGACAGTCCAGCCTCCAGGTTCTTTCACATCCCATATGATTTATCCACAGCTGTGAATGAAAGCGTTCAGGGCCAGGTCGGAGAGGGCTTGGAGCAAACTGGTCTGGTGGAAGATGTCCCAGACCATGCAAGGGGAAGTGGACTAGATCAGCCTTAAGGTCCCTTCCAATATAAATCATTCTGTGGTTCTATGGTGAAAAATGAACAAAACCCTGTTTGCTGGGGTTCTTCAACATATGTTCATAGTCTAGATAAGTTGGGTGGTTTCCATGCCATGTGCCAATCTTTGCTCTCCTTCCTCACACCCCTTTACAACACGGATGGCCAAGAGAGCAGAAAGATGTGCACATCGTCTCTGAGACCCCGCTTGTGAGCACAGCTGTGGAAACTGAAGTAGCTGCAGATTTGTTGCTGTACATCCACAGGCAGGGACACGCAGTTACCCCCATCCATGGGTGTTTAATGATGTGCTGGTGCTAAATTTGCATCTGGGGAAAACCCTGCTGAAATTGGTTTTGCCCTGCTGTGAGATTAGAGGAGTCCTGGGTTGCCTTCACATTATGGCTGTGCAAACTATGATGCTGCTGAGCCTGTATTTTCTCCTGGGGTTTGGCTGAACTGCTTTGGGCATCTTGTTTCAACACACGGACAGTGCCAAGGCTCTTTTGATAGGGATGGAAAGTGTCTACTGCATAAAACAGAAGTGTTTTGCCCAGACTGTTGACAAACCACTGTGCCTCTGCACCACCAGCTCATCCCCTTTCAGGGGTGACACTGTGCTGATCACAGCAATGTGTCCCCAGGCTTAAGCAGGGATGCAGCTTCTTGAGAAGCAGAAAATCTTTGCCAGAGCCAAAGATTTGCAGTTTCCATCACTCTGAAGACTGCTTCCCCATGAGCGCTTCATCCTCTGGATGGAATTCTGGATACTCCCTCTGGCTCATCTTTTCTCCTTGCATCCCATATTTGGCACCTCTTTATTTGTGCTTCCTCCTCTTTTTAGCTAATTCATGCTCTCACAGGAGCACCTGTGGAATATGAACCACAACAAAATCCCTTAATCCACTCTGACATTTTCACTCTGGAACTTTGGTTGTTTTTCTCGAGCAAAGTACGTCGTTTCCTGTACCCATCAGTGGCTTTATACTCAATAGAGGTCATTAAAGGATTTTACAAATATATTCCGTCCAGGAATAAATTATTCAAGTTTTTTATCTTTGTTTAGATTTGTTCTGATTCAAAATTGACCTTACAGAAAAATGTCTTTTCAGAATTTCCCATGGAATGAGAACTGTGGTTAAAACAATCCCACCCCACACACACTAAAAAGCCCCAAATAACAAAAGGATTTGCACAAAGTTCACCCTGTACTTTTACTATTGTAAAAGTAATAGAATAGATATCCTGATTCAGTTACCCGCCTGTATGGATTTCTAATGCTCTTAATATGTCAAGGAGTGTCTGAGGTATCTGCAGGGCCCTGAAGGATAGTGCCACAGGCCTTCTGCCTTTCTGGAACAACCCATAAAACCCTCGTGGAATACTCCAGGACATCCCAGATGCCAACAAACACTGGTGTATGAGGAATGAAACTGAACTCTGAAGTTGTGCAAGTCTTAATTTGGGGGTCTGTGAGCTTAGTCCTATCTCTCTCTGCCTTTTTGCTGACGTTTGACCTAATGAATCTGACTTGATGTTGGCATTGTGGTGATTTCAGTACATGTCTAAGAGATGGTCCTCTGGACTTCCTGTGTGCCTGTGTTTCCTAACCTGAGTAGAAGCCGAAGCAGCTCACCTGAGTGTTTAGTGTGAATCTCAGAGTGCATGTCTGAGTAAAACTTGGCTTAAACTTGACATGCTTATCCCTGTAACACCACTATAATGCTGACAGCTCTTGCGTCACACCTGAAAAATCCAATTTACACCATGTTTCCCAAAAACCTTGCAAAGCCTCAGCTAGGCAGATATCCCCAATGTTGAACCTACACACCCTAGTATCAGTTCAAACGAGCAGGAAGAAAAGAGGCACATTAACAAAAAGAACAGGGCAAATTAAAAGAAACAAGGCTACAGATGCTGGGCTCACTTTTGTTCAGTCGAGCTCATCAACAGCACTGCCTTGATAGAGCTCCCCTTCCCCCTTTTGACCTCCTCTTTTAGGCCAAGCTCTGACCTTGGGTGACCCAGCTCACTTTACACCTTGGCCTAATTACATCCAGAGGAGCAGGGGTTGGAATATGATAACTGCCCACATCTTTATCATTGGTGGAAACAGGCGGAGTGATCATTTAGGATGGCTGGAGTAGGTGAGGCTGGGAGTAATGAGATGGAAAGTTTAGATTGAATATCGAGATAAAATTACCTACAATACATTCTTTTAGGCAAGAGGGTGTATTAAGTCTCAATTAGCGTCAGTATGATCTAATAGCACCACATCTACTGACAGCATTATGGTCCCATGGCCTATTAAATCATCTTTCAAAGAAACCCGTGGAAAGCTGAACTGGGCAAACCACCAGTGACTGTAATATAAAGACTAATCCCATGATGGAGCCAGAGTGGAATAAACAGGCAATTTCCACGTCAGTCATGAGAAGATATTACACCAGGTAGGTCATGATATCCACCAAGCCCTGTGTCTGTGCAAAGATTCTTGGTAGCACTTCAAAAACTGTCTGAGCCACTTAGGAGTCATTATTTTATTTTGAAAACCAGGATAGTAACACAGGCATACAAAGGCTGTTGTATCACCTAATGAGAATGAGGTCTATTAGGCTCCCTCTTGAAAAAGTTCTTGGGTTTGAAATGTCCACCTAGTTCAGAGGTGGGTGGAGTACTTCAGTCTTCCTCTGCCTGTTCTGTGGAATGAAGGACTAGGAGAAAACTTGGTACAAGACAAATTAGGCTCCTATGTAATTTTCTTTTTTTTCTTGTTTTTGGCACTCAAAGGCAGCTTACTCGCAATTAGCTGTGCAAGTAAACCCTAAACAATGATGAAACTGATATGAAGTCTCCCAAAGTGGCATTTTGTGGGATGTTTCTTCCTGAACGCATGTTCTGGTGACACATGTACGACATGAATCAGTGTATGTCACCACCAAATGTAATGCATCTTTGAAGCAGACACAAGCTAGAGGAGGATGAACATCCAAGTCTGAATTGTCATGTCATTGCCACAAGCCTGAACGCTACAGAAATCCAGAGCATCAAGGGTATTATTGCAATTTGCATAAGTAGAAAACACAGTGATTAAAAGTTATCAAAGAAAGCTATCTCTCAGTTGTCAGCTCCACAAGCAGATTCCAGTGATGACTTTCCAGCTCCTTCATAATAATCTCCATAAGTTCTTGCTAAGAGCTGCATTGAAGTAACCTGTCATTTACTCTGTCTTTCACCAATTTAGCTCAAAGAGATGCGCCAGCTGCGATCACTTGGAGTCAGAGCTGCTGTGTTGCAAAGCATTGCTACAGCTGCAGGCAAAACATACAATTTGGAGATGTGCCGAACCCCAAAGTCATGGAAAAAGCAGAGCTGTGGCACCCACAGCACCACCGTGGCAGGCAAAGAAGCGCCCTGGGAGAGGAGAGCTCAGTCCCAAGTGCGTTTTGCATGTGATGAGCCAGGGCACTATGTAGGAAGGCATTCCTTGGTCTGAGTTGTAGCTTGTCTTCTTTTCCCGTGGTTTCTGCTGGCCTCTGGTGTGAAAGCAGGGTGAGAAAAATGTGGAAAACACAGGTCACACCTTGTGGGTCTGGAAGATCTGCTGTTTTGTTGATGATGGGTAAGTGCTCATCTGATTCAGTTTCCACAATATGCACTGCTGAGTGCCATGAAACCAAGGAGGTGTTATAAAGCTCCCTCAGGCAAGATGATGTCGTTTCCAGCCTACATTTGCTTTGAAAGGATAGAAAATGACATTATCAGTCAAACATGACCTTTCAAGGTAGAAAATGAGACTGAAGCATAGGCTGTTCTTCCCATGGCCTCATTTCTGTACCCCAGAAAACATCTCCTGATACACATGCTCTCAGGTGGCTGGACTTTGGTATCCCACACTCCAAACATCCCTCCGTCTCCCCATCCCTCTCCCTCTTCTTCTCTCTCTCACTCTCCCTCTCCTCTCCTTCACTCTCTTCCACTGTGCTCTTTCCTTCTAAGTGCAAGTGCTCAATGTGGACCAGTTTAGCACAACTGTAAGTTGGTGCAATTCTACCGAAATTTCTAGGACTGACACTAGTTCTGCATGTCTTTTTCTGCCCAGCAGAGCTCATTTGCAAGGCTAAAAGGGGGACCAGTTGTCCTGCTCACACCGAGGTGAAGGGCTAGCCAGAATGGTTCTGTGGGCTGCAAGTCCTGCTGTTGTGCTTCCCTCAGACATCTCACCACCCTCTCCATTTCATTACCGTCTGCCTAATGACAGATATATCTGTGTGTCAAACACAAACACCTCTCTGACAAGGTTGTCTCAAACACACAGGTTCCGTAGAAACCTCAGCCTATCACCAGCTAGTGGGATAATTGCATTTTCTTCTATAGAGCCAATTAGAGACTGATAACATTATCACAATTATCTGATTAAACTTTTGCTCGCTGTCCTTTAGAATTAATTCCAGTCCTCTTCAAACACTGAAAAGTACGAGGCTATGAAGCAGTGGTAGCTTCCTTGGTGCTGTCACTGCCAAGAGGCTGGATGCCAAATGGTTCAGGTCTTCCTCAGCAAGGAAACCACAATTAGCCTGGAACCAGGCAGCTGTGTGGAAAAGGCATGGGACATAAGCAGGAAAAGTGAAAAAAACATTCATGGACTTTTCCTCTAGGGTCATAGTTCCTGAGTGGTGGTCCAGGTTACATTTCAAACCATGTTTGTTGTGGCACACCTCCTCAGGACAGCTTGATTATGCTGAGGATCTGTCTCAGCACAGTTAGCCTGCAGAACCCGACTTACTTTGCTATACTGCTAATTTCTAAACCAGAGACATTTAAGATTTAATTTACCAAGTGATTTGTGAGAGAGAAAAACAACAAAGGAAGGAGGGAAAAAAAATAGAATATAAAGAAAATTCCAAGCTATTAACGAAGGCTTTTGGGGACCAGAGGTATGTGAGACCTCTCAGTGGGAGTTAATCTGAGTGGTTTTCTCCACATAATTGTGATGGGACATAAGTCTCTTGAAGTTTGGAAAAGCATGTGGCCAGACTTGCATCCCAATCTCAGAGCCTAAGGGACTTATCTATGCTCTCTGATGGCAATACCTGAGCACCTTGGCTTTTACATTTAAACAGATGCAGATAACTGTATTATTTCCAGATGAAACATGGAGGCACGGAGAGCTATGTAATCTCTATTGGATTTACCCATATCCGATAGCAAATCTGTGACAGAGACAGAAAATAAGCCTGAAGCTTACCTGGCCCATTGAGGCCTTCTTCTCATCTGTAATTCATCTTCCTGACCTCAGTCCAGGATTTTGAAGGTTGGAGCAGTGCAGGCAAAAAGCTGCTTCTCTTTATGAATGAAACAGCATTGCCCTGAGTTCTTCCAGGGCAGGGGCAACACTTGGTGGTTCTGAGATTCACTCTGATATTGAATTCAAAGTTTCAGTGCCTCTGGTTCTGGGTTGGAGCTTCAGGACTGAACACCCTTCACAATCCTTGTGCAGCGACATCAAGTTGAACTGCCCACCAGCCCTGCATGAGACCCTGACCAGCTCCCTGGTGACCCCTGCCCTGAGCTGGGTTTGCAGCCCAGCCCAAAGGAACCTGGTTTCTGCTCTCCTTCCCAGCCGCTTCCCACACCTCCTGCGTTTACTCTGGCAGCAGGTACCTTCAGTGCCCACATCTCATAAAACCTACGGGTGGTCCCAAACCATATAACTTGGTTTTGGATCAAGATTCGTATTTCCAAGCATGTCTGAGTCCAGGATTTCTATTATTTAGCATTCCACAGGCATGAAGTCACTGTAGAAATGTACATTTGGAAAACAGGCAATTTCCATTCATTCAAGAGAGGTTTGGCATTCATGGGTACATTCATTTCTGCATCTAGTACCAACACTGGCATTCCAATATTCCACTAATGGCTGTAATTGCAACAGGGTTACAAGAGCACTGACAGGAATGAGGCCCCTCTATACTCTGAGTTAAGATATCTTAAGGAAAAAAATAATTAAAAAATCCCACAATATTCTTAAGGAAAAAAAAAAAAAAACCCTCTATATTACAGGCAGGTTTGCCAACATTTTCAGGGTTATAAGACAATCTGTTTCAAAGCTGAGAACAGGAACATATAAATCCAGTGTTCCTTTAAGAGGGTGGCACATGTTAACAGAACAATGGATACTCTCTGCTGCAACTGCTACGAACCAATTTATTCCTGGGTACATGTCCACGTGAAATTGGGCTAACTTTCCTCTTTGTCAAATGTAATACATAAGATTCTGGCAGCATCTGTTTTGTTTCACGTGACAGACCTGTGGGACTCTAGACTCAATAAGGTCTTTCCAATTCAAAGAATAAAAGCTCCCAGGAAAGCGAGCCAGGAGCCCCTGTTTTTATGATAAATTGCTTGGCTTGTTGCAATCCTTTCAGCCAAACATTTTTTTTTTTTTTTTCCCAGAGTTTGAGTGCACTGTGTGAATACCAA
>VXBT01002958.1:19962-46108 GCA_013400235.1 Oriolus oriolus
TTGTGATTAGCAGCTTTCCTTGGAAGTCTCCTTCTATGAGCTCTTATTTGATTTAATCTTGTCTCAGGTAAATAAAAGGAACGAAGTGGAAATAGCCTTTGACCTACTAATTAATCACTTGCCTCTGTTAACTATTCCTCTGTCAATGTTATTAAGTGGCAGCATCTGAGTGCAAATAGGCAACTATGTAAAGAGGCTTAAGTGCCATCTGGCCTTACCTGCTAAGGTATTTGCCCTTTGGAACTGAACACTTGGACTTTTTTTTTTAATTTCTCTTCTTCCTTATTTATTTTTTTTTTTTAATTTTAGGAAGAGATTTGCATGCAAGATGGTGCATCTGCCCAGTTCAGCCCCATCTCCAGGGCTGTTTGAAGACACTCAGCAATTGTCAGGAAGTGTGGTTACAGATGCACTGCTCACCTGGTGGTGATCAGGGTAACTAAGGCAGCCATCGCTGTCCCATGCAGAGCAGCCGTGATTGGCAATAGCTCATGAGTGTGCTGAATATTAGCAGGGAAATACTCGCTCGCAAAACCCTGATGAAGACTTGCAGTGAATGATAAATACTCCTTCCAAGAACAAGGCTGGAAGGGTGCTATCTGATAGGATTCTTTGTGCTGGACTAGTTAGAAACATGGCTTTAAGTGTAATGCATTACCCACTTATGGCATATGTCCTGTGCCAGCAGTCAGGTGTGTTTTCATAGAATCATAGGCTCATAGAACGGTTTGAGTTGGAGGTGACTTGATGGATGTTCTGATTCCAAGCCCCTGCCATGGACAGGGATACCTTCCTCTATGCCATGTTTTTCACCTGGATGCCATTTAAGTGGAAGAACACAGCTAAGGGAGGTGGATTCTTTTGATACCTCACTGGTATGTGGGTGAGCTTCTCCCACATGTGAGTCGGAGGGTGGAAAATTTAGCTAGTGCTTGTAAATTCTTGTGCAAAATGATTGTACCCTCGTTTACACAGAGAGTGGTACCCTACTCCCAGTTTTGTGATCCTGCTGTGCCTGGATGGATGTTTCTATCAGGTGGCCTGACACAACCTTATTCTTCGCATTTCCAGCTAATGTGTAAGGTCAACTTTCAGGCAACCTGTTAAGTTACACCGAGCAAGTTCTCTACTTCTCCAGAATGAAAGACTAAATTAGGTGGTGTGCAAGACTGCCCAGCATAAACCTCAGAGTTCGGAGAGACCAGCAGGAACGCTTTGTGTTGTGCAATGCTCACAACTTATCTCCACAAAAAAAGCATGGCTGAACAAGATCCTGGCAACATTCACGTCCACTGGTGACTGTGGGAGTACTGACGCTGGTCAGATTTTGAGTTTATGGGCTCCTATCATTTGAGATTAAACTGGGCCCATGCATTGTAAATTGAGTCATAAACCAAGTGATTTTTATAGCCTTGAGGCCGGATTTGTTGTTGAGATCAATACTATTTACTGGAAATCCTTGCAGAAGTACAACCATCATTGCCTCTTTGCCATGAGCTATCCACAAATGTGTGTGGGCTGTTTGAAATCTGTGTGCTCATAGTGCAGAACCAAAAAGTACTGCTATTGGTGGAGTTTCACAGCCTGGTAAAATGACCCTTTAATAAAATTGGCCAAAGTCAGTGGGGCTGCAGTAATATAATTGAGGTTGCAGCCAGGCTACCAAGGCAGGGTCCTTCCCTCTACCTTAACGCATCAGAGAGCAGAACCTGGCCCAGAGCCTGTAATCAGTTTGAACAGTCTGTCAGGTGCTTTGGGATTTGGAGGTGAAAGGTGCTGTGTAAATGTCAGGCATCATTTACCGCGGCACTACATCCAGGCTGAGAAGCACAGCTTGCCAGAGACTCTTCAACATGGTGTTAGGAGTGATTTGGGAAACATATTGCACTGGATGTATGGATGTTGGTTGAACAGATTCATGTAATTTTAGTTACTCTAAATCAACTGATGCATTTTTCTTTATCTACCTATTTTATCTGATTTTCTCCCAAGTTTTCTTTATTGTTAAAATATATCAAACCAAGTAGCCATGTACTAAGATATTTATTTATACAAAAGAGGTGTGATCCAAGCTCTCTAAAGCTGCTCATATGAAATAACAGATCAGAGTGAATCATTTAAGCTGGAAGGTTTATTTGGTTGTGGGTTGCTCTTTTTGAGTTCATGAAATGTTGATGAGCCAATCACAACATTCTCACATCTATTTGTTATCGCAAACAGCCCACAAAGTAATGAATAGCTCACACTAGGCTGGGGAGGGCATTCACTGCTGAGGCTCCAAAACACACATTCTATTATTTACACTAGTCACCTGCTTGTCTCGCTGCTTCCTGATGGCGTTACTCAATTAATTAGGCAACAGAGTATGAATCTGGAGTATTGCATATGTAGTCACATATATACATATGTGGGCTGATGATTCCTCTCCGGGATTTTCAGTGCCTCAGAAGACTTGAATCCAGTCCCAGATAAACAAGTCAGCTCCAAGAGAGGGAGTGTGCTATGAACAGCCTCCTCTGTGGATGTAATTTTTCCTTCAGCGACTGTTTGTGACTTTACCTTTCAGGTTTGTTTTTTACCAGGCTAAAACTTCACAAAAGTGAGTGCAGAAAAAAGGAAGGGGCTCTCTTCCTATTTGGTTCCTCTGTGACACAAAATACCTTTCCAGGTGAGAAACTGAACTTCAATTCCTTTCCCTGAATACCTGTAGAATACTTTTTGTGCCATATGGCCCCCACAGAGGACTCCCCTTTCCTTTTCTGGGCCAAAGTAGGTGGTGGAAGAGGGAGCTGGCTGGCTGCACAGAGAGGCTGCACAGCAAGAAGCAGCAAGCCTGGGGAGGGATGAGAGAGAGCTTTTCTACTTTAAGTCACAAAACCATGGGAAAGTGACTGTAGATCAGGAGAGGTTTCTCTCCCAGACTCTCCCTGGGTTCTGTGTTCAGCACAGTTCCCTTCAGAGGGAAATCCAGAGCACTACTGACATTTTCTTCAGGGGGGTCTGGGAAAAACAGCTTCAAGAGAGCCTCTGTGAAGACCTGCTCACCTCTCACTATTCCTCCTTTTGTGATCTACTCAGTTCTTCATTTTCCTCTTTTCCATTTTAGTTTCTACTTTAGAAAAAACAAACTTAGGAGTTAGTTGTGTTTTCTGCTTCAGTTTTGAAGGGTGGAACGTGCAAAATCCTTTCACCTGTGACATACAAATTGAAGTTTTTCCTTAGATAAGGGCATGTTTTTAGAATAATTTAATTTCAGTATCTCTAAAGCGCTGGACTTTTTTTTCTCCTCTATATCTTGAGGTGTTTGCACATGTAAACGGCATCCAGTGACTAAGAACTGGAGAGGTAAAGTTATCAGCAACATCATCAGGGAATATATCAACCTGTAAGTATCAATCTAAATTTTGTATTTTTTTATGTGTGTTTGTGTGCCAATGGAGCATGGTTGTCTTTTATAAGCAAAAGAGAATCTTACAAGCTAGAAAAAAAAGGAGATACAGGAAATAGAGGCTATTTCTGGAGTGTTTTTTTTAAAGCAGAGTTGTTTTGATTTGATTTATTAAATAGGAAGGTCAAGAAAGGCAAAAGAAAAAATAAAATTCGTCTATAAGACAGTTGTGTTGTTGGAAGTGTAAGAGCAAAAAGTTATTACTATAAAAGGAGCTTTTTCAATTTTGCATGTACTATGGATTCTAGAAAGCTATTTTCCCACTTAAAAGCTGACAAATAAATTGCTTTTTGGACATTTGGACACTTCTGAATTATTTTCTTTTTTTTTTTTCTCCAGCACCCTTAGAATTAAAATTCAACTTTTCAACCTTGTCAAAAGGTCTAAAAAGTTTTTATTTTTCTTAATGGAAGAAAAAAGGATCCTAAAAATAATTGGAGTATTTAAGTCATTCAATAAAGGCAAATAGTTTAAAATATGTTCTGGACATAAAACAATAACTTAAAAATCAGGTGAAGGTGCAAGACATCCTTCCACTCACTAATCTTTTATTTCAGCATTTACCATATAACAGCAAGTTTAGAGAGTGAACCTGGCAGCAGAGACCTTCATGAAATGATGGTTGTCTTTATGAGACATTCTTATGGTTTTTCCTCATAAACAGATTTATGTCTCTTTAGAAGATGTTAAGGATGGTGATCACTCTGAGAAAATATATGTGAATTTAATAAGAAGTTGGGAAAAAAAAAGTAGATTTTGATAAATACTATGTAACTTGTTCAAAAAGGTTAATTTAAAGGAAAACGGTAACAAATTATTTAGTATTTCAACTAAATTGGATGCAACCATATGTTAGCTAAAACATCCCAAAATAAATTCATATTTTGGAAATGTCTCAAAACTTCCCTTTTCACACAAACATGAACTCATAAATTATCCATGGTTTTTGCTGAATATCCTGCACCCATAAATATGATTTTGTGTCACAACTAAATGACATAATTTTTTATTATTCATATTAGAAAGATGAAGCTAAAGAAGAAGCTAAAGAGGCTACAGGAGACCTGGAGAGAGACTTGGGACAAGGGTATGGAGAGACAGGAGAAGAGGGAATGGCTTCCCACTGCCAGAGTGCAGGGTAGGTGGGATATTGGGAAGAAACTCTTAGCTCTGAGGGTGGGCAGGCCCTGGCACAGGTTTCCCAGAGAAGCTGTGGCTGCCCCTGGATCCCTGGCAGTGTCCAAGGCCAGGCTGGATGGGGTTTGGAGTAACCTGGGATAGTGGGAGGTGTCCCTGCCCATGGCAGGTGGTGGGACTGGATGAGCTTTAAGGTCCCTCCCAACCCAAACCATTCCATGATTCTGTGAATTATGGGAGGGTGACTCAATAGATACTTCAAAAGGATGATGAAATTTTATAATTTTTTGCAGTTGACAAATTGCCACTCACCTGGATTCCAGACTCTGACCCTTCCATCAGGAAGGAGGCTACTAGAAGGTTTATGGCGGTAGAACTGGAGGAGAAGATCCACATCTCCTAATCCCAGCTACATGATTACCCTGTGCTAATGTTGCCCACTTCCCCCAGGGTGCAGAACTTGTAACTATTACATGACTTTTATTTTTATATATCTAAGGAAAATGCCTTGGTTCCCATAAGCTGTCAGTTAATGTTACAATGCTCAACTCAGAGGCTGCAAGCACCACCCGCTCTTAAAAATGCTGATGATCTCTCTCAGATGTGTGATCATGGAAGACCAAGAGTTGGGCTGTTTTGTAGTCCCCTTGTATTTCTAGATTATTAGAGTAATCTTTTGCTTCTGAGTTTGTGGTTTGTTTGTGGATTATTTTTTGGTTTTGTGTTGGGTTTTTGTTTTCGTTTCTGTTGTTGTTATTTTTTAAGCTTCCAGTGTGCTCAATAGATGTTCTGGGAGAAGTAAGAAAGGATGCTCAGCTTTAAACATTTCCAAGTCACAAACAGAGAGAAAAGCAGGAGTAAAACATCACAGGAAAACTGAATGGGACCTATACCTGGGATAAGCAAAAGACAGTAGGTTTAGATTGAATATTGGGAAGAAGTTCTTTATTAATGAATGTTGTGAGACATTGGCAAAGGTTGGCCAAAGAAGCTGTGGCTGCCTCTGGATCCCTGGAAGTGTCCAAGGCCGGGTTGGACAGGGCTTGGAGCAACCTGGGATAGTGGAAAGTGTCCAACCAAAACATAACGATGTGAAACGTCTTGGCTTAATCTTTCGTTTGCAGTGCCTAGGCCTACAGAGCGCTTGGATCAGTGTTTGAAGGCACCTTTTTTGCTGTGCCATTGAAGTTCTGGAATTTCTGAATTTGTTTCTGAGACTCGAGTTCATCACGAGACACCCAGGATTGCATCTGCTCTTGGTATGGGAAGCTTAGTCTGGAGATGGGGCTGATGTTACAGAATCAAAGGAAATACGCCCACCTACTTCCTTCTTCTTCAGACTTTCCTTCCCTAGAAATAAATATCTCTTGGTAAGTATGATAAGTTTGATTATCACTGTACTAAGTGCCAGGTGCTGAGCAGCTCAGTCCCACAGAGACTGTAGGAAAATTAAGTTTCCGTACAAGCCTTGGTATTTTTGCAGCTCCTACTAAGGCCAGTATCTGGACATTATTGTTCAGTATTAGATAGAGAAGATGGAAAGTCAAGTAAAACATTGACTTGCTGGCCAGTAAAAGGCAGTAATAAATCAGTACTTTTGCTCTGTGATGCTGGTAGTGGGGTTTGAATGGCCCCTGTGTGTATCATCCTTCAGATGAGTTGTACTTGTTAGGCAAAACTCACTTTTTTTTTTTCTGTACCTGTCAGAACTTTTATTTATTAGGGATCTGGTTGCTGCTGACATTTTAATTTTAAATCCATAAAACCAAAATAATAATATTACTCTCTGCAAAGCACTAATATTATTTTGAGATAGGTATCTTTCCCTCTTCCCGTGACTGGTCTAAACAGCAATTGTCTCAATGTAAATGATTTCTTTTTAAAATTTATTTGATTTTTTTTTTCTCCACGGTTATGCAGCTTCAAATTACCTGAAGATTCAGAGGGTCCTTACCCCTGAACTTTTATGTGAGGCTTAGTACAGATCATTGCTTTGCTGAAACACATCCAAAGAGTCCTTCCTGAGAAGTCCTGTTAGGGTGGTGTTGAATGGTTTGTGGGATCCTGATGATTTGAGATGTGGAAACCCCTCTGGTCTCACCTGAGCCTTCCTGTCTTTTGGGTCTTATTCCTAGGCTAGAAAGCAGTGTTCAGACTGCCTCTTTCCTGGGGCAAATAACAAAGCATCCAGTGTTTTTCACCTTTATTGGTTAGGAAAAGAGGTGATAAAAGAATGCAATCTATTCCTTAGGATCTTATGGTGTCATTTCAAAGAAGTTTAGATGTTAGCTACTTGCATGTAACACTTTTTAATGGAGCAAGCTTTTGCCAGATGGGAGAAAATATATGCTGCTTGCTGCTATTTTATTTCTCAGTATTTCCCTCAGGCTCCATTTATATTACAGCCATAACCCAATCTACAAACCCAACTGCAATGAGGTTGCCATCTTACCCCAGCAACATTTCCTGAGCTGAAGGGGTCTAACCATGTTTCTGAAACAAGGCAGGATGTTAGAGGATACCTTAACACCACTTGCATTTCAAGCAGTTAGCAAGATCAAAAGGAATTTGTTAGCACCTCATCAGTCCTCCAGGTTCAATCATGTTGAACCTTGTTTTCTGGCTTCAGTTATTTGTATTTTAATGCAGGTTTTGGGTTCAGATCTCTCAGCATGCAGCTGTGTGAGCAGCCGTACTCAAGCGTGCACCAATCCTTGATGCTACAAGCTGATGCCACAGACTGCAGGATCAAGGGTCCAGCAAGAATACTCTTGGTTCTTGTCACTCTTCCCAAAGCTGCTCTGGAAGCCCAACTTGTAAACCCCTGACCAGCTTCAAATTTTGACAAAAGTGGTGGTATGTGGGTTCATGTAATTTTCTCCTCAGGGCAGCAGGACCACCTGAGATCAGGCAGGTCTCTGCCTCAAATTGGCTTCCTGGATATGGGAAGGGTTTAATGAGAGGGTCGTGTATTTAATGCCATGCATTGCAGATCATTCTTGGCTGTAGCTTGCAGTGCCAACAAGACTATGACTGCAAAGACTCAGACCAGGCTTGACTATGAGTATTTACTGCTTCCTGCAGTTAAATCTGCAGAAATATATGCCAAGTGCTTAGGAGTCTGAGCCCTAAAAGGATTCTACCTTTCCTAGCTTTTCTTTGCCCAAGGCAACACAGTTCCCTAGAAATATTTAATGGTGCTCCTTGCAAAGCCCTATTCTCCTTTAAGGGTCATCATTATCTCCATTTTAAGGCTGAACTGAGATTTGAATTTAACTTTATGTTATTGAGATGCAAATCACCTTGGTCTCGTAAGTATTATATGCCTAAATTATATTTTTCATCATGAAAATCTCTCTTTTTTTAAAGTATTTCCCTTTAAGTACATTTTTCCATTAAACTAAATATATGTTTAATTTTTTTTCTCCTCCAAAGGCAAGGTCCTTTCAACTCATGCCAGTGTTATTATTTCTCAAAACGAGTTTCATCTTGATCCATAAACATTTTATGCCAAGAATAATGCTGTTTTAAAGACAATAAGTGCCTATTTCTGCCTGAGGCCATCAGAAACCCTGTAAAGGAGGCAGTAGGAATTAAAGACACTTAATCATATTTCCCCATTTTTAACTGTTATTTTTTTTACACTCTGAAGCAGTTTTTCTATCCTGGCTGAGTCGTATTGAATGCCATAAATCTTAATTAAAGATGTAATTTTTTTTTATGAAATCTGAGCTGGAAAGCGCATTTCTTACTTTTAAGACTAGCACTAAGTGCAGGCTCATAAAACAAACAAGACTTTTACACTCACAGGGTTTCAAAACCAGTTATTGCTCTTATTATGTCAAATCAGTACCATAATTATTATTATTGCTTAGTTTGGTGTTTTTATGATTATTGTTAATGCCTGAGCTTTGCATTTTCTGCACACAAGATATCATGGGGAAAATAATAGCTTACACTAAGTGCATATCTGTATGCAAAATGGAGGAAAACTTACAGCCACGTGCCCATCAGCACAGGAATTTGGATTTAACATTTTCATTATAAGGTTTTGTGATTTCTGTTGGGATGTTTGGGGTTGTTTCCATTTTTTTGTTTTCGGGGTTTTTTTTGAATGCAAAAGCTGCTTCAATTAGGTAGGTTTAAATAACAGCATGTTCGGTGTAAACTTGCACTATTTTTTTGAAGCCAAGAGAATTACATTGCTTTATACTGGGAGAAGTGGTAGCTCTCATAATGTCGTTTTCCCACTGTTCAACGTAGTTTTACTGTTGAGAGGAAGGAGGGGAGCAAAGTTCCGTTGTCTTATCTGTATTGGTGGGAAGAAATAGGTGCTCCACACTTCTCAAGACGAGACTGTATGTGTGGTATCCCCTGCAGATGAAATGGAAAACATTGCAGAGAGGTTTTGATCTGAAGCCTGGTAAATTTAACGGGAAGATTTGTGTCAGCTCTTGGTAACAACCAGTATTTGCTCTCTTTTAATGGCACCTGCCGGAAATACATCACTTGACAGCCTTGTTCTGAGCCCTAGGCCATTTTAACAGCCTGCTCCAAAGTCAAGGAAAATCAACATGAATTTTCCCAATAATTTCACCACAGTTTTTGATTGAGCTGCTTTACAGATTGATAGAGGCAGATACCATTTCAGGGAACCTCCCTTGACAGGAAGCACTGGCCGCCAGGCTATGATGGTTTTCCAAACTCTTCTGGCCATTGATGCCATCAAAGAGGACACCATTAAACTTAACCAATTACCCAGCACTATTGTTGTGGAGAAAGCAGCAGTACAGACACATCCAGGAATGTAGCCCGTGTATTCACAGCTTCCAACCTGCCAGGTGCTTAGAGAGTCCATTGGTTTTCCATGGCATAATTTCAAATTTCACATTAAGGCTAGTTAGGCATTTACATTCTGACACGCTCACAGTCCTGCTGGTTGGTAATGAATTGTCCATTTAAATTTGGCTCTTGTATCTGGAGTTTCTCCAGTTAATACTAGTACTTTTCTGTGTTTCGGAAAATAGAACAAAATGAAGCATGGAAGTTTTGCAGGCCAAGGAGCTGGTTCAAGGTGTGAGTGAGCACACCAAAAGGTGATGCTTCAGTCGTTAAGCACATCAATAATGTTGCTCCTGTGAGTAATGCTGATGAGTCCACAATGAAATATTCATGGGCCTAAACCTGCCTATGGCCAAGGCTTTCTGGGTTTCTCGTGCTCTCACCTTCTGCTGCAAGGTCACTGTTTCAACAGCTTCCGAGTCAACCAATGAGACACCAGTGGCTTTTACTAGATACTCAGAGTCACTGTTCCTTAACATAACATGACCCTCCTCAATGAAGTCTGAATCAAAAGGGCATTGATTTACTGGCTGTGAAGTGATGTTTCCTCACTGGCATCTAATAATTTCTTTAAGGCATGGTTTTGCCAGGAAAATCTCTCATTATTTTAGAATCGTCTCTCCTCTTCCAAAGGCATTTTGGAAGATAGCAAATGTGCAAAGAGAATATGTTTCCCATCGCACACCACTCACAGAATTTATTTTGGGTAGCTTTCATGCCTGCAGCTACAGTATCTCACTTCTTCATGGGCACTAAGTTTGGGAGAAAAGCAGGAAGGACTTATTTTGCATCACAAATCAGTTGCTGTATTTGGTAGTTTCCATTTCATTCACGGTAGTAATTACGTGGTTACAGCTATTCTGAAGGTTCCTAGTGAAGGATCATAATTTTCATGCTTTCTCTAATTTATAAAGGGTAAAAAAAACCCCAGCCAATCAGTATCATTTTTTTTCTCAAGCTGGTAAAATTTTGGGGGCAAAGTTCATAAAAGAGAAATGAAACTTTATTTTGAGGGTACCCTGATGAGTATAAGTAGGAGGAAAGACCAGAAGCGTTGTTGGGTCGTGGATGGTGGGGAGAAAAAGTGGTTCTGAGTGGGGTCACATAATTAGGCAAGCTGGTCTGCAGACAGGAGACATCAATATTTTCCAAGCTTCAAAAATCCAGATAAAGTAATCTTTTTGGACAAAACCCCAAAATTAAAGAACAAAAAAAACATATCCAAGGATAATGTTCTGCAACATTACTGGAACAGACTCTATTTAGAAAAAAACTTTTAAGGAAGAGAGTTTGACACTGAGTACTCAGCCTTTCCTCTTTTTTTAACTCCTATTTGTTTGTGTTTTGAATTTTCATGAGGTCTCTTACTTTGTTTGTTTGGGGGCTTTGCATGTGTTTATTTTTATTTTGTTTCTGGGTTGTTTTGTTCATTTGGTTGGGTTTGTATTTTGTTATTCCCCCCTCTGCTTTCCCGGGAATTCACTGCTGTGTGATCTTTCAAGGATTTTGGCAGTCATTTCACAGGCACTGGTCTGACACCTTCCAGACACTAAGCAGCCCATACACCATAGTCTGAGAAACACAAGACAGGACAATTTCTCCAGGCTCCAGCTGGCTTTATTTGCTATAAAACTGTGATCTTGCAAGTTCTTGGTTTTACAAGTAATTTAATGCAGGTGAGCATGGAACTGACATAGGTCATTTTGGGCTATTTCAGCTAAATTTAATTTTTCAGTTCATGACGTCTCTTGTTGAAAGCTGATTAACGCTGTTTGTGATTGACTGTTGCACCTTTTTTTTCTTTTTTAAACAGTCATGAATAGAACGCCCACAGAAATCGTAATATTAACAAAACCTCCTTCCACAACCTGTGACAAAGATTAATGAAGTTTTCCTATGTTTTGTAGTCTTGTTTTTTTTTGTTGTTTTGTCAGCTATGCACATACACACACACACAAATATGTATTTATACACACATACACCTATAGGCATTTAGGTACACACACATGTAGCTACCCAAAATGTATATGTGCATCTAAATATAAAAATACATATTTTTTTAAATTTATTTTTTATTTTCTTCTTCAGCTCCTGAAGGTAAATGATGGGTAGTGAGGTAGAGTATTATTAAAGCAATATTTTGAAAGAAGTTTAAAGATGGCTTTTCCATACGAACACTTTGAGTACAGGTCACAGGTTGAGAGGGTAAATATGACCCCTGGGTTGGCACAGAAATGTACTTTATCCCAAAGCACCGTTGCAGCAATGACGTTGACACCAGATGGCTGCTCTGTGTCTGCAGGATGGTCAAATGTTTCTGATGGGTGTCTGCAGCTGATGAGGTTAGCTGTCCTCCTGGCAGTCCGGTAAGGAAATCAGTAGGGTGTTTGTTTTTTCTCTCCTTTCTTTTTTTCCTTTCTTCTTTCTTTCTTTTCAGTAAAACCTCTGTTCCTTTGCAATGGTGAACCTGGTACTACTAACCAAATGTGTTGATTGTATTCCTGTTTTCAGTGGGGATTAGGGGCAACCTCAAGACTGGGATACGTGGACAGGTCTAGGAAGACCTTGCACATATTTTATGATTTTGAAGAAATTTTATATTTTGTATTCCGTATTAAGTGCTTTCCAATAATCACTGGCCTTTTAAAAAGTGAACTGTCATTTAAGGAGTACTTCATACTCAAAAATGTCACCTAGTTTCTTCCAGGTATTAGAATTACTTATTAGATTTAAAAAAATCTCTGTTTTGAACTCAGAAGATGTTCAGATCGACAATGCAGGACTTGAATTTTAAGTGAAAAAACTCAAAACATCAGACTTTACAGATTATAGGACTCAGATTTTCTATGATAGTTCAGGTGTGTGGCTCAGGTTGAGGTTTGTGCCCCTTTATAATGACATTATATTAACATTAAAAAAGACTTCCCAGCAATCTAATAGGCAAATTATAGCAAATAATTATCAGATCTTAGCTCAGCCTCTTTTTTATTTAGTGAGTGTAAGCAATGCAAGTGCTTAAATTACGTGGTTATTTGTGCAAGGACATCTTTATCAAAGATAATTTTTCAATAAAGAAACAACAATTTTATGATTAAATAACCCACGAACAAAATTATGGGTTCATGCCGAGGAATGACAGGTCTGCCTTAAAGAGTTACACACAACCTCTCATGAGCCTGTGAGCTGTTTGCACATCTGAGCACAAGAGGTTCTACTTCTGGACGAACCAAAGGACAACTTTTCCTCCCTGCAAAGGCAATGGAAGGAGTTGCTGATGTCACAAACACAGCCACAAACCTATAGGAGCCTACATAAATCCATGGGCCTAAGTTGTGCAGAAAAAGCCTCCATTCCAACAAAAATAGAGATGTTCACCCTTCGTGGTTTCATCCTTTTCACCACCATTTCCTTGCCACTTGTTTTTTTTATACTCTCAATTAATTTCTTAATGGTGTCTCCTGGAAAACAAAATTTCATAATGAATGAAAAAAAATTATTTCAGAGTTTGAAATATCCAATTAATTTTGAGCAGGCAAAGTTGAAATGCATCAATTGAAGTTGTTGTTGTCTGGTAAAATATTTCATTTCAAGAATGAAAAAATGCTTCCCTCTGACATTTTATCCTAAATAGAATTTCGACTTCTTGAAACAAATTATCAATTTTTTTAAAGTAGTTAAAAATTTATGGCAATAGTATCTCATGTAGTGTACATATATATGTATATATGTATATGTACATGTATGTAGATATTACATTCTTACCGTTTATATGTAAAAGTCACATACAGAATTCTACTTCATCAAGAGGTAATTATTCAGGGTTCTAACTGAGACATTTTTGAAGTCCTGTGCATTTTGGTTTTTTAGATTTTTTTTTTGTTATTCAGAAGAGAGAAAAGAAAAAAGCTTTTATAATATTAGAGCCACATGGGGAATAATTGTATCTTTAAATGCTCTTCCTTTCACTGGGCCTCACCTTCACACCAGTGTTCATGATGGCCCTGCAGGAGCCTGGCAGAGGAGAAGTGACCTGGACAGAGGGCAGGATGCTCTCAAGCTCCTGGTTCTGCTGCAGCCTGACTTTGGACAGTGAGTCCCAGCTCTCCTGCAAGAACTTGGATTTCTGATCCAATATATGACCTGGCTGAAGGGTTTGAACCAGGCTGTGGCCTCTGACAACTGAAAAGACACAAATGGTGCTCAAATTGAGTAGAAAACAGACATCACGTGTCTCCAGAGCCGCGTGACGGCACACACTGTGCCTTTGGGGACTGTGGATGTGACAGGAAAAACAGGGTTGGGTTGAGGCTTTGGCCATTGAGCTGGGGAAGGTGCCGTGCTCAGAAATGTTGTGCACAAGCCACAGCAAACTCAGGTGTCACCCACCAGCTGTAACCACGCCTATCACGCAGTGTGGCACGCTGCGCTTTGAAGGCAGCAAGGCTCGCGCTCGCGACAGGAAATTGTCACAGTTGTATTTACTTGAACAATACTGTTAAATTCCAGTGCAACGTGTATTGCCACCCCTCGCTTACAATAATCACTGTACAGATACAATCTGTTCCCTGACAGAACGCAGAGGTTCGTAATGCGTTGTACATTGAGCTCACAGAGAAAACCCTGCCTGGGACTCAAAGCCCTTTATCCTCTCTAATTGTTATTACTTGTAGCTGTGTGGCACCTGGGGATCGTTATTCTCGTATTGTATGTTCTGAAAGAGCAGGAGCCATTCAGGTAGCTGAATTGGTAAAATGAAAGCTAGCAATCTGGATGGGGGAACACGTTGTCCTGGCCAGGTTCTTCTTACTTACTGCTTACAAGAGGCTTAAAGACAACTTGTGAGTTGGATTACAAAATAATTCAGTTAAAAGGGACAGCTGAGGGACATCTACCCCAGACTCTCCTGTTCCTTAAATCATTGAATGGTTTGGGTTGGAAGGAACTCAGAAGATCTTCCCATTCCAGTCCCCCTGCCACGGGACACCTTCCACTATCCCAGGTTGCTCCAAGAGCCATCTAACCTGGCCTTGGATGTTTCCAGGGATGGGGCAGCCACAGCTGCACTGGGCACCCTGTGCCAAGGCCTTACCACCCTCACAGGGAACAGTTTCTTCCCAGCATCTAATCGCAATCTCTCCTCTTTTAATTTAATACCATTTCCCCTCTTTCTATCACTAAGTGCCTGAGTAAAAAGTTTCTCAACCCTGTTCCATGGGGTTAGTCTTTCCCAGATACTGGATTCTGGAAGAGTCTAGTTTCTGCCAGCCAATTTTTCTAGGCCACATAAGTCCCTCTGGATAAGAATTTTCCTCCCAGTATGTCAACCTCCCAGTCCAACTTGGCCATCTACAAACCTGTTGAGAAGGCACCTCATCCCTTCTTTCAGGCTGTTAATAAAGAGCTTGTATGGTGTTGTCGCCAGTAGCAATCCCTGACGCAGGACTCTGTCTGCATATTGGACTTTGTATCACTGTCCACCACCCTCAAAGCTGGGCAATACAGTTAATTCTCTGCAATACGGCTAATTTTCCACACTCATCACATTACAGTATGTTTATTCAGTTTATAAATTTTCAATTTGACTATGGTGTATTTTGGCAAACTGTGTCAAAACCTTTGCTCGAGTCAAGGTGTGTAATACCCGCTGCACTCTCCCTGTCTCCCGAGCCATGACTCAAATCTCAAACACAAAATACCACGTTAGTTGTGCAGAGTAGGAAATTGAAGCACAGGTAATTGAATATCCCACTGGCTCCCAGCGTTGCGGTAAAATACATTAAGAAGGTAGATAGAGTTTCTTCAAGGGCTTTGAAATGTTTGTGACTTTTGCCAGGGTAAGAAATGTTTTCTGCATCTTGGTAAGAGGAAGTGCAGCACAGCTGCTGGTTTGTAGAGGGCTGGATCTCAACAGCGTGCACAAATCTGTCTCTGTGTGTGACATTTCATTTTAATTACCCTAGGTTTACTTTCTCTATAGGCATCCCTTCCATTATTTAAAATTAGCCCTCAGTGTGTCACCCTGCTGGCATGGATGAAGAATCCCAACCAGAAACATTGCCCTAATTCAACTAGATCAGGGGCACAACATATTTTTCAGTTAAACAAAGGCAACTCAATATTTAGATCATCTTTCTTGTTCCAGCTGCTGCCCCTTGCGTGGTGTGTAAATTAAGAGCTCTTGTGCTAACCATTGATTTTTCTTCCCAGGATCCCAAGGGGACACATCCTGCTAGGTTTATTCTTGAAGAAGCCCGTTCCACTGCTGCACAAAGCTGGCATTGTCAGGAAGATTTAGCTCCCGATGATAAAACATCTTTCATTGTGAATTCTACTCATCATAAGGAGCTTACAAATCCTAAATTACAGTGGGGCCACCCCTTCTTTTGCTCTCAGTACACCGTCATAACTCTTCCACCTTAACTATCAGAGGAATTCTGTCTATGCCTCTTATCAGGCCTGGGTCAAAGGTGAGTATCTGAGCTTCTCGGTCACAGTGACACCAAGGGCTGTGAAATATGGTAATAACGATCCTTCAGGAATCTCTGAGGCCATTCTGTAAACGCAAGCGGCTCTGTGCGTCTCTGCTTTTTGTCTTCCACTGCAGATGTGATGCTACCTTGAAAGAAGAGGTTAAAAATCCCCTTGAAAGCAGCTTCTGTGTTTGGGGTGGTGAGGGGGAGCGCGTTGGATTTTAGCCATCAATAGTATGGGAGAACAGCTGGGAGATGGGGTTTGTGGAACTATCTCTGGTCTGTGAGCTCAGCGATGCAGATCACCAGTGTAAATAGACACTGATAACTCCTAGAGTCATTCAGTAACCTTTCAGCACTCCTTCTTAAAACAGAGTTCTTTGTTCTTGGGAGAGAACAAAATGAAACAAGAATCTCATCCATGAGCTAAAATCTTCTAATTAACAATTACCCCTCCTTGAGATAAGGATTTTTTCCTTATCCCTTCTTGCTGGACTTCTGGCTTCCAGTCTGGTCATTACCAGTTTTCTTTAGACAAGAAAAAGGGAAGGTGGGATATAGAATCCTAGAATAATTTGGGTTTAAAAAACCCCTCCAAGATAATCGAGTCTAAGAGTCAACCTGCATAAAGTATTTTTCAGCCTTTTTGGAGCATGAACCCTCCTTGGGTGTGGAACACCCAGGTAAACGACAAAATGGAATAGAGGAGATTCCCTCAGACTGTGGCAGGCAGCAGGGGAAGAGTGGAGGGGCTGTCGAACAAAGTGCTCTTTATCCTGCAGAGCACGGGGAGCTGTGTGTGTGCAGGGTGATTAGAGGAGAAAGGCTAGCCACTGCTGGTGTGTTCTGAACCTGTAATAATCACAACAGAAATAAAAAACACTGTGAGATGGAGCATGATTTCCTATGTCTGGGCACGCAGAAAGCGCAGGGAGGCTTGCTCACCTCCTGCTGCAGATATTAGAAGGCACAAAAGAGACATTTCCTCTGTGCATTTAGGCAATGGGCAGAAACTAAACAGACTCTATTGCTGCCGACAGCCCTATTGAAGTAGATGAAGGTCACTCCCACAAAGACCTGTTACATTTCCCTAACCCTTAAAGCAATTAAAACAAAAATGTGCTTCTCTGTAGTGCAGCAAAAGTGTTGCAATAATACAGTGAGGCTAAATTTAGCATTTGCTCAGCAACAGATTGCAGTCCCATCATCACAGAATACCCTGAGTTGAAAGGGACACACAAGGATCACACCCTGTGCCTGAGAGCCTTGTCCACAAACTTCTTGAGCTCTATGAGCCTTGGTGCCGTGACCACTGCCCTGGGGAGCCAGTCCCAGTGCCCGACCACCCTCTGGGGGAAGAAACTTTACCTAATAACCAACCTAAACCTCCCCTGCCACGGGTTCAGGCCAATCCCTCAGGTCCTGTCACTGGTCACCAGAGACAAGAGAGGAAGCTGCAGACCACAATGAGACATATTCTGCCCCAAGCCATTTCGGCCTCACCTCTGTTCTTGCCCCTCACACTCCCTCTCTCAGGTCATATCTGACTCCTCCTCTGCAGTGTGCTTAACAGCCAGAAACCTGGTTGCTAATTACTGTGGTAAAGATTTGCAAGCTGTCTGGCAGTGCCAGGAAGTAAGGCACAGCCTTTGCAAGTGTGGGGGGATCAATCAGGCTCAAGTCAAAAGAGAGTGTTTCCAGCTAATTCTGAGGGTTGGCGATGACAAGCACCACTGAGCATGGATGTTTGGCTGTCAAGTGCGCAATACATTTGGGAGCTCAGCCCATGGGGAGGGCAAAGGGATTTTTCTACTTTACTTTTATCTTCTGTACTCAACTTATTTGATCACACACTCCAAGGAAAAGAAAAGGGGGGGCGGTGGGGTAGGGGGGAAGCTGTCCATGAAGAATTTTCAAGTCTGTTTTCAATCAAACTGATATATCTTTTCCCAAAGTTGGTGTTCCCGCCCCTCTCTGGCCCTGCTTCCTCCTCCCCTTTTCAGAGCTCCACCATGAAGTTATTTTTTTAAGGGTTGTGACAAGAGACTTTGCAGACTTCAGATTTTTGATGTCTTGAAGTGCAATTGGATATATGAGAAATACGAGGACTAGAGGAAAATAAAGGTATCAGGCCTGGCTGCTTTCACAGTGTCTTTTGACTGCATAGTAATTCTGTCAGTATTATTAAATAATATTGTAGTAGTAACAAAGAATTATAGCCAAAAGTTAGAGATTTAGTATGCTATGTAGAAAACAAAAAAGGATTCTGCGTTAATTGAATAGTCTGGAAAATGTGAGAATCAATCCAAGTTTTCATTTACAGTTCTGACAGAACCAGAAAACAACAGATTTTAAGACCAGAAATAGACCTTAAACTATCTGCTTTTTCAACCTCCTATGTAACAAAGCTATGTATCCTCCAACTTTTTCAAAGTAGAAATAGTAGTTTAATTTCCCTTTTCTCCTTGTTATGTTTTTAAAAATGGGGGAGGAAAGCAAAGGCGTGAAAAAAAAAAATTCATGCAATCTTTTCACCTAGTTGGAATTTACAGGTATAAAACTTGTGTTTTTGGACCACGCTCATGTGTATACATAACCACCAGAAACAGGGCAACAGTCTGATCCTTATTCTGCATCACAGGAGGTTACAGAAGAGAAGATCTGGTATGTGGAATAGGCAGGAGGGCACCTCTTGTTCATGGTGAGAGCTCGTGGAGGGGCTCCCATCTGCTTTTGTGCATTACATCAAAGAAAAACTCAAGTCCTACCTCTTTGTTCACCCTTCTTGCTGAGCAGAGATGTTGTGGATGTTTGTTTCAAATACTTTGGTTGGATGACCCAAACCCTCATGTGTAAAGAGCAACTGGAATGATTTGTGGCTGGTGACCCAGATGTGAATGTCCCCCATGTACTCCATATGAGAACTTCTATCTACAAATATTGTTTTTTCCTTATGCTAATAATACTGACAATTTTATGAGAGTGAGAGAGATGTGTTCTTACACTGACTGTAACGCTGGTCTGATTGGCTTTACCTAAATCTTGGTGGATGTTCTGAACGAAACAAGAAGCTCCCTGGATATTGAAGGAGTTGTTGAAAAGGCAGTGAATACTTTTGACATTTAACTAAGGTGTTCAACTGGTCTAAGTAACTACTGTTTCATCTTTTTTCCAGTCATGAGTAAGGGCAAAATAATCTTGAACTGAAAATGAGAAATAAAAAAATATTATTTCCCTATAAATTGCTGCATAGAATATTTCACCTATAGAGAGACACATTCAGTCAGAGAGATGATAGAGGAAAGAAATCAAGTATCGTTTTTCAACTTAAAAAAGTATCAATTTGTGCTTTAGGATGCTGTCTTTCATATTTCAGTGGAGGTAAAAAGGGGGTATTTTTGAGCTTCTTAAGCTAATTAATAAATCCAGTGAAAAATTATGTGTCATCAACTGTAATGCACAACTATAACTTTCTAAATATGTGTCTTATGAAAAGAAAAATTATCAAGTGCATACAATTAGTGGTAGACAGGAACCACAGGATAACACAATTTTGGAGGAACCTCTGGAAGTCAAATCTCCAGCTCAAAGGAAGACTTGACCAGATCAGGTAAACCAAATCTCTACTGAGGCGATGAATAAAACAGTAAGGTTTTTTCTCTTGTATTAGCTTAATTTGCACATTGTTCCTGAGCTTGAATCTTCCACCACTCGCTATCACTGAGGTTTGTTAGGTGCCATTGTAATAGACCCTGCTGGAATATTTGTCCTCTTTCTTAGAGGCCCCCTTCACATTCTAAAAGGCCACAATAAAGTCTTCCTCATTATGAACTGTATAAAGCTGTGCTGGTTTCTCCTATACCAAGGAGAAAATGAGACCATGGTAAATGCAGATGCATGATATTAAGTGATTTATTCCATTTTCAGTGGCTAAATTTGATCAGGTATTTTCCAGCCTGTACATCTTGAACATTGTCAAGGTCTGGGCAAAATTTATTTATGTGTTGACTCAAGAACTGACTCAGGCAAATGTCTTTCAAGGAGCCAAGTGTGAACTTTGCAACCAAGATAGAGATCTTACTAAAAATGCTTGATAGCCCTAATTAGAAAAATGCTATTTGAGCTGAATAACTTGCTCAGGCACATATTTTAATGTTGATGTTAGAGAAATGAACCTGTTAAGTATTGAACTAATTCCCAAGGAAATAACTGGGGAGTCCTTACAGAAAACTCATAATGTGGCTGAGGTGAGAAACTCTTACAGTTGTCATATTTTTTTCATTTTCCATCCCTTATAAATTATAGTTTCTTTCACTAACTCGAACATTCAGATACAATTTGATTAATTATATGCCGAATTAGTTTTTTATTCTGTTTCTCAATAAATATAAAGAGCTCTAGAGAACATAATGTTTACTCCTTTGCTTGTCTTGTCCTCAAGAGTGACCAAGAAGATGTTATTTCAAAGAAAGGGTGAACATGGTACCTGCATTCAGTAGTTCTGGCAGCAGTAGCCCTGAGGAGTATTTCCTCCTCAGCTCCAAGTATTTAAAAGATTAGTCTAAGCCATAAGGCAGGAAGAATTGTTTTGGTATGGTAATACGGAGAATTGCACAGGATTCCCTTCTGAGTATTCTGGTTTTGAATTTAAGGACAAAAGAAAAAGAATTTCAGGTCAAAACAAAAGGAGATAAAGAATATGTTGACAAACTTGAAGCTATGAGATTCTGGCTCTCAAACCTGCTCAAAAACTGAAGTTAACGTTAAATAGAGTATCATAGGATGCCTCTAAATTTCTCTTCCTGTTGAAAGAAAACAGAAGGCAAAGCTGAGACATTTTAAAATAAAACCTTGAACTGTATTTTCATTCCGTAAAAGTTAATTTTCTCAGCAGTTGCTTTCTCTTGAGCATGTTGGGCTTTATTCATGACTGCAGAATTGCCTATGACAACAAAAACCAAACCCAGACCAGTACAAAACTGTTGCTTAAGAGATGTTCAAGATGCTTAGTAATTTCTTAAGAATCTGGGTGACTTTTGTATGAACAGGTAGGCATCTGGTAGAGTGGAATTTCACTGAGCGGCTTAATTAGCTCATCATGCTATTTAATGTTATGTTAAATGGCTTACCAGAAGTTATTAATGAAAGTATTAAAATCTTATTATTTTTAGTAATGGGGCACATGGGAAGAGGGAAAAGAATAAGACTTTGTTATTAACACATTTCAGGGAACACTGAGTAAATTGGATAAACAGAGGAGACGTACATCTGGCTGTTTCCACTTGTTGTATAAAACATCTGATAGTTTACACTTGTTACAGACATCCTATAAATACTCATTCATGTCCAAATACTTTAAACTACTAGCACTGTTTGTTGGTGGCTTAAATAAACCTTTCCATAACCAACCCTAGGAAATCAGGGTTTCCTCAAAGGGAGTTCTTGGCTCCTCAGTGAACATCTGTCTGTATTTAGCCACACATTAAACCCATGGTGAGAATGGGCATTTTTAATAGTGGAGATTGCAATTGATTTCCTTGTTACTGGGCTGATTAAATGCTGTGTGTCATGGTGACAGAAAGAGATCAACCTCATTGTCTTCCCTGTCTGCCACTTCCTCTGTCACATCTTCGTGGTATGAAGACTTTCCACTCTTCCATCAAGGTCTTCAGAATCCTGTAGCTCTCCAGGAGGTGAGCCTATGTTTAGAGACCAGAGCTGCAACTCCTCTCACCTGTCTTGAGGTGTCTATGGTGCACATGTGTCTGACTGGGACCAACGTGAAACTGAGGGTGTGATCCACCTCATCAGAAATTACGCCTAAATGTGGTCAGAGAAATTTGCCCCTGAGCGCAATTGATGATACTCTTGGATTTCATTCACCTGCAGTGGGAACCCAGGGAGATTTTACAGGTAGATATTGATACCACAGATATCTTCAGTCGTGCTGTAGGAATCTCACTACAGCTTTTATTTTCCTGTGTTTTCCTGTGATGTGTGTAGTGGTCAATGTAGATGCAATGTAAATCTGGGTTCATTCAGAGTGCATGGGAAGAGCTCTGTCTGCCAGTGATGAAGGCTTGAATTTCTCTGTCCAGTTCACACTCTGGAAGAAAGGGTTGGTGCAAAGGAAGAAAATATCCATGTTGCATAATTCTGCAGCTTGTATATTTAAAAAAACCAAACAAACCACAAAAAACCCCTGGAGAGTCTAACTGTATTCCTTCTAGCACTCAGTCAATTTTCTTCAGATGACTTTTCTATTGTGATCTTCTTATCTTTTATGAGTGGTGTCTCAGTCAAAGCTCTATTTAAGGACATAGCTCAGAAATCTTTACCTTACTGCTCTCAAAAGTCAAAAGCAGCTCTGGTTGTGTAAAGTAGAGTGCCTGTGGGGCCAGTAAATGGTTTAGAACTTCCACCTGGATTTGTAAGGCATGTGAAAGAGACAGGAGGAGACAGAATACCTCAGAACTCTGACGATACCCACTGTTTTAATGAAATTAATAAGGAGATCTCCAAGTGATTCCATAGTTTCTACATCTTCCACAGAAAATCTGAACAGATATTCTCAGATTTAAGCTGAGGCTCACAGCAGGTTTCAAAGTGACCTTGAAAATTTTTCCTAATGAACAACAATCATAAAACCTTAATCAAATGAGTCAGCATGGATTTTGGTCTTTGTCTTAAAAGAGAGAGAGATGGTTGTATGGTGCTGTCTCAACGATGGGATGAAAAGGAGAATTCTGGTCCTGTTGGACATTTCCTTCCCACCACAATATTACAACAACCTTGGGAACAAAAAAAAAAGCTGACAAGAACAACAGATTGAACGCATTGACATGTGAAAAATTCCACGGGGTTTCTGTTTTGGGTTCACATTTTGTCTAATTATGCATCATAGGACACAGAGGAATACTATGCTCAGTTGTGGAAATATTTCTGGTCACTAAAAAGTATTTTGGCTAGGTGTCCTCCCCACAATCAAAGTGTCATGTGCCAAACTGAACCTCTCAATTTGTTGATAAGTTCCAAGTATATGCACGTGGAGGGAAAAAAATGTGCACAGTTAAAGCACAAATTTGAAGTAATTCTCAGGAAAAACATCTTCAAGTGTGTGTTAAGCATAATTAATAATATTTTGTGTTCAAAAGTGGTGGAAAATGTGAATAAAATACTAGAAATTGACAGGGAAAAACAAACTAACAAGTAAACTAAAAATATCAGTTATTTTACAGGTTCATGGTTTGTCTGTATTTGAAATTATTCTCAGAAAGGATGTGAGAAGATAATACAAAAAGTACAATGGTGAAGACTGAATTCCATGAGGAGGTGTGAGGCTGTGGTTATAACAGCTTCAGTATTAGACAGTCAGGGTTATCGATGGTGTCCAGAAACTCATGAATGTTTTATGGGGAAAGTACATTGGAAATAATAATTAGTGTTTTCACAGTTGAGAAATAATTATCAGAGGGCACTGGATGAAATTTTCAAGCAGGACTTTTAATGCAGATCTGATGATGAATTACTTTGTAATAAAATGCATGGCTAAACTATTACCTCGATGCCAGAATATATTGTGGAGGTCAGACATTAATTATTAAATTTAGTCACTGAGAAACAAGCTGGTGCTTGGGTAGTTCATGAGATGGTGGAACAGGGAGGTTACACAAAGAACAGGGTGCTATTCTATTACCTCACTGCCCAGATCTAAATTATTTTCCTAATCATCTGCCATTAGTGCTGTTACAGATAACAGGCTAGATAAGCCTATGATATGAACACTTATCCTTACATTTCATATGATATTCTTACACATACATGTCTTTTTAGATGGTTGCATGGGAATGATCATAACAGAGTGGTCAAAGTGACAAAAACGTATTTGACTGAGGAAGAGGGTCAGTAGGAACACACAGAGCAAATGAAAGGGAGAACATTTCTCTCAGAAGTAATTTTCATTATTTCTATGTGTTTTAATATACACACTCAGAGGAGACAAAATGCACCAAATGGTTGGTTTTTTACCAATCTAAAATGAGTCCTTAAATAATTAATCTGGTTTAGAAGGTGCACAACTACTCTGGATCTGTTTTGGACAAGAAGACAAACAACGTGGATAGGAAGGCCAGTGGCCCCTGGGCTNAAAAGGAGGCTCAGGGGGGCCCTTGTGGCTCTGCACAACTCCCTGACAGGAGGGGGCAGCCGGGGGGGGTTCGGGCTCTGCTGCCAGGGAACAGGGACAGGAGGAGAGGGAACGGCCTCAGGCTGGGCCAGGGGAGGTTTAGATCGGATATTGGGGAAAATTTCTTCACTGAAAGGGTGGAACCCTGGCACAGCTGCCCAGGGCAGTGATGGAGTCCCCATCTCTGGTGGGATTTAAGAGCCATGTGGGTGTGACACCTGGGGACATGGGTCAGTGGTGGCCTTGGCAGTGCTGGGGGAATGGTCAGACATGACGATCTTGAAGGGCTTTGCCAACCTAAACGATTCTATGACTTTGAATAAATATGTCCACCCTCTCTCAGTAGCACTCAATATCAAATAATTTTGTTAGTAATTTTATGGAGTACCCAAATGTTCTAACTATAGATTTCAGGGAGCCTGGCCTTCCCTCAGAAGTCAAGAAACACTGAGGAAAGTTGAACATTTAAACATCTGGCCTGCTCCGATTAGTCTGTGTCATGCTTTTCATGCAGCTGTTAAAAATATTTGAACGCCTGTATCTTTTGTATTTACTAATTTAATTGTTTTTCTTCTCTTTACCGTTCAAGTACAGACAAGAACAGCATTTTAGTGCAAGCAGAGCAGAAAAGCACAAAAAATTTGTTGTTTGAATACCGGAAAGTGTCGGGTAGTTGTGGACTGCATCAGAGAGATGGGTTTAGTGACAAAATGCACCTTTGGCACAGGAAATGGGGAATCCTCAGATTATTCGAAGCCAAAAGAAATGTGTAATAGTAATAGTAGATAATAATAATAATTATGTATTAAAGAATATTTGGTAGGGTGTTTGAAGAAATATCTTTTTGAGAATATTAATTTCTGCTATACCCAAGAGGGAAAAGATGGGACTCAGAGAAGGCGGTTATAGAAAGGAAAGAATTATGAACTTAAAAAGTAATCAGAATGAATGACATTATGAACAAAAATTTCAGAAACAACATTTTATTATTATTGTTATCTTACAGCTTTTAATAAGCTTTACAACCAAAGAATCCTTTTTTAAAATATGTACCTAGGTAAACACTGAATTAAAGATGTCAGGATTACACCGTTGCTGATCTTTGCACAGAAGGGGAAAATATGAAAGGAGTTAAGTTTTGCACACGTGCACATTCTGTAAATTTGATAAGTAACACTATTTTACAAGTAATGAATAACTTTCATCCTTAAGTTTCCCAAAGAACTACACACAGTAACTATGTGTGCGCGTGTCTGTGTTTGGAAATCCTGCCACGTGTTCACATGTGTCCCTGGATACTACTGAGGCGGCACAATCATGAATCATTTTGCCCAAACCCTGAAGAAATGCTGTGTGTATGTAAAGGGGCTGAGTAACAGACACTTGGAGACCTTACCTAAAAAAACACTGGAGCTCTTACTGCCATGACATTCGAACCCACTGGGTGCCAAGATTGCCACTCTCCCAGCACAAATGGCAGAACAGGGACTATTTCCACAGCTCAGCGAGCCAGAAAAAGAACAAAACAAACCATGTTCTGTCGATGCCCCCAGTAAGAGATCAATGACACTCGTGCACACATGCATATTTGTGTATGCGAAGAAGGAAGAAGCCCTGAATCTTCTCCTCTTTCAGTATAAAGGCTCCCAACCATACCACTCACCCGACTGCCAGGAACAGGATTTTGTATCTTGCCTTTTCTGTTCTCTTCTGGACTTCACTAAGAATCATAGAATCCCAAAATGGTTTGGGTTGGAAGGGACCTTAAAGGCTGCCTCCTTCCATCCCTGCCATGGGCAGGGACACATTTCTCTAGAGCAAATTGCTCCAAGCCCTGTCCAACCTGGTATTGAACAGTTCCAGAGATCCAGGGGCAGCCACAGTTTCTCTGGGCAACCTGTGCCAGGGCCTCATCACCCTCTTAATGAAGAATTTCTTCCCAATATCCCACCTAACTCTGTCCTCTGTCAGTGTGAAGCCTGGCACCATATTTTCTTGTCCAAAGTCCCTCTCCAGCTCTCTTGGCACTGGAATGGGCTCTAAGGTCTTTCCTTTCCTTTCCTT
>VXBT01002958.1:49764-78480 GCA_013400235.1 Oriolus oriolus
CCCCCCCGGCTGCCCCCTCCTGTCAGGGAGTTGTGCAGAGCCACAAGGGCCCCCCTGAGCCTCCTTTTCTCCAGCCTGAGCCCCTTTCCCAGCTCCCTCAGCTGCTCCTCACCAGACTCCTGCTCCAGACCCTCTCATGAGGAATTAAATGATGTGTCGGGTTGAGCGACTGTGTTTAACAAAGCAGTAAGTCAGAAAACTTGTGAGAGCATCCATTGCTCCTAAGGGCTCCAAGAAGACAAGTCATTGGTAATTCCTCTCCTTCATGCACTTGTCCTTGCTTTGCTTTTATTTAGTTTTGGCTGAGCTGTTGTCCTGGCAGCTTTAATTTTGCATTGATTGACTCCATGCCTCATACCCACACACGGACACCGTTCTAACCCAGAGATGTTTTCCCTGCTTTGACCACTTAAGGGTTAAGCTGGGATGTTTCGGTCAGGCAATAATTGCCTCAAAGCCTTCCCCAAATTTTGCAGACATGGAACTGGTATTTTTACTGTCAGCACTGAATCTGTGCTGGTCATAATCCACAGGAATGCACCTGGATGCAATTGTGCTTGGATAACTAAACCCGAGTGATGTGCTTCACTTAGTGGGGACTCCGCTGGCTTCGTTGTAAAGATTAGAGAGTGATTCAGCATTCACGACAAAATGTGGCAAAAAAAGGTTAGCTGAACAGGGCTAGAAGTGGAGCCATATTGGGAGCAATAGAAGGAGGAAATGGTCTGGATTTATTGTCTGCATTAAAGATGTTGTGGGTCCCATGGATGCCAGGAGTGTCATGGAGACGCAGCTAATAGGATTTTTATTGGATTATTGTCCAGCTGCTGCACCTGCTTCTGAGGGGGACAGTGCAGCGGGTTTCCTGGTACAATCCTTGGACAAGGGATCAGAAAGGAGCTATGGGAACTGGAAGCTCCAATATAAATTTTTAAGGAAACTTTTACAGTTGCCTCAAAGCCATTTCCAGGAAGGCAGCAGCCAGTGAGTACAGTACCCCTTCTCTCTCTTTACAAAATGTTCAAGTAAAGAAAATACATTGCTGGAGTGCGTAAAGACACCAAGGACCTAGCTTACACACTTTTACTCTTTGCAGTCCAGATGTAGGATATTTTTTATTTGAATTGACTTGAAGGAAGGTTGCTTTTAAAGTTTTTATTACTTTTAAACTAGCAATTTTGATTACTGCTGGGGGTTTGTGTTTGGTTTTTTTGGTTTTTTTTTTCCCAGTGACATAGAATCATTAAGATTGAAAAAGATGTCTATGGTTGGTCATTGAGTCCAACCACTAACCTAATCATGTCGCCAAATGACACATCTACATGTTTTTTTGAACACTTCCAGGGATGTTGACTCTACCATTCTTTTGGGCAACTTGTTCCAATGCTTGACTACAACTTCAGGGAAGAATTTTTTCCTAATATCCAATCTAGATCTTCCCCGGCAAAGCTTGAGACCATTTCTTCTCATCCTATTTGTCTCTCATTTCCCCTCTCTCCTGTATATTAGGTTGCAATAATTTCCTCCTCTGTAGCCTGAATCAAAGCTTCTTTACCTGTATCGAGATTTTGCTAAAGGTTTGAGTCGCAGACCCTTTCTGGTCATTTCCACCCCTGAAGATCTCTCATAGGGTTTGCCTCTATGCTTCACATTCAACAAACCATTTCCCAACTCCCTGTTTTAGCTCCTTTGTTATCCAACAGAGAAATGTCCTGAAGGGGAAAAAATGGGAGTTTTCATGACCAGTTCATTTTAATTTTTACTCCTGCTTTCCACTGAAGCTGAATATTAGAGAAACTCAGAAGCCATAAAAATTCAGGTCTGAAGCTAAACATTTCTGGCATTGATTTAAGAGAGTCTTATTAGATTTTAAGTAAGTTTGGATGAATAATTTGTAACAAGAGATCTCACGAATTGCATCTCATTTCTCTATTCATTAATTACTTAGAAAGGGGGTCAAATTATTCTGTTCAGGATCCATTCCAAAACTTTCTGGAGCAAATGGAAGGAAATAAATGCATTCTGGATTAAGACACATAGATATTTTATTGAATTTCTGAGATCCTCCAGAGAAGTAGTGCTTTAATATGTATCTCTGATACATGATGTAGTCCTTAGCCACATATAAAATGCTGTGACTTTTTTTGTCTATGTTTTCTTGACAAATACAGCATCTCCTGGAAAAGTCCTGCTAGTGTGGTGTGAATATTTTACATTTTTTTACTTTTAAGGTATTGTTTTAGAAAGTGTTTTTGACAGTTAATGTAGGGAGAAAACAGAGATTATTAATATGCAAAGTCAGCTACTTTAACCTGACATCTAATTTTAAGTTAATATTGTCATGAAGGATTACAGTCAGTGGCTTCTAACAACTAGCAGCAGCACAGCAGGACACAGTCCCAAGCTTCACCAGGGGACGTTTAGGTTGGACATTAGGAAGAATTTCTTCACAGAAAGGGTGATTAGACTTTGGAATGGGCTGCCCAGGGAAACGGAATCACCATCCCTGGAGGTGTTTAAGGAAAGCCTGGATGTGGCAGTCAGTGCTCTGATCCAGCTGACAAAGTGGTGTTTTGTCATAGGTTGCACTCAATGATCTTGGAGGAATTTTTTGACCTAATTGTTTCTGTGATTTTCCACATACTTTTTTCCTCTCCATCTCCTTTTAATCCTTTCCCTCAGTGATGCTATTTATTTGCCTCTGTACTGGTCTCTTTTTCCAGCAACTTGAATAACCCTGAGGATGTTTATACCTGCTTCTAGTAGTATTTTATCACTTGTTTCTTCACCTGAAATTCATAATCTTTTCTTTGAAATCAAATCAGTTACTTTCTCAGCTCTATTTATTTATTTTTTTATTTGTCTTTTGGGCAATCACACTCCACTCACTTTCTAGTAATCATTTCTCCAGTTCATGTATTGTTTGTTACCTTGTTTCCTTTTGCTTCATGTGTTATTAGACCAACAGTGAGTATCATATTGTACACTGTCCCTCAAGCGTGACTAATTTCTGGCTCTGATAATAAAGGGAAGGAATTTGATTAAAAACATGTTTTGTGTTGATAGAGGTATGATTTCGAGTCCAGATTTTATCATATCTTTTATTTGTGATCAGTTCCTCATCTCCAAGATGTTGTATCACTAACAATAATACTACCTTGGAGATGTAATTTAGGAATTTAGATTGATAGTGAAAAGATACAAGACTAATTTTCTTAGATAATGGAAATTCTTTGAAAATCCTCCTTGCCTTTTAACTTTGCTTTCTCATGAAAATGTTTCTGCTAATTCAGAATAAATCATGGGAAATCTATACCTGCATGCTGGTAGAATTTTCCCTGATATAGTGTAGGGCCTTGTCTTTTCCTCTGAGAAATTTGGCAATTTATATATTACTGGGCAATACTTAAAAGAGAGCTGGTGGTCTCTCTAGATTGGAGGGAAAAAGAGCTTAACAATATATGTGTAGACCCTTCATGACATCCTCCCTCCTTGCCAGAGTGTGGTCCTGAGTGTGCTTTATTTTCTTCTACAGGTGAATCCCATAATATTTATTGTGTTGTTATTTATAGTGCAAGGGCCTTCACGGAATCACTTGGCTTTTCCCATGTCTTTTACAAGGCAACTACCAACAGTTCTGCTCCTTTCTAATGGCTAATAATAAAAAACCCAACAACTTCTAAAGCTATCCCACTTACTGCATAACTTGGCTTGGCTTAATCCAAGCAGATGCACCCACTTCAAGATGAATTTCAGGAGTCTATTTTCGTACCCAAATAATGATGATGGGTAAAATTCAACAGAAAGACTTGAAGTGAGGAATTGCTTGCTTTGAAATAGTGTCAAGGAATATAAGCTATCACTTCAGTCACGCACTTGCTTTGATGACACTTTTATTTATACAGAGTATAGGTGTGCATTTACACTCTGATGAAAATAGATTTTTGTTGTTAATAAAAGGGAGGGTGTAATGCATATCACCACAAGGTGGGTCGAATAATTGCCTTCTGCAGCTGCTTTATGAGTGTAAAGGTGGTCTGAAACTACTCAAAGGTCTAACTCTGAGACTTTTAAATCTAGATAAGGCATAACCTTAAAATTTCTCTGCCTCTCGTCTTCCACCTGGATAATGCAGAGAATGTAAAATCTGTACTCATTATCTCACTAACATGCTGAAAATATTAAAGGGGTAAGCTTGAAGATGTGATGGTAGAAGGCAGTTAAAAACTAACCAGGCAAGAAACCTGTTTCCAGTTATCAGGAGAACAGAGGCTGATTAGAGGAAGTGAAGAGGGCAAGGTACTGAACTATCCTGCAAGTAACCTGTCTCTTTGGACTATGAGATTATCAGAATATGGACTGTACCTTTTAATCTGCCATCTAACTAATGCAGAGTGGAACAAACGTAGAAGTTGCCTGCATTTAAACTGGAAATGCTAAAATACATCTGTAATCACTCAATTAGACCATTCCGGGACAACTCTCGGAGTTGTTTTACCCCCAAGGATGTGATTGCCTAGGTTGGCATTGGTGTGGAGGTATCTGAATTTCATTCCAATGATTCATGTGCACATGCTCTCTGTGCCTCCAGGCGCTCTCTCAAGGTGGGTAGTACCAGAAAAATCTGAAAAAGTGAGGAGAGGGATATGTACCACAGTCATGGAAACTTGGCTCAAATGGTTTGAAAAGAGGGGTTGCTGGTACTCCACACAGTGACCTAGTTCTGATTGTGTGTGAAGTTACTGCCTGTAAAACCTGCCAGTTCAATATCTCTAGAGAATGATTATTTTTATTTATTGGCAATTCTGTAACTTACTGCAAAAAAAAATGAGAATGCTGCCAAAGTGTCACCTCTGGTCAGGGATATAACATGATAAACTGAAAACTGAGTGTTAGAGGCACACACATTGTGAACAACACACCCCCTTGTGTTGATACAAATGAGATTAAAAAGAAAAGTTTACTTTAGGTTAAAACTTTTCTTCCCAGTTTTCTATTTTCTTAGCTGAATTTCAAAGTTTTGACCGTTTTATTTCTGTAATTCCAAGTATAAATAGTAAGGCTACTACTAGAAAGCACTGACTCATAATACTCACTAATATTGCTCCTAGGAGAATAGTAAGGTCATTAACAAAACACAGTCATCACATCTATGGTCCTCGATGGCATCAGCCCAAGCTTTGTAAGAGAGTGTTCCTCCCACAGGGATTGTGAGCTCATTCAGATTTCTGCCAGTTTCCAGGATCAAACCTGTGAGTTCAAAGGATTTGCCTTGACAATTGCCTGCTGGTTCCAGTGCTTCACTTCCTAGGTAAGAAAGGCCAAAAATCTCACCGCTCTCAGACATGATGCAGGATACACTCCCAGGCTCAATACTAATAACAGAAAGAAATTCGAGGGGCAAAGCCATCCTATATAAAAATGAGACATTTACAGAGCAGTTTATTACACCCCAGTGAGATGGCTGGGTGAGTTTTGATGTTTTTTCTCCATGATGGCAAAGGAAGCTGAGATGTCAAATTCTGGAATAGACAAGAAGATACTGACTCCAAAGTTAGCTGAGATGAATCCTGGTCTCTAAGGAATATGTCACATAGATACTAGGGTGGAAGCGGAAGTTTGTCCCACACATGCCCTGATCTTCTGTATTTATTTGTTTTGCAAAACACTGAGTTTAGGTGTCTAGCTGCTGTTTGAAACATCAAGACAAAGGTTCTTGATGATCATCAGAAGTGTGTTGTATCATATCACATATCCAGAACTCTAAACATGAAAAAATGTCAAAAATATGGTCTGCACAATCACTGCCCCCCAGGAACAGTAAGCTTTGTGATGAAGTTAGGTCTGCTGAAGGATTCAAAAATGTTCATGAACATTTTGATAAATATACGGAAATTATTCACAGAGCTTGGCTCAAATTTTAGGTAGAATGTGCCTCGTCTTTTGAGAACAAAAGTTGTGGTTACAGCTAATGTGGGATGACTTACAGATGTACTTTGCAAAGCATCCGTATTTTCTCATCACTTTGTTATAGAAGTAAGTCACAACTATTCTGTTGGTTGTTTTAATTTTTCTGTCTTTAACTTGCTTCACATCTGAATTTTAGGTGGTGTGCCTGACTCACAGGCAGTATGAAGGAGACATACAGAGATGACTTTTTAAGAATGTAAGACACAAACCGTCTTAGATTTGAGTAAACCTCTGAACTTTCAATCACATAATTAACTTTAAACTATTCAGCAGTTTCTCTGACATGCATTTTATTCCTTGCACATTCTTTTAAAAATTTGTGTAACTGTGTATGCTGTTAGGATATTATCATGGATCCAGTGTGTAGTCTTAAATTATCTCAAGGCACTCAGTGACAGTTTATTCAATAGCTATTAAAAAGCAAAATTGACAAATTATTTTTCAGCCATCTTATTCTGGTCCTAAGGGCCAAAAAACCACTAGTTTGCATAGCGTCTGAGGCAAACAGAAGACTGGTTCAAGGAAATAGGTCTGATGATAAAATTTTTGCTTATCAGAAATTGCCACATATTCTCTGAATTTGCAAAAGGTCAGCTGTATATTTTTTTTAAAGTAATCACATAAAATCTTGGCCTTCAAAATCTTGTTAGGAATTGCTTAAACTGCAGAGAAGTATCTGTCATATAACTTTTTTACTGGAGGCATCATTATTGCCATTATTGCTTCTTGAGTGACTTTTTGACAAATAGTATGAGAACTATTGAACTATTTAACTGGTTAAACATTTCATGATATAATTTTTTAATCAAATCTCTTGAATTTTAGCAAGGGGTTTATTCATGGAATAGTTTAAGAGAAGCTCTATGGTGAGGTCTTACTTTTGAGCAGTAATTTAGATGGCTCAAAATGAACACAGAACTTTTCTGTTTGGTTTTTTTTTCCTTTTTTAAATGAAGTTAATGTCAAGTTTTAAAAGGTTTGATTGAGTCATCCTTCTTCCTCACCTCACCAGTATTTTTCATTCCATTCTGCTTCTAGGTTACAAGAAAGAGTAAAAACACATGCATAGATAAAGACTCTAAAAGCCTTTCAGAGTGCATATTCTCCTAGAAAACAGGATTTTCCCCCCTATTTTGAAAAATCAAAAAGCTCAGCTAGATCAGGTTTTTGCTCCATAGCAATGCCTTTTGCCAGACATACTGGTTTATTCTCCTACCTTGAGCTCTCATGTTCAGGGAACTACCCACAGGGTTGTTGTCTTTCCCCAAATGCTGATTTTTGCTCAGATGATCTCCCCTCTCTCCACCTTCAGTAATGAGCAGTGGATATGGGTTTAGCTCTGCAGAAATATCTCTACGAGCACGTGCCCGTTTACATGCAATCATTGCAAAATGTGCTTTGACAGCCCCCTGCTAAGGCTTTTCCCAGATTAAGGAATCATAAGTAGCTTTGGACCACTTGACCCTGCTGGTTCATCATTTATGATGTTCAAAAACATGTACATGGCCAATTTGAGTTTATCTAAACACTTAAGAAGAAACTCTTCGATTAAAGATCATGCTAAGTGACACTGACAGCAACCCTCCAAACAATATGGTGCAGCTAAATCACCATTAGACGCTGGGAAAAGTCCTGTTCATAAAAAAAGCCCAGAGAAAATCATGCTTGGAGCGTTTCTTTCTTAGAAGTAATTTTTCACAAACTTGAAAAGAAAAGGTGAACTACCATCAAATGATCCAGGAAGATTTCGCTGCAGAGTTTTGCTTGGGATGTAATTTCCAAATATTTGAAAGGAAAGAAAAATGTACTTTTATATAAAAAGGAATGAACCCACACTTTTTCTGTATCAATCACACACAATGATTTATAATTTCAGTAAATGATGCCATACAATCTTTGTGTCACATCAAACATCAGAGCAATAAATTCACTGGGGGGCACTTACAAGGGTATCCAGGTTGAATTGAGTTGTCTTTTAGTCCTTTTCCTAAACTGTCACATTTACTGCCTGCTGTAGAAAGAGGAAGCCACCAATTGATTTCTAATTCTGCAAACCCCAGGGTGTAAATGTGATTAGCAGTAATTGGCGAAGTTCAGCAACTGTTAATTTCTCCTCTCTTTGTTGTTTTTCCTATTTAAAATATTAACGAAATGTGTATGTAGACCAAAACTGACTCCGATGCAGCTGAACAAATGATACATATTTAATCAGAGCGGTGGGACCCCAATGCGGTTGTCTGAAACAAATGTGACATGTGCTTCCTCTCCAAAAAAAGAAAATAGTCAGGCAGCTAATAAACAGCACAGTATTTTGTTGTAGCGTTCATTGTCTACATGATGTCGAGTTTAATGGCATTACACTATGTTAAAAAGCCAGAAGTACACTGCTAAACTCGTCTTTCCCAGTTGGCTGTCCCTGAGGAGATTATAATGTGAGCGGTGCCTTTGTTTGTTGCATGCATAAGTGTTCACATATTCCTAAGTTTTCGGTTGGAAAGTAATGTGGCCAGAAGAAACATTAACCCCTGCATGGCTGGATGCCTCCTTGGAAAGAAGGAGTTTCGCCGGTGCATCTAGGAATTGTGGAAAATTAAAAAAAAAAGGTTTTGCTCTAACTGCATTATATCTCACTTGTTTTTCTCCCAGTCGAGATTCTTCCTCATCCATAGCTACAATGGTTTGCTAAGATTTTTTTCAAGAAAATGGCTCTCCTTTTTCAGCACTTGAAAGGAATCTATGTTTTATTCCCTAGCATTAAATAATTTTCTTCAGTAACTTAGGCGCAGGAAGGTCATGTTCACAACAGTGTGTAGTCCTATTCAAAATGCTGGGAATGTTTCAGGAAGCCAGCTGGAAGCTGGCTAGCTTGGCATTGACAGGTCACTCTTAAAGGCTAAAGCTAACCTAGCTGTAATTATTTTAAGCAATAATCTTAGAATCATAGACTGGACCAAATTGGATAGAATTGTGGCTGGACTTGGTCTTTTTTCAACCTTAAAAATTCCATGATTCTATGACCCAGTCCAACCACTCCCCCAGCACTGCCAAGGCCACCACTGACCTGTGTCCCCAAGTTCCATATTCACAGATTTTAAATCACTCCAGGGATGGGGACTCCAACACTGCCCCGGGCTGCTGTGCCAGGACTTAACCCTTTCATTGAAGACATTTTCCCTAATATCCAACTTAAACACTTGAGAGATTTGGGTGTTGAAATGCAGAAGTATTGGTCTTACAGAGAAACACTCCTTTTGGGCATATCTTTTCCTCTTGGATTGACTTAGATATATATAATTTATTGAGTAACACCCTGTAAGTTTTATGTCTGCCTGATGTCTGTTGTCTGCTCTGTTCTGTTGAGAGCTGAAGATGTTTTTGAGATAAAGCACAGATGCCACCCTGAGCTCAGGGTGGGTGGCCACAGCAATACGAAGATTCAATTGACACAGGAAGCAGCACAGAAAATAGACCTGCACTGCATTGTGAAATGGAATAGGTATCTCCAAACTCCAGTTCTGTGACCTCTTGTTAATTTATAAATTCAATTTGTATTTTATTCTACATTTCCTTCACTGGAAAGCACAACCTTGACTTCTTTTGAAAATAAAGGTTAAGAGACTGTCTTTTTTGCTCACTTGTTTGCAAGCAAGGTCAAAGCATCCTAAATACCATAAGGAGAAGGAATCTTCTGTCTTTCAGTATTTTTAATTGTGTTTGGCCTTGTTTGTCCATTTTCTTTTGGCAATACAACCTTGACTTTAAAATAGGCAACTACTGGTAAAACATTTTAATGTATTTTGAAATATATTAATATGCTGCTAATATTATATACTAAACATAAAATCACAGATTGGTTTGGGTTGAAAGGGACCCTAAAGATCAACTTGTTCCAAAACCCTTCCATGGACAGGAGCACCTCCCACAAGACCAGGTTGCTGAGGGCCCTGTGAAACCTGGTCTTTGAACACTTCTATATCGTATAGTAATCATATAATAATACTTTATTTATCATATACTATCATTATATGTGAAGTATGCATTTATATAAATTTTAAATTTAATTTAATAAATACGTTATTTGTATACACATCCATATAAAACCAGGCATGGACACATATGCATTTGCAGCACTTTTTACAGAACAAATTCTGACCTTGAGAACTAAATAACTACTGGTGGGATTTCTTTTCCTTCTCTAGCAAAATGCAATGCTAGCTGCTGTTTACTTAATGAATAATACTTCTAAGACACATTTTGAAGTGTAATACAGCAATTTTTTCCTTCTGTTTTCCCTGGATTACATCCCAGATACACAGGGGCACCATCAGTCTGAAAGTCAGAAAGTTGAAACATGACCCCTTGTTGTTTCGTTGTTATGAAGCAAGATGGAGTTGTCTGAGAGTTTTGTTTCTTCTTATTTCTGTTAAAAACTTTTTGGATGGGGAGGTTTTCTCCAATAACATGTTACACAAGCCGTACTCTACATGAGACAAACCTGTACTTGGACTTCAGGAGAGCATTTCAGACACTGGTGGACACTTCTTTCCCTGGTGTACACAATTCCTTAGGCTCCCAAATCCTTACACCATGCCCTTTTCAAAAAGACATCCCTCTGCTGACAGCTAGGATGGCTGTGTCTAATAAGTTTTAACAAAGTGAATCAAGGCTCTTGATCTGCAGTTGTCAGAGGAATAAATATGCTCTTAATGCCCCTCGGAACAATTGCTCCCTACAACTCCCTGACAGGAGGAGCCAGGTGGGGCACAGGCTCTTTTCCCAAGCAACAAGAAACAGGACAAGAGGAAACAGCCTCAAGTTCCACCATGGAAGGTTCAGGTTTGACATTAGGGTAAGTTTCTTCATGGAAAAGGTTGTTAAGTCCTGGAACAGGCTTTCAAGGCAGTGGAGGAGCCACTGTCCACTGGAAGTGTTGAAAAAATTGGTAGATGTGACTCTTGGGGACACTGTTGAGTGACGGGTTGGCAATGCCAGGTTAGTGGTTGGACTCAGTGATTTTAGAGGGCTTTTCCATCCTTAATCATTCTATGACTCCATGATTCTGCAAATTTCCTCCCAGAAATACCTTCCAGAAAGAGTGTTACCACTTACTCCAAAAGTGGAACCATGCATAGCTCCAAAGGCAGTAGGATAGTCACTGCAGGACCTCCACAGGTGCAGCGAAAGAGATAAGCACTTTCAAATCCCTACATCCATGAGGGAAGCCTATGAAAAGGAGAGGTCGGACTCTGGTTTAGCTCAGATGCCTAAGTCACTCGTGGATGTTTTTTTGCATCTGAGTTTAGCCCTCCTAGGTTGCATGGATATTTGGAAGAAGACTCAGCAGTGTGGTCAATGAAGTAATTATTTGTCGCATGAAAGAGAGCTGAGAGCAACTGAGAGCTCCATGGACTGCATGAACTACACCTCTGGAATGACTGACTGAGATGTGAACACCTGCATTGTAGACAACTGAGGTGGGAGAGAGGAATTTGGCAAAAAGATCCCAAATTAATTTTTTGCTAAGTAGAACTCTTTGTAATGATTTTTATTTAAACTACACTCCTTTGAATAAAATGAAAAATAATAAAAAAAGTAAAACAAAGGCATCCTGTTTCCAAATTTCTTCTTTTTTTCTAGTTTTAGTAGAATGAACAATAAAAAGGAACTTACAATAAAAGGGATGTATTTTGTCGTAGAAGGGCTTGAAAGAAACAACAGTCAAACCTCTTCTTTGATCAGGAGGAAAATACAGCTCTTCACTGGATACTGTAGTAATGAAGTAAATTAACTCTAACCAAGTGAAATTATAATAAATCCCACTCTTTGTAGAATAGCACCCAGATGGAAAATATATAGACATTCCAAATGAAATGCTGGCCTTGTTACACTCCCAAGAAAAACCCATTGATAAATAGTTTCCAGAGTCAGAGGTTTGATTCTTTTTTCTGCTGTGTTCTTTTATGTATCCCTCTCTCCTCATCTCCATTTCTGACATTGCACTCCTCCACTCAGTCCTCTGCCTTGTGCTACTGTGCCTCCCTTTCAGGGAGTCCCCTTCCAAAGCCTTTTTATCATGGTAACCTTTAGTTTGTGCAGACATTTCTCATAGAAGCTAATTTTCCTTCTCACTAATGGAAAGGCATTTTTCTGCTTTTTCTAAACAGAAAAAAGAGTGCAAGAGAGTGTAGTTAAGGAAGATGCTGAGAGGCATTCACACCTGAGTGAGACATTGGTATGTCTATACCTCAGAACAAAAGAAGTCAAGGACCAGTTTCTGGCCCAGGGGTTATGACAGTGACTGGCTCGCATCCACTGCTGCCTGGAGATCTCAAACTTGCACAATTGTCTTGGAGTCAGTTCATTGCCTTGGTCCAAGGCTGAGTCAAAAGAGAGCTATCAATTTGGTGGCTTTAGTTCTTACACTTTCTTCTTGATTTATTTCATGGTAAAGGTGGGCCCTGTGGCTTTTATTCAAGTCAGATGTTGAGGGTGAAGAATCACAGAATGAGTGTGCTTGGAAGGAATTGTGTCAGGTCCAACCTCCCTGCTCAATCAGGGTCGTTCTAGAGTGAAGAACATAATAGATATTTTAAATGTAGATTATACAGATGAACATCACTTGGTTAAAATAAATGTCCACTGGTCATCATAATAAGTCTGAAAACACCTCCTTCCTCATGTGTCACCAGCATACTGTTGTTTCTGCTTTTAGGCAGCTGTTTAGATGCTGTGGATGCTGTGGATATACAAGATGCCTTGTATGCACATAGTTTTAGGAAAAAAATTGAGCTTCTGCAAGTATTTGGCTCATTTTTTTGAGCCAAAAACGTTGGGCTTCAAAGGTGGTAGAAAAAAAAGTATTCAGCCACAAAGTCTTGGTGGAAAATAAATGCTGTGCCTTTTATACAAGATTAATGAGATCAGAGGAAACTTTTACTTTAGAGCACTCCAGCGCTTGTTACAACTAGTCTGAGTCTTTATTTCTCAATTTGCCTATTTTCTCTCTTCTTACTGTCTGCTCCACCCACATTTTCTCCTTAGAACAACCATAAAATTGCATTTACAGCTGATTTGTAATGCTCAGAAATGCAATTTAGATTCCTTAAGTGAGGCTGTCTCCTTCTAAAAAGAGAGGTCTCTCACTGTTTCTTTTTTTACCTGGCATACATCTAACCCTGCTCCTCCAGAATGGCAAGTATGATAAATGTGTCAAAAACATTCACATCAAAACCATGTGATACGAGTTGTTATTTTGACTTCTGTTGACACCTCCTGTTCTCTTTCACCCAGATGTTTCCATAAAGTAGCTCAATTCTTTTTTTTCTTTTTTTCCTCCTCTGACAGGAGAAACAGGCATTTCTGTTTCTAGTGAAACTGAAAGTCTTTCCTTCCTCTATTACTCTATGTGCGGGTGCTTTTATGCAGCTGAACATTTCTTTACTGGAACTATCTTTAAGATGTGGGAAGGATTTCTGTCCAAACACAGCTTTGATTCACTATGAACTAGTTATTCAGTTCATGCAAACTCCTCTGTGCATTTGCAGATATTTAGCTTGAACAGATTGCTCCCCACAAAGAAAGATAAGATTATCACAAGATAAAAAGTCTGTGTTTCCTAGAACAGCAGGTGAATTTTTATGGTGTCAGTGTTAAAGATGTCTAGGCACCTGACTGCTGTTGAAGTAATTGGCTTTTAAATACCTGCAAAAGGATATTTCTCATGATTTTTTGACCTAAAGGTTTGAAAGAGCGACAGTTATCCAAGGCTTTGTGAAGCATCCAGTGATGACTCGGAAATGCAGGATTCTGCTAAAAGGTGCTGAAGAAAGACAAACCCATTCTTGGAAGTGTTCAAAGCCAGCTTGGATGGGGCTTGAAGCAACCAGGTTTAGTGGAAGGTGTTCCTGCCCCTGGCAGGGAGGTGGATGTCAATGGTCTTTAAGGACTCAAACAATTCTATGATGATTCAATGCCAGTTGCTGCGGTCACTAGCAATGAGATGCCTAAAATAGCTGCAATGAATGCCCAGAAAAGAAGATAGAACTGCCCTTAAGGACAGGTAACTAGCCAGGCATCTAACTATGGAGCTGAAAATAAAGTTTATTTTTATTCAGCTTTTTCTAACATGAGCCTCTCCTAAAGTAAAAGTGCCACACTGCACACTTGGACTGCCCTTAAATATAGCAAATTAAGCACAGACGAGAAAGCTCCTTTAGAAATTGAATTTGTTTCAGTCCCTGCCTGTATCTGACCTGAAACAAGGACTGGAATCTTCTGGTCTTTCTCTCAGTGAAGTGTCCTATTCATGAAGATAGTCCAAGTCTGGGATGTATCTACCTCTCTTCTCCCTGGCCTCCACTCATGCTGTCTGTGAAAGAATGTGTCCTGAAATTGGTCTTGTAAATATTTCCTTAGACCAGAGGGGATCTTTGCGAAACACAGTTAAACCAGAATATTTGACCCAGTGTTTCCTGTGCTAAAATCAATACCTTAAATTAGAGTAATCACACTTAGAAGAAAAGACAGACTCAATTAAGTCGAGGACTGGCATGGGTGGTAAATCCACCACATCCATTGGCAAAGCTGTTCCTGTGATTAATTGCCCTCACTGTTAAAAAAATTACATCTTGCTTCCTGTTTGAATTTTCCAGTACAACTTCAATTGTTTCAGTCAGAAGTTTCTTAGCTTCTAGGTTCTGTCCACAACAGGAAACAGAAGTACCAAAATACCATGAAAAAAATATTTTTGTCTTGTTTTTCCTCCCTCAGAAGGAGGAAGGAATTAAACCAGTGAAAAAGAAACTAGAGATTTGCTTGGTCTGAGCACAGCTTCACCACTAAGCAGAGGCTGCAGAGGCTTTATTTAAGCTAACCTCTAGTTATCAAATCCACCTCTGCAGTTTTTCTCCAAAGTTTCTGAATCAAAGATATCCACTAGATAAAGGAGCTCATCCCATCTGAATGACTGAGACTGGGATTCAAACTGCATTAACAGCTCTATAAATTCTTCTGTGCTTTTTCATTGCTGCTGAAAAATTTGGCAAGTCTCATAAGGCTGGGATTAATCAGAATTCCAGCACTCCTTGGTTTGGGTCTTTCTGATGTACCTTGCAGTTTTGCTGTGTTTAACTGTGAATTCAAGGATTCTGTTCCCATGGGATTTCAGTGAAGTTAGCTCTGCTCTGGGCATATTATTCTGTGGTTTCTGACTTTCTGCCTATGTGTTTCTGTACAGCAGCTGGCAGGAAAATATGCAGCAAGGGCACTTAGTGCACCCAGGCAGAGTGAAGCATCTGTTTACATCTCTTCCTGAGCCAGGGTCAGAGCAGAGGTACTGGACCAGATTGTTTGTTTTATGCTGACCCCTTAACGTCAGGATCTGAGTCTGACTTCTCCTCCAAGAAATATTTTTGTGTCAGCTTGGATTTGAGGGTAAAAATCTGGTCATATGTAACATCAGGCACAATATTTGAATTGTTAGTGAGCTGAAAATTCTTGAGGTTTCTTATGACTTTCTTTCCTCATTCTTTTCCTTTTAATGTGCTGCTTTAATAGCAGGATGAATGTATGTTATGCATTTCAGTTTACACATGGTTCCAGCATTAAGCACCTGGATTTGAAGTCATTTCTTCCCTGAGGATTTCAACAAAGGCTTTGCCCCAATTTTCAGGATCCTGGTTGCTATGAGTTAGCCATGTGCCACAGCAATATTAGCTCAGAGAACAACATAGCTGTTTGCACTGCAAATGCAGCTCTCCTGACGGTCATAATGAAAGAAATCAGCTTGCATTTCTTTAATGACAAAGCCTCCCTGTGTATTAATTTGGTTCTACATGATTATACGTCTTGTCAGAGCAGCCCGACAAATGTGAAAACATAGACTAAAAGAATTGTCAGTAAAGTAATTTATGACCTTTTGTTCTGTGTTGCATGGCTTTACTTCTGTTTAGGAGCACGGGAAGGCTCCCTAGAAAGGAATACATTTATAAAATAACTTCTTGGCAAAGTGAGTTCCAAAATAAACTCAGGTTTCCAGTGCCTTTTACAAAATAAGATCTAGTTCTCATATTAATACATAAACTTTGATTCCTGGGCCAAATACCTGTTTGCATTTTTGATTTAGATTCATTGTGTGACAGAGCTGGGATGTGTACTGTGAGGGAATGTGTTCCTCTTAGTAATTTGAAAAGACTTTTTTAACTAATCTATAAGTGTTGTGATAGCCTAGCACAGCAAAAAAAGGCACAGTAAATTGGACACTGAAATTATGACAATATCAAATGGGAATACAAAACGGAATTTGGGCTGGAATTTAACATTCAGTTTGGAATTGAGATTAGTCTAAATTATTGAACTGGTGTCATTTGCCAAAAATTAGTTCATGTCCCTTCATTTCACTCTCTAAAATCAAACTGGATAAAGATATGCCATACTGACAAGTTACTGATTTCTTTTTGGTTTTTTTCAAAACATTTGGGAAGAAATTATCTTGTCTAATCCAGGAATCTCTGGGTAATGTCATAGAATATTATGTATTCTAGAATATTAAGCGTTATAGAATATTATAGAGTATGATATAGAATAGAATGTTATAGAGTCGATTTGAATGTTATAGAAAGCTATACAGTTGGGCAAGTGTATGCCATAGGTTGATCTTGATGATTATAATAGGCTTTTTGGCCTAAAATCCTAACAAATTTCGTGTTATTATTGTAACTCACTTTATATAAGATGTCCTGGAATATATCCTTTGAAAAGGCTTGTGCATATAGGAAAATGTGTAGCAAGTGAACTGTCAACTCTGCTGCTGAAGAAAACACTTTTAACATCTCATTCTTTTTAACAGAGATGATTCATCAGGGATCGTTTGCAAATCTTGGGGATTTGCAAAGTGGTGTCTTTGTGCAAGATAAAGCAAACAAAAATCCAGAGTGCTGGTGCTTGTCAGCTTGATGCTTATAAATGTTTCTATTCTGAGGACTGGATTTTGAAGACGAAAAAAAAAAACAAAACCAAAAAAACGCCTCAGCACTGCAGTCAGGAGTGTGACTTCAAGTATGAGCTCTGTTGTCAGGTTGAAAACAGACTTTGGAGTGAAAGGTGGGGCTATCCCAGTAGCAGGTGGACTACACAGACACCTTTTCCACCACTGTATTTCTCACACAGAAGGTTCATGTAATGTGGCTCGATGGCTCCAGCCAACAGGTTTTCCACATAACCCATTTCACCAGCTGTCAGGCTCACAGTGATCCTAAACCCAAAATATCCATCCAGCCTAAAATATCCATTAGTCCTACACAGTCTTCATTTTTAATTCCTGTTTGCCTAAATTTATGCATGAACTGAAGTGCTTCAAAGGAATGTGGTTAAATTATCCACGGTTCCTTGCCCGTGGTTTCTTGCATCAGTAACTTGCGGTATTTCAGACACATCTTCATGTTCAGAAGTGACCTCGCCTTGAAGGGAAAGATAAAATCTCAGTTGCTGACATTGATTTGGCTTCAAAAACAGCAGGAAAGCAAATATCACAAATGTATAGCCAGAGACAAATGTTCAAATGAGAAGAGAATCCCTTCCATTCCCTTTCCCAGCCCTCTGGCCATGGAAAACATGATGGTTGCCCTGTAGCTCAGGCTCTGTCAGCAATTCCATCACTGCATTCTGACTGTCAGAGCTCACTTGTGGGAAATTTTCAAGCCATGCTTGTTTGGTTTTCCTCTTCCTGTTTGACTTGTATCTTTAAATAATATGGTTACTTCACAACAGTTTGTTTTTTGACTGGGGCACAGGGCATATTTTTCTAGCAGATAAAATACTTCCCACAATTTGCTTTGTGTTATTTCCCCTTTCGTAGGCAAAGCTGATAAATTCAGGGTAATATGTAATAGATGCCTTCCTGTTTTTACTTATTGCTCTGTCAGGCTTGTCAGCCAGAAATTTATTAGCTAGTTTTGTGGCTGTAACATTTAAACAAGAAAGACTAAGCAGTACACTTACCCTACAGAGCAAGTGTGAATAACAGTGCTGATGCAGTATCCTGCTCCACAAACCAGCCTTGGGGAGGTATAGTAGGTCTTTTCCACATCAGTAAGACCTTACTTATATACCTATCTTAACTTTTAATGTTTATTCCTTCATTTCTACTCTGTGCCACTCTCACTTTCTGAGCAATTGGCAAGAGGACAAAAGGAATACCTGCTGGTTTTAATTTCATCCACCCAAAAGTGAGTTGACCTGACTCAGCAGTCACTGAGCCTCTGCCAATCAGTGGAGTCAGGAAATCTGCATGAGCAGATCTAATGTATTTATTTATTTACTATGGATAGGATAGGTTATTCTCTGTGTCCTTTTCTCTCCTCATTGAATGCAGGGAAAGCCTATGTGATGAGTAACCACAACTGAAGGCCAAAATTCAAGATGGTGAATGCCTCTCTTCATCAGCTGGCTGTGGAAAGAAGTCTCAGGAAAAACCCATGAACTGAGATTGTCTGTCACATTATTCTAGCAGTACTCCTGATATTCACACCTCCTTCCTCTACCTTTTCTTGCTTATTCTACTGTTCAGTGTCTGAGGGACATATTACCTTCAACCCAATCAAGATGACTCCACCCATGGAATCAGTGCCATGGACCCTCTGCTGTTCAATAAAAACTTCAATTATCCAAAGTGAACAGCTCAGATCTAGTTAAGGGACAGGTGTTTGGCCATTTGGTTTGTTTGTTTGTTTGTTTGTTTATGTATTTGTCTGGAACCCAAGTTATCTTTTAGAGAGGCAGGACAAGCATAAGTATTCCTTGGGTTGGAAGCTGATGAGATGAGGTGTTGGAGGCAAGGAAAGGGAGTAACTTTTGTAGCACACAGGGTACATACCACACTAAATGGTGATAGGAGAGTTAAAGGGCACTTCAAATCTCTCCACAGTGGTGAACCAGCTTCTGAATACTATACTGAACAGTGACTCTTAAAATTCTGGAGAGGTGCTAGAGAGTTGACTGAACATGGAAGAAAATCTGTCTTGCTGAGCTGAGACATTTGAAAACTTGCAAGTCTGAGAAGCATTTGAGTTGAATTTTCCCCTTTTACCCAAACATGGGGGAAAATGCTAGTGTCCCCTTGCACTTCACTGCAGCAATTAAAATGCTTCCTTTTCTGGAGTTTCTGAGTCACTTGAGGCTCCTGCGGGCAGTAGGCAGGAGGAAACACTGGTCCTGCAGAGCAGCTGTGCAGAAGGCACTGGTGTGCCTCCCTGCTGGAGTAGTGTCAGTGGGAACAGAAACATGGCCAGGATAATAGTCTTTCCAGATGTCCCCACACAGTGATGTTTTGGGCATTTTCTGTATTTGGAAAACACCCTATTTTCTGTGCTACTCAAATAACACCCACTTAGGGCTTGGGAGCTTGCACGTTGCATCTAAATCGACTTTTTTTTATTGGTTTTGCAGCCCGTGATTGTGCCCCATTGATGCAAATTGTCAAATATATCCCTTCTTCTATCCTGCTGACCAACAGAGCAGAGTCATGCTCTATAAACTGCGCCGCACACAAGAATTGTGTGGCATTTTGAGACAAGAGGGGATAAAGAGGAAGGAAATCATAATGGCCACACTGAGTTAAGTCAAAGGTCTCTTGTTATTGGTCTCCTGACTTTAACACTTGGTGGTAGCAAATGATAAGGAAAAGTGTGAAAAGCAGTGTGCCCCTGGAGACTTTCCACAGTGATCTTTCCTTGTGTCATCTAAGATCTAATTTTTGGACTACATAAATCACTCTTAGGCCCCAACAGCCACAGTAGGAACTGGGCAAAAAATATCGCTGGAACACTATTCTGAATCAACAATACATGTGATACCCACAGTCCAAATGTCTGTCTGCCCATGGCATCACACCATTTTGGAAACAAAGGCTTTTTCCTTCCTTTGCTCCTCTGTGTGAGTGAGTACATCCAGACTGAAGATCATTTTTTGTTGTTGTTCAGCAGCTGCTGCTGTTTTGAGTTCAATCAATTTAGGCACTTCATTTCTTCCACTTTGTCCATGGGACCCACCAGTATTAACCCTGAGTGAAACATGCAAAGTGGGGCAAACATCTGAGCTCTTTCTAAGAACTTCCTGAGAATCCAGACAGTGTTATTTGCTTCACCCTTTTCCACAGTCAATGGCTACTGTATTCCCTGTGACATTATTGTACTGCGAGACTGGCCAGGATGTCATTGCCCTCAGATTTTCTAAGGTAAAGAATCCCAGTTTTGAAAAATAAGCCATTTATGAACCGCTTTATAATCCAAACATATATTTGTAGGATACAAGTGATTATCCCTTTATCCTGGAAAGAGTATGAGGAAATGGAAGCACAGTTTTGCAGGAGGAACCTCCGCGGTGCCACTATAATAAACTTTAAAGGATGTTAGAATTTACTTTCCATGCCTACACCCAGACACAAAGTCTATACATTCTGTCATTACACACATAAAATGAAAACACTTTCCAATCCAAAGCAGAAAAGGGCTTTCCTCCTTGTTCAGCAATTAAGAGGTTCAGTTATGGAAACATCGTGTGTTCTTCAATTTGAAAAGGACCTAGTTCCTTCTGGTGCCTGATGTTATTAAATCCACATTAAAAGGACACATCTCAGAGAAACAGTGAAGTCATGCATCTGAATGGAATAGCACCATAATCCATTTCTATCACATGCTGTGTTTTCCAAATTACAGCTCTTCATAGTTGTAGATTGAAGGTTGTATTTTTCTATTTAGCTAACAGAAAATAACTTCTACTGATTTTCCACCAGCAGTTCATAAATCACCATAAACAGAGAGCTTATCTAGAGGTTTGTGAATACATACTTTTTCAATTTAGTGCCCAAGAGAAAAGCTGCAAAACAAAACACTTAGTTTTGGTCTAAATTAAATGTTTCACATGACCCAAACTGTGTAATTTCCTTTTTTCCCCCATCTCTTTAGTGACAGTATGCCATTTTGAAACTGAAGTATGAAAACATTTTGTTTTGAAACTATTAAATGCTTTATGCAGAGATGTACCCCTTTCCACACCGAACTCTGTAGTACAAAACCGTAGACGAATTCATCAGGATAGAATCAGGGTGTTTATGAAGAGGCATGCTGCATGCATTTCAGCAATGACCATAAACTAAACAGGAAAGGTTCTGACTTGATAAAAATAAAATATTTCTCATTAAAGGACAGTGAAGCACTGGAAGTACCTCAAAGAGTTTGTGCAGTCTTGGTCCTTGGAGATTTTTTAACATCAAACTGAAATAAGCCCCAAGGAACTGGGTTGAATTAAAGGTTGACCCTACCTTGAAGTTGGACTAGAGGTCTCATGAAGTTCTCTATAACCCAAAATATCCTATGATTGTTTGCATTGGGCAGAAACAAACCATTTTGATTAATCCCAATATGTCTTGTTCGGGAAATAAACCTGTTCTGCCAAGGACATCCCATTTAAAGCTGGTTAGCCACTTCAGCTTGAAGTCTAACAAAAGGCATTTTAATGAATTTGACTGTTGGTATCAACACAGCAGAAGACAATGTCAGACTTGTTAGGATTGAATTTGCTGCTTTAATTTCCCTTTTGTTACAGAATTCTCATCTTAAGGAGTCTTCAGCACTATTTAGGTGAGAAGTGGTCACATATGCACAGGGCTCACATTTCTTTTCCAGGAAAGGAATGTTATTTTCAGATATTTGAACTGGAATAAGCTGAAGCTTTAAGAGCAAGTAGTCTTTTCTTGGATATGATTAAGGATTGGAGTCACTCTTTTGTTATCAAGAGCAATTATTTCTGTACTTGTTACAATTACATTTGTAATTATTGTGAAGAACATTTTCTAAACCATTGTTCTTTCTTCACAGATTGCTACTAAAATAAATTGGTGAACATTTTTGTGTTTTAGTTCACAGAAATGGAGCTCAGGCTGGAGAAGAGATGGCTCCAGGGAGACCTCATTGTGGTCTTACTGTACTTAGGTGTTTGGAAGAAATCCTTCACTCAAAGAGAAGTGAGGCCCTGGCACAGGTTGCCCAGAGAAGCTGTGGCTGCCCCATCCCTGGCAGTGTCCAAGGCCAGGTTGGATGAGGCTTGGAGCAGCCTGGGATAGTGGAAGGTGTCCCTGCCCATGGCAGAACGTTTGGAACAAGAGGTGCCCTCCAGCCCAAGCCATTCTCCATGACTCCATGATTCCATGGTTCTAAATGGACTTTTTGGAATGTCACTGTTTACATAGGCAACTTTGGTTACCAAGTCAGGAAATGAAGTTACATAATGAACATTTGATAGAGAACATTCCCCAAAGTGTGTAAGAATGGAGGCCTCAGGTTCCCCCTCAACTGAATCTTGAGTGGTACCAGCAGGTCCTGGATTGGTGCAATTACATGAGGCAAACTCTACATCCTGATGGTTTCTTCCTCCTTCAGCTCTAACACGGTAATTTGGAAAACTATAACATTTGCAAAACTTTAATTCCACCAATGGATAAAACAAAACTGTAATTTTATAGAATTAATTCCATGCTGTGAGAGACCGAAATGGTTAATGGCTTAAACACTCTTAAGATCATCAGAGGAGTTTTGTCTGTAGCAAACTGTGCAAAGAAACAGCAGCTCATCTGCCACCATGGAAAGCCCACTCTTCTGGTCAGTGCTGATTTAGATTCAACCATGACAAGATGATGCCCCCTTTTTTAAACTCTAAGCCCTACAGAGTGAGCATGAACCCTTTCCCAGCTCTTGTGCATCCTCTGTGTGCTCTGTACACTGAGTTCTTGTGCTTCATTGTGTGCTTAGACCATGATGATTCATTGAGAAGGTACTAAGACCATCCTGAATATTTTGGTGCAAGTAAAAAAACCCAATAAAAACATAAGGAAGTCAAGGTCGGAGTCTCTAGGCCAAGGAGCTAGGGAAAACATGTAATCAGAGAGATGTTACAGGAGTAGTGAATTACTTTGCATTATTCTGATGCTTTTTCATTACTTCCTGCAGTGCAATATGACTGGATGAGTCATCACAGCAGCAAGGACTAAATTTAGGGTATCTTTGAAGTAATGACTCTTCGCTGCCTATGCTAAATGGCCTCTGTTTCCTACCTAAAAGACTACTGATTCAAACTGTGAAAGGACAGGGACTTTAACTTCTTGCCTAATACAGGGTCATCAAGGTGAAATCATGACATTTAGGAAATAACCATCAACTTGTGTCCTTTGGCAGTGTTCTTAGAATCCATGCAGTATAAATCAGGAGTTACGGTGTTCTTCCCTGCTCTGAGACAAATGCAGTAGCAGTCATGCCTCCTAATGCATTCCTGTAACTGTAAACTAATTATTATGGGCAATAATTGCAGTGATAGGGTCAGTTACAGTTCTCATCACTGCACTTTCACTAGCTAGCATGCATTCATTAATGCTCCCAGCCACTGGCACAGCATATATGAGCAACTGGAGATCTCAGGGGGAGGATCTGCGCATAAATCCTGCACAAGTGCAAAAATTAAAATAATCTTCTTTTTCACTCCCCATCTACATCGTCATGCACCCACTTTTGTGATGAGGGAGCCCAAAGTTATATTTTAATGATGGGGAGTTATACCTGGCAGCCAAGTATCTGTGGAGCTGGAAAGACCAGAAAAATCTGTGAAAGAAAGCTGGCATTTGGCAAATTATGTCAGCCACTAAGAATCTTACAAGGCGTGTGATCAGAGTTCCCTGACTGTGAGCCAGTGATTCCTGAAAAAGACCAGCTGTCAGCCATGAAAAGGAGAGTGGCTCCTGGAATGGTGGCTGGGAGCTAAAAACTGCAGCAGTCTTGGGAGATGCAGACCTTGGAGCCTTGTATTTCTCCAGCACCTGCAGAACAGCATCAAAGAGAAAGGGAGAAAAAATGAGGAAAGAAAAAACTAAAAGAATATTAAACAAGATTGTTAGGACTTGCCTGGGGCTTGGGGAACGTGAAATATCTTCCAGAATGGATCACTATGATAATGAAACTTTAGAACCCGATTAAAGTTCACAGCAGTGGGGAGAGGCAGCTCCATCAGCTCACAGCTGTGGCTGAGCCTGGGAGGAAGGAGAGCTCTGCCTTAAAATCCACCCAGGGAGAACACAATTTCGGGAACATCTGGCACACTGGAGGAATTTAAAGGGTCAGCTAGAGTGGTAAGTGCGGGAATGCACCTGGCAAGACCCAAGTGGAATTAGGTTAAAGCACCATACAACATGTGCCCGGATGCACTGCAGGTCTATCCCCTTTCAGACTGGGGGTTCAGAGAACCCAGAGCTATAGAAGGAAAAAGAATTTTCGTGGGCATGGCTGGGAGGAGAGGGAGAAATCTAAAAGCAGGTGACTTTTTTTGGTAACAAATATTTCACAGGAAATATTGAACAAGAAAGCCACAGAGTCAAGTTCTAATGATTTTAGTGCAAAATAAATTTTAAGCAAAGTAGGAAGAATTAAACTTAGAAAGTGAATATAAACTACATTTCCTGAGGAATATAAAAGTGGATGTCCCTTTGGAAAGTGAGTGCATGAGAATAAAAGAAGTCCAGAGAGAAAGGGCATTCAGTCTTTCCTTCCTCTGTAGTTTTTTTTTGTTGTTGCATGTCAGAACCCTTGCAAGACTCCTGTCCTTTTGAGGAAGGACACAAAGAAGAACTGCAGGTAGCAAGAATTGTTCATGGGGGTTTCTAAGACATACTTAGAAGAATTTTCAGGAAACTGCAGACTCAGAGAAACAGATGACATTCTGTCCTTGTTGAATCCAGAGGCTTCATACTGACTCTTTCCTCCCCATATAAGGGCAATTCCGAACAAAAGATGAGCAGAGAAGGGTGACCACAAGCATCCCATCTGAAAAGAGGTACCAATAAGCGTTTGTGTTTACGTGTCAGGCCAGCTCAGGCTGTTTGGAATGGTTGTGGACACCATTAGGTCTCATTAAGTCCACAGCCTGGGTAACCAAGGACAACCTCTTATGCCTGAAGATCCAAGCTGAGGCTTCATTTTCGATAAGTGAAGAAAGTTAAATCCTAAAGTGAGATCCAGTGAAGTCTTAGGATGGTTTTCAACACCCTATTTTTTTGTGAATAGCCACAGTTGGAGATCCATGAAAAAGCAGCTGTCACTCACAGAATTCAGTTCGTTTGGAGCAAAGCTCAGTTGGTCCAGACAGGAATTTTCTTTGAAGTTTGGAATAAAGTTTCACTCTTCTGTTCTATAAACCCAGTCTAATGATAGATGGTGACAAGGCAAACTGTTCGGAAAGGCAATTTTACCTAAGAAAAAAGCTTCCCCCAGACTTCTGTAGGAATGCGGGCCTTAGGACCTCTGTTTTCCTCCCTCCACCCTACCTAGGAACTTTATACAGCTCAAAAGAAATCTAAACAATTGCAGGGAGTTTTGGCTGGGAATGCTGAGAGCTGGCAAGGCCCTGCTCCCTCCCTAGCTGCAGTCATTTATGATCATTAAAGCTAGTCTCTCTAGGAAAAAAAAAAAAAAGACAAAATGTGGAAGTGCATGAATCATACATTCCAAGCAGTAAAAACATAAAATTATAGAAGTTAGACTGTATGATTTTCCTGTCCCTCCCCCACTTCGCCTCCATTCCCTGACTTAAAATAGAAGAAAGCTGCAGAGAAGTGAGACCAAGGATTAAGTCAGTCAGGAAGGAATCAGCAGAGCTGCTCTGAGATCTGTAGGCAAAGCAGTGAGCAGCACAAGAAATAACTATACCAGCATGTAGGGAAAAAAAAAATATAAAGGCAGATTAGAAGACTCACAATGGATTCAGGAAATTTTATTTAGGATCCATTTTGTTTTTCTGAACCTGAAATAATGGTAGGATACCATATATACATTGCAAGAAAGAATTCCCCACTTTCCAGTCTAAACATACAAAACAGAAGGAAGTGGACAGGAAAAAGGCAAACAGCAAAGACATTTGTGGTTGTTCACTGTTTAGGTGACAGAACAGCCTGAAGCCCTATATGGGATGAAAATTCAATTTTGAGACAAGAGTGTCCTATTTATATGACAGATCACTGAATTGACCAGCGCAATCTCCATGAACAAGTGCTCCAACTTCCCAGAGTTACACATCACCAAGAAAAGTGCACTAACTAATCCATTTGTCACATTTTCCTTTCTGGAACTTTGTTATTCTAATTTGTGTACCAGTCAGTTGGGTTAAAATTGAGTTAAATTCAAGAGTAACCACAATTGCAGGGATGGTTCTTAGCTCTGTTTTAGCAATTTGTCATCGTGTTTTCTGGAGGACGTTTTCGCTACAGCTGATGACATTTAGGTCTGAAAGACTTTGTGAAATGAAACAAAACCAAGCACAGCCAACGCAAAAAAAAGGACAAGCAGTGTTTTGCTCATTTTACTTTCAACGTTTCTTTTCCTATTTGGAAAAATCCGCTCACCAATCTGACTGAAACCTTATCTGCAGTTGGCACAAGCCGTCACGGATTCACTGACATGAATGGAGTTTACACCTGCTGTGGATCCAGCTCAATGACCAGAAACCTATGAAACCTTACACTAAGTAGAAAAGGGGGTAAAGTAGTGCAGCCCCTGTCCCAGGGGGTGCACATGTGCTCTTACAGAGTCAAGAAACATGAGTTTCCCCTCAGAGGAAAGTGGAGTAGGTTTGACAAAGCAGCGCTGATGAAGAAAGCCAAGAAGCTGCCAAAGCTGGAAAGTAGATGTGAAAAAGGAGTAGACATATTAATGATGGTTTTCTGTGTTTTCTTGTCACTTTCAGAACTCAGCACAAATCCCTCTGCTATTTAATGGAGAGGTTTCACTCAATTAGAAGGCTGATGATGTTCCTATCAGCTTTTCATTAAATCAAAATGGCTTGGGAAGCTGATTTTGACTAAACCCCTAGGTTAGAAGTGACAATTAAGGAGCCTGATGAAGGGGGAAATTTTAGACCCAGAGCAGCCTAATAAAGGAGAGAACATTTGAGTCCATCAGCTTTTAACAAGTCCCAGTACAGCTCTGCTGTGGGATCCTGAGATAGCTTCCACACCTTTCCTTGCCTTACTTTTATGATTCCACCTTTAATGCACACACATTATAACTGTCCTCCTTTTCACAATAATGTCTAATGAAAAGCAAAAAGCAAAACAACCCTGCCCATTCCTGCCCAAGAACTTTGAGATTTTAGATGAAAACCAGTGGGTTAGTATGAAACACATAGCCTAAAACCCAGTCTTAGGGTAGCTGAGCTGCCCTGAAGCTTTACATATATGCTTCAAATTATCTGTTTAATGGTACTTTGCATAAGGAGTTTTGTTCAAAAATTTGGTTTTTTTCCAAAGGCAGAGCGAAGTCTCATGGGAGATATCTGTGTAATCTGTAAACAAAGGATGTCCACACCGAAAACAACAGTCAGCGTCTGAAATGTTATGACAAGCTCAAGGTTCATTTTCCTGCTCTGGGCAGAAGAAAATATAAATGTTCAGTGACTCATCCCAAAACATGGTGATAACCAACTGGGACAACTGCCTTCAGAATACCTACTTTGGGGCTCACAGAAGACAATAATAACCAGCCCCAGTGTTGACTGAAAGCTGAAATCAGGAAGCTGATAAGAACTGGTGGTCAGTGTTCCATGGTGGAAATTTTAATACTTCACCCGCGGGGACTTGAGAGCCTCTTGGAAGGTGAGGACACATAAGCAAGGGAGAATTTTTGAGGACATCTGGAAACACAAGTTGCAGCACACAAAGGCACTTTTGTTCCATGGCAGGATGCCTATTTTGGCACCCCCTGAACATCCCTTTTGCTGTCAAGTCCCATCTTTCTCTTCACAGAAGTGCTGGGGATCAGTCCCAGCAGCAAGGATCATGAGATGATGTAAAGATGGGCACCATTAAATTGCATTGACCAGAGAATGGAATTGTAGAATCACAGAATGGTTTAAAGGGAGATTAAAGATCATCTAGTTCCAGCCCTGCATGGTCAAAGAGGGAGGAACAGCTTGTGTGCAAAAGCTAGGAGCGTTTGATGAGATGGGGAATAGGGAAGGGCACTAAGATGTCAAAGAAAATTGACAAATAACAGCAAATAAATGAAAAAAAACCCAACCAAACAAACAACAAAAACCAACAAACTATTAAATCAGCATTGTATTTCTTCCCTACTGATTCCACTTTCAGCTTCCTGGTGAAACCACCGGCTTTAGATTATTTGCTGACAAATAACTGCTAATTGCTGACAAGTAACTGCTGACAGGAGGATGAGGCAAAGGTCCCACCACAGTTTTCTCAAGCAGGGTGCACTAATGTGGCACATTTTGGACTCACCTACCAGCAGGGATGTAATTCACAAACCTGTGAGGCACTTTTGGTCTTTCAGCATTGTTTTGCCTTACAACTCTATAGCACTGGTGGGAAAAATAAAATAGTAGCCAGAATTGGAAAGTCTAATGTCAGACAAAATATTGTACCATCAGTAATTCTTTCTTTTTCAAAGCAACCCTTTGATGCCTCTTTGATCAGTGGCTAGTTAGTACAGTATGTCTTCCTCTGACAAACAATTTCCTGTGCCAATATTATAGAGTGCTCTGATATGCACATTAAATCTAAATTAGTGTATTAAATGTGTTAAACTGCATGCAACTGTCAGCTAATCTGACATTTATCTCATGCACCTGATATACTGCCACCCACGTCTTCAGCGGAATCTCAATTTTGTTATACTTGAAGTACGGGAAAATAATGTGTAT
>VXBT01002958.1:78509-91288 GCA_013400235.1 Oriolus oriolus
CTGATACAAGGCATTATCAAAATCCTTACATTCTGTGTGCATTTAACTGGAGCTGGATATACCACAGGTGATGTGATTGCATTCAGGATGATCTGCTGAGTTTACCTGGGATTCTAATGTGGATCTTCTGTGGGTCTTTGACACCTTCTGCTTGGATCTGAGGCTACACACTGCAGCCTCAGGGCACCAATTTATTGAGAGACGAGGGCATAGCTATGGAAAACTCCACTTCTGGAGACGTGATACTACAGCAGGTAGCCTAAAGTGTTTCTGTGCAATGCATCAAAGAGATATCTTTGTACACTACTACACTTGCCAAATTATATGGCTTAATTATTGGAAATACGAGTACAGACATCATGGAAGTTATTCAAAGTAGCACTAAAATGAACTGACAACCAAAAGCCAAATCAGAACTAATTTCTGTAACTGGATTAGTTTGATTTGAGCTGTGACAAAACTGAGTTTTCCAGAACCATAACTAAGCATTAGGCAGGCAGTGCTGGACATCAGGATACAGTTTGGGAAGACCTTTAGCTGATGAAAGATGTGGCCTAAGGGAAAGAACAGATGACTTCTAATGCCTTTATCCTGTAGGGTTAACATGCATTTTTCCCCCCATTTAAGAACCATTATGTTATCACTTGCTGTAAGTCACCTTGAAATAAACTTTTGAAATATGCCGTAAAAAATCTTGGATGAGAATTACTTCAGGTTTTATAGACTACAGATCATGTGAATACCAGCTGGATACAGATCACTCTGAAAACTTCAGGACAGCATCTCTTCAGGATTTCTCGATCCACTCTGTATCAGGTAGAAATTCAGCGGCACTACACTAACAAAGAAGCCATAAAAGGGTTTCAGTTGGAAAGGACCTTAAAGACTACCTTGTTCCAACCCCTCTGCCATGGTCAGGGACAGCTTCCACTAGATCAGGTTGCCTTGGGCCCCATACAACCTTCCTGCATGTTTCAGTGCCAGGAAGATTACAGGAAGACCTAAGAGTAGGAATCTCTGCTTACAAACTCCACTTATATAACATTGTTTTACCACTGTGCGTAGGTTAGACAGCACTGAAGGAATGAAACGTTTTCCCAGACTGATACAGAAAATTCAGCAGTTAATACTTTCAATTAAAACCCAGAATTTACCATAGCCTGAAAAGGGTGAGTTTTTCTTACTGTAGCAAAGGCACATGAATCACAACTGCTGAATAAGTAGTGGGAAGACATGTTCACTGGGATGGTGCCAGTGGATAGTTTCAGCCTGTCTCTGCTGACAACCATGGCATAGACTCTCCATGCACAAAATCTGGGTACTCCCTTCCCTACACCAAAAAAAAAAAACCCAAAAATTAGAAGAATAAAGAAGCACTGAAAAAGCTTTGAAAATGTGACACAGCTCTTTTCACTCCCTCTCTCTGCTTCCAAAGGAACCTTGGTAATACATCTCTCCTTGGATTTTACAACAGAACTGCCTTCCAGTTTGAGAGATGGTAGCAAGGGTAAAACTGCCAGTCCTGTGACACACTGCATGATTCATGGACAGCCCAGCTTACGGTCACCCAGCTCTTTCCATGACCCTTACCTGTGCTTCAGGAGTTCCCCTGAGGGTATTAGAATTTGCAGAGGGCCCTATCACAGCTCCAAAGTCTACTGTGGGTTTTGGGCTTTGTAAATACCCAGCAAAGGAAAGGAGCAACAAGAGAACTTCTGCTTGTGAAGTGCTACCCCTCCATTTCACAGTACCCATATTTCAGAGTATTCCTTCGTAAGTGTCACTTTTTTGATCACCCAGTTAATTGTGGCATGACGGAGGTGGGGAGCAGAGTTTCCTCAGGGCTGTGTGGAGTGGATGCCATCATTACCCAAACACAGTTAGGGGAGTTCTACTCATCCATGACACCACCAGGCTTTTGTTTGCTAAGAAAAAGTTTTCCTGGCCCAGTCTGGACCCTGTAACTCCTAAATTTCAATATGACAAAAGAGCATCAACTCAATTTCTCCACGCGGTGATCTCAAAACTTCTAAAGCATTTTCCAAGTGACAGCAGCTGCACAATGTTCCATTAATCACTGCTGACAAGTTCTCCTGAGCAGCCCCTGATTGATCCTGATGTTGTCAAACTTTCTTTTTCTTTTGACATCTTTCTGATTGGCATCTCTGTTTAGTGCTTTTGTGACCTTTCTGCTGTATTGATCCACACAAATCACAGGGAAGTGAGCAGTTTCATGAAGGGGGAAAGTTGATAAGAACAGGTCAAATGGTTACTGGGACCTCCATACACCTCCATTTTAATGATTGATTAGCAGGAGAGCAGACCAAGAGCCAAGGACATCAAATTTAGGAAGTGATAAGGGGGCTATAAGGAGGTCCTTATAGTCTATTTTTAGGGTTCCTGTTGAAGCCTCTTATCTTGTAGGATTGATTAGCAATGTGAACAGACTCCTGTTGCAAGCCGAGATAATTTATAACAAGAGGTTTATTGAGAAATTTGGCAGCGAGTTTGGTGGTGCCGGTTCTGTGGACGCAGGTCTTGGCATCAGGAACTGCCCTTCCTCCTTTCACAGGCTGGGTGGAAATGAGGTGAGAGTCCCCACTGCAAGGGAAAATGCTCAATAACTTTGGGATCAGAGCTGTGTGTAGCTGCACACCTTCTGGGTATCTCGCAACACACCACAGCACATTTGACGCGTGGGGAATCGTCTCCAGCACAAAACTTCCTAAGATCCAGACACGCACAAACACACAGTAAATTAATTAGCAGAATCTTCAGACAGATTGATAATGGCCACCACAAACACATGGACTAGAATGCGGGAGCGCAGAACAGGATGATCCAGGCAGAGGGCTGGATGCAGCTGAATGCACAAAATCCCCAAACAAAACAAAATACTCCACAGAGTCATCTGTCACAGCATAGAAAATCTTGCTTTATTCTATTTGCCTCCTTTTCTCCTCATGCATTGCTCCTAAAGGCTTGCTGTTCAGGGAGATATGTTAAACAGGGAGAGCAGGCTAGCTGAGAAAATAATTTGCAGGTTGGGGATCTGAACGCTCAATTTTTAAACATTCTTTCACTTCAAAGCCCTGTGCATTTAATATGGAGAACATGTATGTGAATGTGCATTTGAGTGTGTCCCTTCCCTGAAAAGCAAAGTATTTTATAAGTATATATTTTTTAGAAATGGCCATGGCTGTTAGTTTCTATGATAAACCTGTTGCTGATATTGAATATTTTGAATTGTGTTGTAGAGACAACAGCACTGGTTTATAATGAAAATAAATATAGGTTCAGTGCAAGGACATACAGCACTTAGAAAAGAAATTAGAGTCTTTCAAAATGGGAAGAATATGTTTTCTTTAATCCATCTTAGCCTTGTTTAGTGTCTAACACTGATCAATACCTTTCAGAGTGTGGTAATGGTCCATATTTAGATATCAAGCAACTTAGCTGTACTGTATTTTGTATTGAGATAGCTGGTTCTCAAATTCTCATTTTTTTTTCCTCCACTGCACAATTTCAATAAACCAAACTATTATCTCATGGGAAGCCCTGAAAATTCTGAGGAAAACAAAAATAAAGATTACTGGAATGGAACATTTTGTTCACGTAATATCTTCCACCCTAGCAGTACTTCTTCCTGTTAGACGCAAATACTCATTTTAAATTTTGTCACCAAAGCCCAATCAAAACATAATAAAATATACCTCAATAGGAATATAATTGAAATCATCACAGATTTGCAAAAGTGGTTGCATTTACTCAGAAAAATGTTTTCAGCAGGAAGTATGCTGATGCTTTTTAGAGCATGTCTTTTAATTTGACTTTTTGGGGAGCACATCTGTGTCATTGATCCTCTCAGAGTGGTAAAGCTACAACTTGGAAATCTCATAGTGATGGCAGGAGAGCCCACCCTTCCTTTCTCTTGCTACGATGATATCTTAAACTGGTATTACTTTTACTTCTTTTGTTGCACAGATATAGGACCTACAATTGTCATCCTCACACTCTGAGGTGAAATGTGAGGGAAACACTACTCCACCTAAAGTGTGTGGACACAGACTATCAATTTATTGGACTATTCTGGTCTGTGTTTTTCAGTATGCTCAGTGGAGTTAAACAATATGAGATGACATTTGCAACACAACCCAATGTCCTGGGGCAGAACAAGTACCAGAGTCAGAGGAGTGCAGTGGTTTACTAAAGATTTATAGCCTGAGTTTTAAAGAGTAGTAAAGAGCAGTGTAATAATATGTGGCACTTGGAAGCCTGGAAGCAAAACTTACCCTGACGTCTGCACTACCAATCCTAATTATGTTCTACTATTAAGTAAGGCAGTTAATAATCTGTATCATAGCTGAAAGGGTTTGGGGGGTTTATTCTTTCCTATTTTCATTCATTTAATATTCTATTTTACCAGTCCTTTTGGTAACAAACATATTTCCCTTATTTTAGATTTTGGGTAGCACCCTGCTGCCCAAGAAAAATTCAAGGCAAGGCATTTTGGTGCAGCACCAGGAGAAGTGACGGACATCTCCAGTGACCTGCAAGATCACAGCACATCTGAGTATCCCAGGTGCAATGCAGAGCCGGGTCGTTTCTAGTTCTGGTTTAACAAAGGGACCCACTCATTCAAGTATATGGATTTCACTGACATTTATGCAACGACAGCTCTTAAATATTCTTCTGCTTAATTGCTCTGAGGAGTCTGTTTTGGTACTAATCATTTAAATGCACCACGCAAGATCTCCTGTAATAGTAGATTCTGCTTTTCTTTCTAAATTATGTGGTAACTCCTATATTTTACAGCTGCTTATGCATAAAAAAGCACAAGAACTTCAGTGTTTATATAGAATTACCAACTGCTTGGTTTTCTTACCTGAAAGTATTTTTTTTAAATGCAGCAGCTCAAAGTAGTAATAAACATAATGCTTTGTAAGAAGCAGAACAAACAAAATTTCATGGCCTTTTTTCCCATTTTGTTGACGTGTGCAAGACACTCATAATTTCCACTATTAGTTATAACAACCCTTTTTTTTTCCCCCTTTTGATGAGAATTAATTTAGATTCAAACCAAAGAGACTAATTGCAAGATAGACAGTGTTATCGGTATTAAAATAAGCAAGGCTTTGGAACATACGGGGCTATGAGAACGTATCAACATGAAACCATACTAGTTCAGAAAGATTGCATTTTAGGATTTTGAGTTTTAGGAAAGAAAAAACAGTTAGATAGCCTACAAATGAACAAGAGTAATCACTGAACCTGAAGAGGGCTCTGGATAGCTCTGAAAGAAGACTTGTGTGCCTACAAACTGGCTCATTTTTTCTTGGCTATATTAATTACTCCAACTAAAATCTTGTGAAGGTAGGCCATATTTTCAGCAGGTTCTACACTCCCAGGCTCCAGGGCTCAGGGTTGACCCTGGGCAGGCTCAGGGAGGGTTAAACAATGGTTTTAGCCATTGGTGAAGCTGCCACTGCAGTGGGTCTGGAGCTGGGCTAAGGAGAAGCTTAGAGGTTTCCACCACTGGGTTTTTTGCTTACACAACATTAGTGTAAAATGCTGAAACGCAACAGGGATTGCATCATAGCAGAGCTTTTCCCTGTGTGCCGAGGATGAGGAGTATGTTGTCCAAGGAGGTCCCAAAATGCCTTTCAAACCCCTTTTATTGCTGAGAAGAGCCTTGAGAATTTTGGAAAATTTTCCAGCTCTATGAAAATCCTTAAGGTTGGAAAAGACCTCCAAGACCACCAAGCCCAAGTTTTGACCAAACACCACCATGTCAACCAGACCATGGCACTGAGTGCTACATCCAGTTGCTTCTTGAGCACCTTCAGCGCTGGTGACTCCACCACCTCCCTGGGCAGCCCATTCCAATCATTAGCAACAATTTCTGTCAACATATTCTTCCTGATATCCAACTTGAAGCTCCCCTGGCACAGCTTCAGACTGTGTCCTCTCTTCCTGTCCCTGGGAGCAGAGCCCAACCCCCCCAGCTGCCCCCTCCTGTCAGGGAGTTGTGCAGAGCCACAAGGTCCCCCCTGAGCCTCCTTTTCTTCAGGCTGAGCCCCTTTCCCAGCTCCCTCAGCCACTCCTCATCAGACTTACATCTAAACCCTTCCCTGTCCCCTGGGTTTTTAAATGAGCTTTTCTGGGCTGTTTTCTGAGTAAGTCAAAGAACAATAAATTTCCAATGTTTTTAAGTAAGGAAGGTGCAGAGGAGACAGGGAGTAGAGTCTTTTAAGTTCTAAATGGTGAAATGCTGGCCTCAGTTAGGGGACCTCTAAATCTTCATCATTACTTGTCTCAGTGGGGTGTGGAGGGGAGAGGAGCTGCCAAGGCTGTGCACCTTCTGTTGCCTTCTAAATTCTGAACTCTTTGGGGGCCAAGACTAATGGGATTCAGGATCTGCAGAACACTATCTTAAACACTATTGATTTTCTAAGAAATATTTGAGATTCAGAGCCCTCAGAGGTTCTTTGATTTGGGTTCTCCTGTGTTCAGAATATCTGCTAAAGCCAGGCAAATAACATTAGGCTCTTCTGCATGTTTTCAGTGTGTTGTAAAAATTCAGAGAGTTCAGTAATCATCTCTTCTCTTACATTCTGTCTACATAAATCAGTCCCCTGTGCTATGTTTGGAGAAAAGAATCAGTCTTCAGACTAACTCATTTTCCCCAAGTACAATTACAGAGTTTTGTTCATCTTCACAACATCTGAATCTGATTTTCCCTCATTAGATGGGAAAGTTTCTTGAAATTATTTAAACTCAGTACAACAATATGACTCTTCCACTCCTCTCTGCCATCAAAACAGGAATGAGGATGTTAGTTTGGGGAGCAATCAGGCAATCTAAATTATTCAGATCTGAAAGTTTTAAGTTAGAACAGTTTTTCAAATTCATTTGTATTTGGATTACAACAGTCTCAACCCATGTCTGTCTAATGAAGCTCCTGCTGAAAATCTCAGCTGGAAATTCAGGGAATCAAGTCTATCCATCATCCCAAAGTCATGATTATTTCATAAGCAACACTCGGTGTTCAGTCAAGTCTTTAACTCATCATTCGAGTTACCATAGTTTAACCATACAGGCATCTTTTAGATGAACTCATGCTGAACATTACCTGATGAAGACAAATCCCATTAGCAGAACAAACAGTACAAAAGTCTGTCCTGACACCACAATAAGGTATCCTTAAATATTCATAAAGGATACAGGTGCAGATCTCTCATCACATATTGGAGCACATCCAAAGCCTCTAGGAAGAATATTAATAACTCCTTCTCTTGCGTTTCTGTTGGAGGAATAGCTCAATTAGTCTCAGTCTGCTGTCTTTCCCTTATCTATTATACATTTGAGTGGTTACACTTTGCTTCTGGAAGTGCACATGGAAAGAGATGCATTAGTGAGGTAAAGGTGCACAGGAGATCACATGGGCACCCCACACCAAGCTTCTTGGGCTGAGGAAGACCTCTGCCCACTTGTCCGTGCGTGTAGTCTCTTTGGTTTTCTGCCCTTTCCCCACCTTGCTTTGCGCACCAAGAGCTGCCAAAGAGCTTTATGTGGTACGTGCTATGCGTGGAATGAAAGGAAAACTTAAAGTAGGATTAAAAGGGTTGAAGAAAGGGGAGACGTGAAATGGAGAGACATGATGTTGGTGAAGAGTGCAAGCAATGCATGAGACTGCAGCTCCAGGGAAGAAAAGAGGTGGGAAGGGAGAAATGGTTAAATCTGACAGGAGGCACAGGGAGAAGTCACTTCATTTGACCTGTGCCCTGAAAAATTACATTTATTGTAGTATATCTGTGGGTCTGTAAAAAAATAAGTCATATTCTAGCGTTTTGCCTTTTGATTTCCATTTCTACTGAGTCATGAAGGAGACTTGGATGATTAATAATGTGGAATCATAATATGTGGTATATGCACATTCCCCAAAACCTTCTAGAGTTCAGTGAACAGGTGAATTAATAACACCTATCACCCCTTAAAAGTGGGTTAATCATCTGTGGGGGATAACACTCTACATCTTTCAAACTGCAATTACATAAAGGGGTGCTCTAACAAGGTTCATTTTCTGTCATGCCATCCACCATAAATGTATCCCATGTGATGTATATCATGATTTGACTTTTGAAAATCTTATAGATTACCATTATCTCCTAGGATACATATTAAAAAAGAGACTAGAACACATGTAAAAATATCTAAAGAATGTCATTTGAGCTGGCCAGATATATTCAGTTAATAAATGATGGCTTAAGTTAAAAAATAATCATTATAGCTGTCAGTAAAGGTTTATTGAGTTCTGCATTAAAATAGTGTAGAATTTCCTAGGCAGAAAAATTACATCTTCCTTTCAGCTTGGGGAAAAAAAAAAGAAAAAAACCACCAAAACTTCACAACTTTGTGGTTTGCAGAAATAACACTACAAAACTCCTTCTCCAAAAAAATGAGACTATTCAACTGAGGCTACAGAAAAAAATTACCACCATCTGTTATCAGTACAGAGCATATAACACAAGCAAGGAATTCTGTTTCTAGGCAGAAGGAAGGGTACCATGTACTGCAATAAAAAAAATCACTATACTCACTGAGACTGAATATTCTTAATATTCTAAATATTCTGTTTGAGAATCCTGTTGAGATATCCTCTGGTATGAGGATAAGGGTGTGCCTTGAGTCATCTCATTCCTCTTCAGAAAATACATTGCTAGGAAGTAAAGCAGTCTGAAATGATACTGAGACTGCTTGCATTGCGGATTGAGCCTTATTTGTGCTCTGTTCTAGCAATTTCTCAGTCAGAGCACTGGACTGACTATGCAAATTTATGATTTATGACTCAGTGTGTCTTGGCTTTAAGTTTGTGGTTCTCTTCAGAACAATGTTGAAGCAGGAATATCACCATCAACTCCTTTACCAAGGCTTCTGAGTTACAGATAAACTCAACTCTCTTAATTATTAATCTAGAGCTCTTCAAGGAAGACAATTCTTTAATCCCAGCAAAGTGTACTTTCCATTCTAAAGTGATCTATGGATTGAAAAAGTCTGACAGTCTCCTTGTAGCACTAGCATCTTAAATGTGTTTCTTCACCCTGTGACTGTTACAGGCAAAATGCTCTCTTTTTTTTTGGAACATAAGCCAGAAAATCTTCTTTTCCCTCAAAGGAGAATACCTTAACCTCTAGGCTTCTTCTGGACCAAGAATTTCAATTTTGATGGGTGGAAAACACCTCCTCAGAACAGTAAGCAGATGCCAGGGACATCTATCTCCAAGAGCAGGATGGATATGGGCAGAAGTGGGGACTGAGTCTGGGATTTCCCCCTTCTCAGTTTGAGAGTCTCTAACTCACGAGCTGTTCTGTTCCCTTCTCCCCTGCCTGCTTGGAAAGGGAAGACAGGTATCTTGTTCAAATGTTTGAAGGAGAGATCAGAGACATCTCCCTGTAGGAGAACACTCTGAACCAGCTTCCCTGTGAGCAGAAATGTCTCCTTCAAATGCAGAGGAAGACATCTGAGAGAGAGAGATTGAGACTTGTTACTTGCTCAATGTGAAGAAACACCATTGGGAAACTCTTGGCTACTCTTTGTTCATCTTGCTGGCTGACTTAAATCTCCTTCTAAAGTGTCTTAACTCTCCTTCTTCCCTGTACATTTAACACTGGGACCTTATTCTATGATATAAATCCTGGTCTGCAGAAAATTAAACCAGACACTGTAATATTCAGGGGCAGGAGGAGGAGAAGAGCAGTTGAAGGGCAATTTGGCTTTCATCGTTCCCTTCTAAAATTTTCTTATCTCCCAGTGCTGTGATGAAAAGAAACATGTACTGTACTACACTAATAGCAACCATGTAAGTACCCACAATTAGTAAAGAGGTTTTACTTTAAAAGCACAAATGAAATACATTAGTGGAATCCTAGAATGGTTTGGGTAGGAGGGGTGACCTCCAAGACAATCTAGTTTCAATCCTTCCACTAGATCAGGTTGCTCCAAGTCCTGCTCAGCCTGGGCTTGAACACTTCCAGGGATGGGATTGTGGGTGGAAATGAGAAGAGGATCACAACCTCTGTTGCTAAGGAATGATTGCAGGAAAGCTTAGGCCCCTTGGACCTGTGCTATATCTACCAAATCCATGAAAACATCTCAGGCAGACATTTTAAGTTATCTAAAATGGTCCTGGACAAAGCAGGCAAATGAGTTGAGGTTCAGGTCATCTCCATTGATGGTAATGGCACCCATTTCCTAGGTCACATGTGGCAAATATGTTAAATTTGACACTTAATATGGACATAAATGCAAACTCAGCTGATTTGACCAAGAAACAGGGAAAGTATACAGCATAATAGGAGCTAAACTCCATTCAGGAGTGATGTGAAGCCTTGGAAAAGGAGGTTCCTGCCTTGCTGCCACTACCTGCCTGTAGCAAAAATGAGTGGTTCTTGAATGAATAACTCATTGACTGATGTTATCAGACTAGAAATAAGAAGAAATTTTTTATGGTGAGGGTGGGGAAGCACTGGCACAGGTTGCTCAGAGAGGTGGTGGATGACCCATTCCTTGAAATATTTAAGGTCAGGCTGAATGGGGCTCTGAGCAAACCGATCTAGTTGAAGGTGTCCATTTTCATAGCAGGAGTTTGGTGTAGACGGCCTTTAAAGGTCCCTTCCAACCCAAATCATTCTATGATTTTATCATTTTATCTTAAGATGGTAATAAAGAAGGTAGTTAAAATGTTAATACAACAACAATAAGGCATGGTGGAGGACATAGTTAAAATTCAAGGAAGATTATTTTGTAGCAACTCAAAATGCAACACTTAAATGTAAGACTTAATTTATTTTGTTAGGCTGCTTGTGTAAGTAATTACTTATTTTTGAAGAAATAACACCTGATCACAAAATAATGCTATAATGGACTAGACTTTGGTGTGTACTTCCTTGGGAGTTATTACCCAAGAAAATATTTATGCTGAATTCCCAAAATGTAACACAGTAATTCACATATTTGAGGAGTATTCTTGCGTCAGATCAGGGTCTAAAACTCTTTGGATAGAATATGAGAGTATAAAAGACAAAGTCTATCATCTTTTTGCTGGAGAGTGCAGTGGTTTCCACAATAACTGGACTACCTCGACCCACTTAGTGGGAGCGGTAACATTTTTTGCTGGTATGGAAATCAAAATGAGCCACGTTGAGGAGTGAGGCATCTTCATCTGACAGAATCACACTTACACTGAGCATTTTGGTGTGATCTTCAGTGTAACAATTGAGTGAATTGCACACCTGCACTCCCTGGAAGCATTTTAAGTGCAGGTCAGTGCTGAGTGCAGAGCAAACACCCACCCTGCAAGGGATCCTAAGAGGTAAACAGACTGGATCAAGTAGGCTGAATCCAAGCTGCTGAACAGCTTTCTTTGACATGCAGGGTCCTTCACTGTCAAAAGAAGACTCCTATTGAAATTGTTGACAGTTTTCAAGTATCTCTAGTGCCTCTCTGCTCAGGGAGGGTACTTAACCTTTGCATTTCTGTGACATCTCAAGAAGAAAGGCTCTGAAACTGGAAGAAGAGATCAGAACAGACAATAAGCCACTTATGTCAGTAAAAATGGCTGAGTTGAAGAGAGGGGGAAATTGTGCTCTTTGGGGGAAAACAGAACCAAACAAAAAGAACTTGAGCATATGGCTCCAAATCTGTGAGTACGCACATATTCCTATCTCTGCACTAGCACATGGTCTTATTAGCACCCAAGGATGCTGCTGATACACAGCACCTTTGCAGATCTGGGTCTAGTTTGTAATGTTATGATATGGCTCAGGCCAGAGCCCGTGAGCCATCTGTATGAGCTAACAAAACATGCCTCTTTTTTTGATTGTTTTTCTTTAAAGACATTTAAATTGGTCCATTTGTTTCTTGTAATGTTCCATTTGCACCTTAAAATGTCTTTACTATTTGGTCCATAGTGGAAATCTGAACCTTTGTGATCTCAAATATCTATTAATTTTACTTTATGTTTATATGCATACTTTGAATCTTTCTCAAAGTAATAAACTCCCAGTGTTCTTTGAGAGTCTTTTGTCTCCTCTGTGACATGAAATTCTGATATTTTTCTATTGGAAGTTTTCATAGGTGTAAAAACTAGGTCTTGCACTGTGAATACAGGTGATAAAAAAATGGATATATACACACACACACACACACATACACACACACACATGCATGCATGTCTGGGCAGTACCCAAAATTAGCTTTTGAACTCACAAGCAGTTTTTAGCTGCACCTGGTACAGGCTGGTTGTAGACTTTGATAACACCTAGACAAAACAGAAGTGGCACTTCTTGAGTCCTCCAGGATATAAGGAGACACGAGACAGATCCACCAGTCTGGAGTCTGTTCACGCGATGTGCTCCTTCACACAGACTGGAAAACTGGGGACTGGGTGTTTGGGAAGAAGAGGTGGTGCCAAGAATCAAAATAAAGCAGAAATATATAATTTATAAGAAATAAAAAGGGAAAAGGAAGTATTCCTGGAAGGAAAAAAAAAGGAAACGATCCCAGTGGAAGCAAAGATCCTGGAAGCAAGAAAATGAGCACGTGAGATAATCTATTCATGTCAAACTGACATCTCTCTGGTTCTTACACTAACTCTGGGGTCCAGATTCTTTGTGGGCTGTCACTCATCTCATCTCATCCATGGCAGGAGGGAGACCGTGATCCCAGCTGTGATCCCTTGGTAATCAGATAAACAAACCCTACTGTCTTGGTTTGAAAGA